>JARWIR010000108.1:0-418279 GCA_029959085.1 Nemophila menziesii
ATCTCTTGATCAAGTGTTTAATTATCTCTTCGACTATATAAATTGTGTTGCCTCCACTAGAACATCCCAAATCAGCTATGGAGAAATGAATATTTTCAGGGTTTAGTTTCATGGTGTTAAGGGTTTCTTTTAGAAGGGGTAGCATTGATTGAGCATATTGGGCCTGCATTAAACATAAAAAAGCAAGCTCATAAACACAGCTTATCAGTAATCAAACTAAGAGACGTAATAGGGTTAATAGCCCTGTTGGTCCATGCATTATGTAAAATAACCAAATATAACATGTGAACCTGCCGATTAATGGTGCTAAACTATCTGTAAAACATATGGGTGTATTTGGAGGGGGGATCCATAATTTTCAGTAGCTAATACTCCAAAAAACAAATTCATCCGGTGATGTAAATTTTTAACTTGGGGGCTAATCATTAATTAATTGTATATCTTCAGGTGGAAAAAGATCAAAGAAAGTCAATACGGAGCTAAGCTAAAACAAAAGAGCAAACAGAGCTTAAGACGCAAAATGAATCAATTTGAGAAAACAGCAAATGAACCTGATGATGTAAGAATGAAAACTCTGAAAATTTTAGAATAGTATTTAAAAAAGTTAAAGGAATTTGAACAAAAGATTCTTCTTCAGAAAGCAACAGAAGATTCGCATAGCATTGGAATGAAAAGAAAATTTACAGCTTCCGTACAAGATATAAGTCAAAAGAAACAGAGAAAATGATTAAGGAGACAGACAAACACATGTGCATACAAGTAGTTGGGATTAATGCAGAGAAATATATAGGGAAAAGACATGAACTCTAATGAAAAAAAAGTCAAAAATTGACACTAATTCAACTGATAAAAGTGAACCACAACACACCCTCGCCTTCTCCTAAATTTGCACTATACCCATTTGATAAAATCTTCAGTTTCACCACTGCTCCTCAACAATCAAACAGTTACAATGGATACTTTGATTATGCGTCTGACTTACTTTCAGACTCCTATAATTTCTCCATCCATTTCATAACCTGGAATAAATATCAATTTATTATACTTTTTCTAATATATATTAACAAAAACTACAAATAAAAACCTAAAATACATTACATTAGAATGAAAATAAGCATATATCATGCCGATGATCCATATATATCGATAAATCCCACCAAAAGTTGTTTGGTGGGAAAAATCCCACCAAAAGTTGTTTGGTGGGAAAAATCCCACCAAATTACATTTGAATAATAAGGATCTAAATATTATATATAGATATATAAATATCATCACTGCCTCTTAACCTTCATTATATATTCATGAACCGAGAGATATTATAACAGCATCAGTATCAACAACATAAACATCATTCATAAGAGCAATAAACATCACTCAGATATGTGATATAAGAGCTAAGTTTGAAGGGCAAAATAAAGGTGAAAGTTATGATGAAGAACTGATCATAGTAGAGTCTTAAGATACGAATACAGATACAAATTGTGGGCCAAGCCGAAAATTGCTGAGGACAGTTATTTTATAGTAGCACTTATCAGACATCATTGAAATGCTCAGGATGGTCTTGATAAAAGGGAGATTACATCACATAATGCTTATGGTTTATCATCATAAAATTAAGTTCTCATAACAAAAATTATCCCTTTTAAGCACGAGAATATAGCAACCAAGATTCGTATCCCAAGCTCCTAACTGAGATAACGTAAACTCCAATTGTTATTGTTATGAAAACCAAAGTGTTTTTGGCTATTGCACAGAACATAAGGACTATTGATGCAATTTACCTGAAAACAATACTAATTACTGTTATCCACGACTAAACTCTATCTCAAAGCAAAGAAAAAAAGCAAGCAATCAATTACATTAGATTGATTTTTTTTTGAAGTTTTCACTATTCATCCCATTTATTAAAGAAATCATCCCACATAGCTGTTGCAACAAAGTCTCATAACAATGATGCACTTTGTTCCTTATGTAAACCCAAATTTGGTTCAGGATGATCATCAAGATCAGACGGTAATTCCTCAAATATTCCTTGTTCAATTCACACACCCATATGCATATGGATGCTAGAATTAAGACATATACATAGATACATACCTGAAAGTGAGGTGGAGGAGAGAAAGGCGGAGCGGAAACACGAACGAGATCCATCAAAAATCAATCGGCTTTTGAGACAATAAACGAATTGTGATAGCCGGAATCTCTGTCCCAGAAGCCATCCATTGCTGGTGGTGGTGGTGGTGGTGTTATAGCGGCAGCGTCAAGCGGAGTGGGGGCGGGGCAGTTCTTCAGAGAGAAGCGTCGCTAGTAGTGATGGTGTCGGAATAGATTAATTAAAATTAAAAGAAGGGCATAGTTGGTATAATTTTATTTTTTTAGGACTTTTATGGATAATTTGAAATAGAAGATGCTGGAGGGCAATTAATGTTAGTTTTATGACTTATATGGTAATTATCTCTAATATAAATTTATAAAGTAAACATATATTGAAATTATTAAACAAAAGTTCAAATTTATATAATTAAAAAAAAAGAAAAAAAAAACATTTCAATTCGGTTGCCAAGCCAATATCTAAATTGGCAACTCAGACATGCAAATATTTTTCAAATTGGTATATTTCTGTAAATATTTTTTTTATTTAGTATATTTGTAAAAAAAACTCGTTTATTAGCTCATTGTTTAAAATGAGATACAGAAGATTAGATTTAGCGTCGTACATAATCACCTCCAAAGCCCATAAGACCAAATTCATTACAAAATGTCTTCTTCTTTACGGGTCGAAGCCCATCGGGCTAAACTGCAGAAATCTTGCCGCCTTGTCTGAACATATAAATAGCGAAGCTTTAAGCTTAAACCCTTAATAGGGCTTAAAACCCTATAAAAACAGAGATTAAAATCTTCACGTATTTAGGTCACTCTCTGCACCCACCACCATAACACTAATACAGCATCAACGAGAAGCTATTCTCCAAAAACCAATTCAAAGGTAAAAAATTCATTTTTTTATCCAATTTTGCATTGAAATTGATAGAACTAATTTTGGAATTATCCGATTAACATATAAAAATCAACACTAACACTTCAATGGAGATACAGTAAAAGCTACATCAAGTATATTTAACCAAGACTAACCACAGATTCTTCTTCACCAGGTCCATTAATTCTCCTTCTCATCTTTAATCTATTCTAAGGCGTCATTAGAGTCTTCAAAGGCGAGCTTCAATTTATCAAGTAAGACTAATATTTTGTATATTAATCTTCTCCATCTCTGCATTAAAGTTCTCCCTCTGTCTTCGATAAGCATAAGATAAGCCCAAGACAGCAACAAATAGACCATTAAATGTTACAAAATCTATTGCATCCCTATGTTTTATCATACACTTATTGAGCATGTAATACTCATATATAATATATACGATGACCCCTCCTGACAGCTTAAGCTTTTGGGAGAATCGGTTATCTAACATGGTATCAGGCTTTTAGGAGAATCGGTTGTCTAACATGGTATCAGAGCCCAGATCCATAAGAGGTCACAGGTTCGAGTCTTGCCGTCGTCACCCAATTTAAAAAGGGGCGTATTGAGCATGTAATACTCATATATAATATATACGATGACCCCTCCTGACAGCTTAAGCTTTTGGGAGAATCGGTTATCTAACAACACTCATCTAATTTTTCCCACTTTTTTGAGATATTTTCTGGATTAGGCGTATATATATTTGAGTGGGCTAATTTGTGCCAAAACTAATTGTTTTAAACATTTCAGAAACAAAAACAGAAGTAACAATAGTTTAAACTCGATGGCAATTGACGGAAGTTTTAGTCTTGAAGCCGAGCTCTTAAGGTTTATTAAGCGATGTCCTGAGCTGGAATCTATTCGAGTCTTCCATTACTTATTAAAGAAGGTACTGGAAATGTTACTTTTCAAGTGTATTTTGCTAATTATATGTTCATATTCACGGTCTAATATCTCATTTAATTGACTATAGGGAAACAATGTGACTGAAGAAGAGGTTATTAACGCAGTTGGAGAGGTGTTTCTTCACTCTAAATACACAATCCCATTGATAGGATGTTTTAGACCAATAGCAAAGAAGATCGTTGATAGGGCTGTATCATTGCTTCGTTTGGTTCCTAATTTAAGCTCCAATTCTGACAATTCAGTTATTGAATTCAATGAAGATAAATTCCTCAGAGAAGATGAGTTTTCAATTATTGATATGTACATCACCAGGAAGAAGGGTTTAGATCTTCACGAGCTTGCTTGCTTGGCATTTTGTCGAGCACTTGATTTGATTCCTCTTCTATTAGGGTATGTTTAGATATTTAATTTCTTTCTGCCATCTCATAGTCTCCTTTTGTACAGGTCTGTATTAGGTTATTTCGAATTTGCTCCCCCTCCATTTCAAAGGATTAAGCTTAAAGAATCAGTTGTGGAGGACTTACCTACGGTAAATTTAGATTTTTTTCCCTACTTACTGTTTTTCAAAGGACTTATATGCAATAACTTTAAATTTCGACAGCTGGTGAATGCTGTAAGGGTATCATATCGATTTTATTTAACGGAACCAGAAGTTTTTACTACATTATGGGACTGGTCCTGCTTTCTAGGACTTATGAAGCAGCTCATTGAACTTGATTTAGCTGAAGATACTAAGCTTTGTATGGAATACAATGACATAAGAATGATAAGATGGTGTTGGATTCAAATATTGAAGTGGGTGTTGAAGTTAAGTGATATAGCATGTGAGAAAATCAATTACTCTTCTGAAGAAGAGTTCAAGTGTTTAACATGGTTAGTGTTTTTCGCCATTATTTTATACTCATCAGACAGTTATTTTTATTTCCCATTTGATCTTTATATTTGCTTATTCCCTTTACAGCTGGAAAACGTTTTGTGAAGAAATTTCATTAGAGAAAGCAAGTTGGTATCTCGAATCTTCTGCTGAAATGGAGTCAGATTCAGTTGATATAGATTCTTTCAATAATAACAGTTTGCTCTCAAATTTAACAAATTCAGGGTAAGTTTTGCTTAATGAGAACTTGTGTGTTTTGTGTTTTAGATTCCTTTGCTAGCTTTAGTGTGGCTAATATTCTTGCTTGATAATAAATTCAGGTATAATGAAAGACCATTTGTTTTGACATCTGCTATTAAAAAAAGTTACGAAATGGTCTATTTAGCTGTGAGTCAGAGGTGGCCTGTTCTTCTTTATGGTCCAGCTGGCATGGGAAAAACTGCACTTATTCAGAATTTGGCTCAGAATCATGGGAGTAAAGGTATTTATTGAGATGTTTTTATATTATTTATTACTACTTTGGCCATAAAAAGGTATTTATTCACTTCTTACTAAATTAACCTATGTTGAAACAATCAGTTCTATGTATTCACATGGATGAACAAATTGATGGGAAGACCTTACTTGGAAGTACTGTTTGTACGGATACACCTGGTGAGTTTAAATGGCAACCAGGTTCATTGACTCAGGTTCGTTTTCAACTTTTGTAAAATATTTATGTTGCCAATTATGCCCTTTACTCTGTTACTGAAAATTACACTGTACAGGCTGTTTATGATGGATTCTGGGTTGTCTTTGAGGATATTGATAATGCACCTCCAGATATTCAATCGATCTTATTACCTTTACTCGAAGGCGCCACTTCTTTTTCTACTGGTCATGGGGAGGTACACTTTTACCCTTTTACCCTTCTTTCTGGGCTTCAAAATTTGTCAAGTAGGATTAGTTGCAGACTTTTTGCAATATATACTCTGTGAATAAGAGTTATTGAAGTGATTTTTTGCTGACTTTTTTTTTTGAATAATCTATTTCCCTATTTTTACATGTATTATTTCAAGGTTTGTATATCGAATAAGTAACATCATATAATATATTGCAGGCAATTAGAGTTAGTGAAGGATTTCGCTTGTTTTCCACTGTAACAAGCTCAAAGCTTGACATACCCAATGCTACAGAAGGTTTGTTTTGATAAATTTCACTTCAATTTTCTAAGGGACCAAAATGAAATATATTTTCATCTCAGAAATTCATATTATTAATTATTAATGTTCAATTCTATGCTAATAGGAAGAAATGCACTTGGTGCTCTTTGGAGAAGAGTTGTGATTGGTCCATCTAGTAAAGAAGACTTAGATACCATTGTGCATGCATGGTATCCTCAGTTAGATCATCTTAAAGAAAAACTCATAGGTAAAATTATACCTTTTTTTTACTGTAATTCATTGAAACTATAAATCTAATCTCATTTTTTTTACTTAAATTTTCTTGCAGAAACCTTTGATAGAGTTAACAAGCTTGCAGGACCTCAATTCGGAGCCTCTACATCTTTTAACAACAGATTCTCATTAAGGTAATCATTTTTTCTTGATAATTTTCGCAACAAATACTAATAATTATAGACATTTTTTGTAATGCAGAGATTTACTCAAATGGTGTAAGAGAATTGTAGGTTTAGGATTTGAATTTTATAGTGATACTCCTCTCACTACTTATATGCTTGATAGCATTTATAAGGAAGCTATAGATGTTTTTGCTGCTTTTTCAACTAAAATTGAGAATCGAATATTGATAATGAAAGAGTTAGCAAAGATATGGAAAGTTTCGGGTGTTGAATCTTTATATCCTCTTAGTAAACCCAGCATTCAGGTACCTCCTTTAACAAACATGTGATAATTAATAATATTGTGTCATTAATTAATTAAATTTTAAATGATTTAATAGGAGTCACGTTCAGAATTACGTATTGGGAGAGTTGCACTACAACACAATGAAATGAATGTAAGTAGTAATAAATAAAGCGTAACTTCTCATTTGTTTTTATTAATTAATATTTGTTTTATAATATATTTTAACAGCCCTCTCATAAGAAGAAACCCTTTGTTGAAATTCATATTTCGATGCATATTCTCGAGAAAATTGCTTCTTCTGTAAAGTACAATGAGCCTGTTCTATTAGTAGGTGAAACTGGTACTGGAAAAACTACTCTTGTACAAAATCTTGCCACAAGGCTTGGTCAAAAGCTTACAGTTCTGGTATGTCTTGACATTTACTTTCCGAGGGGTATTTTTGTCTTTTTTTCGGCTTTGACCAGGCTTAATTTGTTTGTTTATTACTTTCCAGAATTTGAGTCAGCAAAGTGATGCTGCGGATTTATTAGGGGGATTTAAACCAAGAAATGCTCAGTTTGTTTGCTATCCTCTTTATGAAGAGTTTGAGAATCTTTTCAGCAATACATTTTCATTGAAGGTAAATTATTTTCCATTGGAGGGAGATAAATTCTTACTGGGACCCACTTAACTTAATAAATTTTTTTAATTTTAGGACAATGAGAAGTTTATTATCAATTTAAGGAAATCTGTGGATGATAAGAATTGGAAGAAATTAATAAAATATTGTCGTACAGCTTCGCAAATGGTTTCTGGATTGAGAAAATCTGGGTCTGATACTAAAAGAAAGAGATCTTTAAGTCCTCAACAAGTTATAGCTTGGGATAATTTTAATATGAAACTTGATAAAGTTCATGCTCAAATTAATGCTTCATCTGGAATGGTATTTTCATTTGTAGAAGGAGCTTTTATTAAGGCACTTAAAAACGGTGAATGGATATTATTAGATGAGGTAAATTTAGCTCCCCCTGAGACTTTACAGCGAGTAATTGGTGTACTTGAAGAGGAAAATGGATCGTTATGTTTAGCTGAACGTGGTGATGTTGAGTATATAATTAGAAACCCTAATTTTCGTATATTCGCATGTATGAACCCAGCTAATGATGCTGGGAAAAGGGATTTACCTTCTTCATTAAGGTGTAGATTTACTGAATATTTCGTTGATGATTTATTGAACGATACTTTCTCTGATATTTCACTATTTCTTTTATTTTAAGAAAATTAAATAAACTTGTGTTTTTTCTTTCTCCAATTTTAGAGAATGCATTGAGAGTTATATTATAATGGAAAAGAGTATAGATCCTATATTAGAGTGTTTGTTAGAAAGGAGGAAACACATATGGAGTACAGTTGAAAATATATGCACAACTGTGTTAGTGAACTTTGGAAGATATATGCACAACTGTGTTAGTGAACTTTGGAAGGAAGAAAAGAAAAAACAAGGGAAAATGAGGGTATTCTCGGAACTTTTGAAACTCTTAGGAAGCTGTGGACTCACTAGACATAGGGCAACTAGTATGGAGGTACCTTATATCATTATTATTATTTTTTTTTATATTTTTTTTGTTATATTATTTATTAATGATCACTTTTGTGAGTGATGTAGAATGATTTGAACATAAATACAAGCTCCTGGATTCTTCAACCATCTTACAATGTGCATCATTTGTTTCTCCCCCCGATGAAAACTCTTTGAAAAATCTTTCTCATGAAAAAAACCTAGAAATTGAGTGGAAATCTGCAAATCAATACTACTTTAAGAGCATTGCATCTGTTAAAAACTTGCATGAAAGATCCCAGAAGTTTCAAGATTTTACTCTTGAACAGGTAACATTTCATTTATATATTTTTATATATTCAACATTTCTGAATAGTAAAATGTTATGTTTTGTATGGTAGGTACAAAGATCAGTTTCGTATGTTTACCATTTAATTGAAATTCAACAAGACCAAAGGGAAGCTGCATATAATCTTGCGAAACAACTTAAATGCTTAAAAGAATATATGTGGCCTTTAGCTAATTTATTACAGAGTAGTTACACACAAAATCAACATATCAACTTTTATTGCATGTGGCAACAAAAGGTAAATCTTCTTTTAATTAGCTATCTTTTACAGTATGGTTATGAAAATGGTTGTTTTGTTATTGCAGCAAATATTTGATAGCTTATGCACCATGATTTACGAGGAGTGCTTGTTGTTACAAAGAGTTGAGGATACTCATTCCGCCACCTGTCAAAATGTTAAGGATTCAGCCAAGTTTATTCGTTTATTTATCGAAAAATTTGTTCCAGATGTTGAGAAATCTAAGGTACAACTCTCTAGCACTAGCACATGTTATTTGTTTATCATAGCTAGGTTTCTTCTCACACCACCTGTCAAAATATGCTTGAACAGGACTTACTGGATAATTATCTCCTTGGAAGTAATCAAGTAACAGTCACTGTAGGAGCTGTATTGCCTCCTTATGGTGTCACTAAACAAATGGAGTTATTAATCGATCACAATTTTCAGTTGCTAAGGTCTTTTAAGGACAGTATCCACACTTTCCAAAGGCAATCAGTGAATAGTGGAGCAGTTGAAACTACTTTATTTGGTCATTTTGATGAAATATTCAAAAAGGTATCTTATATTGATGTTTAAGTTATAGTCAAATAATAGTATTAACTAAGTTATTGATCACTTTTCAGGCTGATTCTGTTGCTGAAAAACTGAACCTTGCTATGAGTGAACCTCATGGAGAAAATTCCATTGAAGTTGAAGCTGGGTTTAATGAAGCGCTTAAGGGAGCGTATACTCATATAATGGACTTATTCGGTACTATTGGCTCACAAGAGTATGCTAATGGATTCTCTGAAGACTCTTTGAGAAATATTACTATATGGAAAGACCTTTTTGTGACGGATATAACTCAGTTGAAGTTGACCCCACTCTGTGATGACCTGGAAAAAGCTATTACTTTTGCGGTACAGGATTGATTTTATTTTATCATATCATGTCATGTCCTGTTTTCTAACTCTCATTGGTTTGTTATGTATGCTCAGGGAAAACTACTTAACTGTGTCAGTGTCAGTGAAATAGGTCCAGTTGAAGCACAGTTAAGACAATTGTATTTACTCCTGGATGTGATTTTGTCTTTTGGTGATGGACTGTTACATGATTTTTTGGTCACACATAGGATGGTAAGTTTGTTTCTTATCATGTCTCTGAATTTGTGTATTAACATGTTTATAATATTACAGGTATCTGTTATGAGTCATGTACTTGCGGACACTTTTACTTCACTATTTGGTAAAGGATTTGGTGTTCCAGATGATCCAACGGCTGAGAATGGAGATGAAAAAACTAAAGATGCTTCTGGAACTGGTATGGGTGAAGGTGCTGGGATTAAAGATGTTAGTGATCAGATAGAAGATGAAGATCAGCTCCTTGGGACTGAAAAGGTGGTACTTGACACATTTCTTTATTCCTATTTTCTTACAAAATTTTAATTTTAACTTTTATTTTTTTTGTGTTTTCAGACAAATGAAGATGAAAAAGGTTTACCTGATCCGAATAAAAATGTGAAAGGAGTGGAAATGGAACAGGATTTTGAAGGTGACACGTTTAGTGTGAGTGAAGAATCTGGAGATGATAATGAGGAAGAAGAAGATAATGAGGAGGAGGAACCACAAGTTGATTCTGCTATGGGTGAAACTGGTGAGAATGGTGATATAGTTGATGAGAAGCTATGTGATAAAGAGGATGAGAATGACGATAATACCCCTAATGAGAAGTATGAGACTGGTCCAGCTGTTAAAGATGGTGATGTTGATGGTAGAGAGCTTCGTGCTAAAGATGATTCTGAAATTGGTGGTGAGGAACCTGAACCTGAACCTGAACCTGATGAGTTGAATCAAGATAATAATATTAATAATACTACACAAGATGATGAGGAGGAGGGTAAAGAGGGAAATGAAGAAGAAGAAGGTCCTGATAAAGATGATGCTTTTGCTGATCCTTCGGGTTTGAAACTTGATGATCCTAATCAAGATATTAACATGGATGAAGCAAAAGAAGAAGATACAAATGAACCTACAAAAGACGGTGAATCTGAACCATCCAAGGAAGATAATGAAGCTGATCTAATGGAAGATGTTGAACCTGGAGGTACTGATCCTGATCCTGATCCCATGGAAGAAGATGGTCCAATAGAGAACTTAGAAAGTGAGGAGAATGGTAATAATGGTGATGAGGTGGCAGAAGATTCTGAGATGGCTAATTTAGAGAATGAACAAGATAAGGACAAGGACTTGACGAAACAAAGGAAAAATAGTTTGCGAATGGGGGCTTCAAATTTTTCAGAAGATAATGTACAAACAGCTCATCAATCAGGTGCACAACCTAAAGGTGATTCTGATTCTGCAGGTTTTCAAGATACTGCTCCAGAAGCTATGCATTCTGAGTATCAAAATGATCTTGCTCCTTCAAGTGGTGTACCTAATGCCTCGGGTATTGAAACCATGGTGTCTGATTTACAAAATGGAAAAAACATAAGTGAGAATCAACCTAGTCAAATGTTACCTCCTTCTGAATCTTCTTCTCTTCAGAAAATGCAACCTAATCCTTTTCGTAATGTTGGAGATGCACTTGAAGGATGGAAAGATCGAGTCAAAGTTTCGTTTGACCTTGAAGATAATGATTTGGTTAACGAGAATGATGATAATGCTGATGAGTATGGTTATACTGCTGAATTTGAGAAAGGTACAGCTCAAGCTCTTGGTCCTGCTACTACTGAACAAATGGATAGTAATGTAAATACAAATGATATGGAAAAAGATTCGGAAAATATTTCAGATGTACACGAAGAACATCATGTTGATGAAATGGAGCATGATATGAAACCATCTGAAATACCACAACCTGTAAGAAATTCTGTTACTTTGAATAATAATAATAATACACAAAAATCAGACTTGGAAGGGGAACAAACAGATGTTCATAGCAAAGAAAACTCGGAAAATGTCATGAGTATGCAAGAAAGTGTGGTTTCGATGGAGAGGTTATACATGGATGAGGATATAAATGTAATTTCTACTAACCATGATGATGAAGAGATGGGTAAAGCGAATACACTTGCTGTACTTGATGACATCAGAGATGATGATGATGCGGCTTCTCTATGGAGAAAATACGAATTAAGTACGAGTAGATTATCTGATGAGTTGGCGGAACAGTTACGTTTAGTAATGGACCCCACGAAAGCTAATAAGCTTCAAGGGGATTACAAAACAGGGAAACGTATAAACATGAAGAGGTTGATACGATATGTAGCGAGTGATTTTCAAAACGATAAAATCTGGTTAAGAAGGACAAGACCGAATAAACGTGACTACCAAGTTGTAATAGCTGTTGATGATTCTAGAAGTATGTCTGAAAGTGGTTGTGGTGATGTAGCTGTTGAAGCTTTGGTTATGGTTTGTAAAGCTATGTCTAAATTAGATGTTGGTGATTTAGCTATTACTAGTTATGGAAAAAAAGGGAATATTAGACTACTTCATGATTTTGATCAGTCTTTTAACGGTGAAGCTGGGGTTAAAATGGTCTCGAGTTTGAGTTTTAAACAAGAGAATACTATAGCTGATGAACCTATGGTTGATTTATTGAAGTATTTGAATAATATGTTGGAAGGAGCTGTTGTTAATGCGAGATTACCTTGTGGACATAATCCTCTTCAACAACTTGTGCTTATTATAGCTGATGGGAGATTCCATGAGAAGAAGGAAATATTGAGGAGGTATGTGAGAGATCTTATGAGTAAAAAACGTATGGTAGCGTTTGTGTTAATGGATAGTCCAGAAGAGTCGATAATGGATCTAAAGGAACCCATATTTCAGGGAGAAAATGTTAAATTTGCAAATTATTTAGATTCGTTTCCTTTTCCTTATTATGTTGTGTTGAGGAATATTGAGTCACTTCCAAGGACACTTGCTGATTTATTAAGACAAGTAAGTTTGCTTTTTCGAAATCTTAAGGTGCTTGTTTTTATCTTTAGCTGATTGATTATTTGTCTATCTTTTGTGTGTGCAGTGGTTTGAGCTCAAGCAAAATTTCGCGGAGTGAAGATTATGCATGGAACCTTAAGGAGTAAAAAATAAATGTGTTGTCGTGATATTAAATGCAATTTTGTTATTCTTTGTGCATTATTTAGTATCTCATGTCAATCAATGAGGGGGGCCTATTAGACAGTAGCCTATAGAAAATGGTAACACTCTTGTAGGTCGGACATGATTTTTGTAATATCCGCAACATGATTTGTTTCATGTTTTCTCATTTATTTTATGTCTTATCACTGACAGAAGTGCTTTAGGAGTAATTTGTTATATTTTATGTTGTGCCATTTGCTTATAATTCTCAGCCGATTATAGTCTCTTTTTAGAGCTACGATTGGTTGACTATAAAAATAATGTCAGTAGTTAGCATTTTCTTAAAATAAAAATAGTATTTATATTTATAAAAAAGGAAACACAAATAAAATAGGAATGTTATTTATAAATAATTAATTAGAAAGATACTTATGTACAAATAAAAAAGTTAAAGAGAGTTAAAAAATTATTAAGGAGTTTAATAAAAATACTTTGAGTAATAACCTTTTTTTACTAATAGCAATAGTATATTAATTATGCTTTGAAAATTAAATGGATAACTGAGTCTTAAAAAGTGGCTCTCTAATCTCACGTAACAAAATAGAAAAGATATTTAAATGGATCGTCCGTCAACGAGTAAAACCTGCTTGCCATTACCCATATCCGTTCAACTTGCCGCCTTGTCTTTTATGAATATATAAATAGTGAAAATTCAAGCTTAGACCCTTAATAGGCTTAAACCCTATAAAAACAGAGGATTACAACCTAAAACCTTCCCGAATTTAGGTCACTCTCTACACCCACCACTTATAACACTAATACACTATCAACGAGAAACTATTCTCCAAAAACCAATTTAAAGGTAAAAATTCATTTATTTTCAATTGAAACCCTATAGAGCATAATACTTTTTTGGCTTAGGGCCGGCCTAGTAACCTTTCGGAATTGGGGATCCCCGTTGGCAACAACCACGGTAGTAGTTGCGAAACTACTGGGCCGGGAGAGGACAACCTGTTGTTCGTGCTCCTCTTTCTTCGCTTCGGGGACGGAGGTCTAACCGAACTCGCCCATCCTTTTGGGCACAGGGTGAACTTGCTCTACCACCGGGAAAGGAATTCTGAATTCACTTTCAAGCTCTACCACAAGGCAGGGATAGGAAGATTAATAAGGCGCTTTTAAGCCCTGAAGCTAACTCTTATGCCTTGTTCTTCCTCCTACCCATATGCTCGCCAGACATCAGCCCTGTTTTTATTTTGCATCATACCCATTGCTATGGCGACCGGACCCGAAAATCGAATTCAAAATTCCATTCTCTAAGACGAACTAAAGGGATGTCTCTAAGCAGCCAAGGCCAAGAGCAGGGAGGAGTAGTCCAAGTCATCCAAGCCCTAATTCAGTCTCAGTCGAAACTCGTGTATCAGAATGTCTGACCAGTTCTTTTAGAGTGAAACCGATACCAGTTCTTTTGATTTTATTACCTTCAAAGGATTAGGCGTATATGTTTGAGTGGGCTAATTCGTGCCAAAACTTAATGTTTGAACATTCCAAGAACAATCCTAGAAGTAACAAACTGTGTTGAACTCGATGGCAATTGACAGAAGTTTTAGACTTGAAGCAGAGCTCACGAGGTTTATTAAGGGATCTCCCGACCTGGATTCAGATTTTCCATTACTTATTCAAGAAGGTACTGGAAATTTTATTTTTCAAGCGTATTTGCTACTTGTATGTGCATATTCATGCTCTAATATCTTCTTTGATTGACTATAGGGAAAAAATGTAACTGAATAGGAGGTTGTTGATGCAGTTGGAGAGGTGTTTCTTCACCCTAAATACACAATCCCATTGATAGTGTGTTTTAGACGCATATCAAAGAAGATTGTGGATAGGGCTGTATCATTGCTTCGTTTTGTTCCTGATTTGAGCTCCAATTTTGACGATTCCGTTATTGAATTCAATGAAGATAAGTTCCTTGGAGAAGATAATTTTTCAATTATCGATGTGTACATCACCATCAAGAAAGGTTTAGATCTTCACGAGGTTGCTTGCTTGGCATTTTGTCGAGCACTTGATTTGCTTCCTCTTCTATTAGGGTATGTTTAGATATTTTATCGTCTTTTGTTTAAGTTCTTTCTGCTATCTCATAGTCTCCTTTGATACATGTCTGTATTAGGTTATTTCGAATTTGCTCCACCTCCATTTCAAAGGATTAAGCTTAGAGAATAAGTTGTGGAGGACTTACCTAAGGTAAATTTATTTTTTCTTTTCTACTTACTGTTCTTCGACTCAGTTGCGAATGACTTATATACAATAATTTAACTTTTGACAGCTGGTGAATTCTGTAAGGGTATCATATCGATTTTATTTAGCAGGATCAGAAGTTTTTACTACATTATGGGACTGATCCTGCTTTCTAGGACTTATGAAGCAGCTCATGGAACTTGATTTAGCTTAAATCCTATACAAAACAGAGGATTACAACCTAAAACCTTCACGAATTTAGGTCACTCTCTACACCCACCACCAATAACACTAATACACCATCAACGAGAATCTATTCTCCAAAAACCATTTTAAGGTAAAAATTCATTTCTTTTCAATTTAAACCCTAAAGAGCATAATACTTTTTTGGCTTAGGGCCGGCCTAGTAACCTTTCGGAATTGGGGATCCCCGTTGGCAACAACCACGGTAGTAGTTGCGGAACTACTGGGCCGGGAGAGGACAACTTGTTGTTCCTGCTCCTCTTTCTTCGCTTCGGGGACGGAGGTCTAACCGAACTCGCTCATCCTTTTGGGCACAGGGTGAACTTGCTCTACCACCGGGAAAGGTATTCTGAATTCACTTTCAAGCTCTACCACATGGCAGGGATAGGAAGATTAATAAGGCACTTTTAAGCCCTGAAGCTAACTCTTATGCCTTGTTCTTCCTCCTACCCATATGCTCGCCAGACATCAGCCCTGTTTTTATTTTGCATCATACCCATTGCTTTGACGACCGGACCCGAAAATCGAATTCAAAATTCCATTCTCTAAGACGAACTAAAGGGATGTATCTAAGCAGCCAAGGCCAAGAGCAGGCAGGAGTAGTCCAAGTCATCCAAGCCCTAATTCAGTCTCAGTCGAAACTCGTGTATCAGAATGTCTGACCAGTTCTTTTAGAGTGAAACCGATACCAGTTCTTTTGATTTTATTACCTTCAAAGGATTAGGCGTATATGTTTGAGTGGGCTAATTCGTGCCAAAACTTAATGTTTGAACATTCCAAGAACAATCGTAGAAGTAACAAACTGTGTTGAACTCGATGGCAATTGACAGAAGTTTTAGACTTGAAGCAGAGCTCACGAGGTTTATTAAGTGATCTCCCGACCTGGATTTGATTTTTCCATTACTTATTAAAAAAGGTACTGGAAATGTTATTTTTCAAGCGTATTTGCTACTTGTATGTGCATATTCATGCTTTAATATATCCTTTTAAATAGATAACCGTGTCCAAAAAAGTGGCTCTCTCATGTAACACAAAAGAAAAAGAAATTTAAATGGATCATCCGTCAACAAGTAATGCCTGCTTGCCATTACCCATACCTGTCAACTTGCCGCCTTGTCTTTTCTGAACATATAAATAGTGAAGCTTCAAGTTTAAACCCTTAATAGGCTTAAACCTTATAAAAACAGAGGATTACAACCTAAAACCTTCACGAATTAGGTCACTCTCTACACCCACCACCCATAACACTAATACACCATCAACGAGAAGCTATTCTCCAAAAACCAATTTAAAGGTAAAAATTCATTTCTTTTCAATTGAAACCCTAAAGAACATAATACTTTTTTGGCTTTTGATTTTTTTTACCTTCGAAGGATTAGGCGTATATGTTTGAGTGGGCTAATTTGTTCCAAAACTTAATGTTTTGAACATTCCAAGAACAAACATAGAAGTAACAAACTGTGTTGAACTCGATGGCAATTGACAGAAGTTTTAGACTTGAAGCAGAGCTTACGAGGTTTATTAAGTGATCTCCCGACTTGGATTCGATTTTTCCATTACTTTTAAAAAAGGTACTAGAAATATTAATTTTCAAGCGTATTTGCTACTTGTATGTGCATTTTAATGCTTTAATATCTCCTTTTAAATGGATAACCGAGTCCCAAAAAGTGGCTCTCTCATGTAACAAAAAAGAAAAAGAAATTTAAATGGATCGTCCGTCAACGTGTAATGCCTGCTTGCCATTACCCATACCCGCTCAACTTGCCGCCTTGTCTTTTCTGAACATATAAATAGCGAAGCTTCAAGCTTAAACCCTTAATAGGCTTAAACCTTATAAAAACAGAGGATTACAACCTAAAACTTTCACGAATTTAGGTCACTCTCTACACCCACCACCCATAACACTAATACACCATCAGCGAGAAGCTATTCTCCAAAAACCAATTTAAAGTTAAAATTCATTTCTTTTCAATTGAAACCCTAAAGAACATAATACTTTTTTGGATTTTAATTGTTTTTACCTTCAAAGTATTAGGCGTATATGTTTGAGTGGGCTAATTTGTGCCAAAACTTAATGTTTTGAACATTCCAGGAACAAACGTAGAAGTAACAAACTGTGTTGAACTCGATGGCAATTGACAGAAGTTTTAGACTTGAAGCAGAGCTCACGAGGTTTATTAAGCGATCTCCCGACCTGGATTTGATTTTTCCATTACTTATTAAAGAAGGTACTAGAAATGTTATTTTTCAAGCGTATTTGCTACTTGTATGTGCATATTCATGCTTTAATATCTCCTTTGATTGACTATAGGGAAACAATGTAACTGAATAGGAGGTTGTTAATGCAGTTGGAGAGGTGTTTCTTCACCCTAAATACACAATCCCATTGATAGGGTGTTTTAGACCCATAGCAAAGATGATTGTGGATAGGGTTGTATCATTGCTTCGTTTAATTCCTGATTTGAGCTCCAATTTTGACGATTCAGTTATTGAATTCAATGAAGATAAGTTCCTTAAAGAAGACGATTTTTCAATTATCGATGTGTACATCACCAACAAGAAGGGTTTAGATCTTCACGAGGTTGCTTGCTTGGCATTTTGTCGAGCACTTGATTTGCTTCCTCTTCTATCAGGGTATGTTTAGATATTTTACCGTCTTTTGTTTATGTTCTTTCTGCCATCTCATAGTCTCCTTTGATACATGTCTGTATTAGGTTATTTCGAATTTGCTCCCCCTCCATTTCAAAGGATTAAGCTTAGAGAATCAGTTGTGGAGGAGTTACCTACGGTAAATTTAAATTTTCTTTTCTACTTACGTTTCTTCAACTCAGTTGCAAAGGACTTATATACAATAATTTAACTTTTGACAGCTAGTGAATTCTGTAAGGCTATCATATCGATTTTATTTAGCAGAACCAGAAGTTTTTACTACATTATGGGACGGGTCCTGCTTTCTAGGACTTATGAAGCAGCTCATGGAACTTGATTTAGCTGAAGGTACTAAGCTTTGTATGGATTACAATGACATAAGTATAATAAGATGGTGATGGATTCAAATATTGAAGTGGGTGTTGAAGTTAAAGTGATATAGCATGTAAGAAAATTAATTTTGCTTCTGATGAAGAGTTCAACTGTTTAACATGGTTAGTGTTTTTTGCGATTTAATACTCTTCAGGCGGTTATTCTTTTTCCCAAGATGTGCTCATTCTTTTTACAGCTGAAAAACATTTTTCGAAGAATTTTCATTAGAGAAAGCAAGTTGGTATCTCGAATCTTTTGTTGAGAAGGAGTCAGATTCATTTGATATTGATTCTTTCAAGAATAACATTTTTCTCTCGAATTCGACAAATTTAGGGTAAGATTTGGTTGATGAGAACTTGTGTGTTTTGTGTTTTATACTTTTGATTCCTTTGCTAGCTCTAGTGTGTGGCTAATATTCTTGGCTAATAATATATTCAAGTATAATGAAAGACCATTTTTCTTAACATCTATTACTAAAAAAAGTTATGAGATGGTCTTTTCGGCTATAAGTTAGATGTGGCTTGTTCTTCTTTATGATCCAGCTGGCATGAGAAAAACTGCAATTATTCAGAATTTGGCCCAGAATCATGGGAGTAAAGGTACTTATTGAGTTGGTTTTTTATATTATTTATTACTATTTTTGCAAAAAAAGGTATTTGTTCACTTCTTACTAAAGACCTATGTTTAAACAATTAGTTCTATGTATTCACATGAGTGAGCAAATTGATCAGAAGACATTACTTGAAAGTATTGTTTGTACGGACACACCTGGTGAGTTCAAATGGCATCCAAGTTTATTGACTCAGGTTCATTTTCAATTTTCGTAAATTATATGAATTTCCAATTATGCCCTCCTTACTGTTATCCACTCACCATATTTCTTAAACATTCAAAGTTCAAGTGGAAAGTAAAGGTCAAAATCAGAATTCCATGTTTGAAACATGAAATTCCATGTTTAGAACATGATATTCCATAAATAAACTTAAGCCACTCGGTTCGAAACCTATATTAAAAGACAATAATACTGAAAGAATGAACCACAACCCAATAAAAAGAAAAACAAAAATGATCCAAAGCTTAACAATTGAAATGTAAAAAATGTTAAACTCGTGAATATTAAACAACCGTTAAAAGAATATAATGATCGTAAAAATAAAACAAAAAGAAAGTGGAGTTTGTTGATTGGCGGAAGATTACTTTGGTTTGTTGATTGGCAGAAGAAAGTGGAGATTGTTTGACAAAGTATGCAATTTGGTAAAAGATAAAAACTCACTTTCTCTGATATTTCACTATTTCTTTTATTTTAAGAAAATTAAATAAACTTGTGTTTTTTCTTTCTCCAATTTTAGAGAATGCATTGAGAGTTATATTATAATGGAAAAGAGTATAGATCCTATATTAGAGTGTTTGTTAGAAAGGAGGAAACACATATGGAGTACAGTTGAAAATATATGCACAACTGTGTTAGTGAACTTTGGAAGATATATGCACAACTGTGTTAGTGAACTTTGGAAAGAAGAAAAGAAAAAACAAGGGAAAATGAGGGTATTCTCGGAACTTTTGAAACTCTTAGGAAGCTGTGGACTCACTAGACATAGGGCAACTAGTATGGAGGTACCTTATATCATTATTATTATTTTTTTTTATATTTTTTTTGTTATATTATTTATTAATGATCACTTTTGTGAGTGATGTAGAATGATTTGAACATAAATACAAGCTCCTGGATTCTTCAACCATCTTACAATGTGCATCATTTGTTTCTCCCCCCGATGAAAACTCTTTGAAAAATCTTTCTCATGAAAAAAACCTAGAAATTGAGTGGAAATCTGCAAATCAATACTACTTTAAGAGCATTGCATCTGTTAAAAACTTGCATGAAAGATCCCAGAAGTTTCAAGATTTTACTCTTGAACAGGTAACATTTCATTTATATATTTTTATATATTCAACATTTCTGAATAGTAAAATGTTATGTTTTGTATGGTAGGTACAAAGATCAGTTTCGTATGTTTACCATTTAATTGAAATTCAACAAGACCAAAGGGAAGCTGCATATAATCTTGCGAAACAACTTAAATGCTTAAAAGAATATATGTGGCCTTTAGCTAATTTATTACAGAGTAGTTACACACAAAATCAACATATCAACTTTTATTGCATGTGGCAACAAAAGGTAAATCTTCTTTTAATTAGCTATCTTTTACAGTATGGTTATGAAAATGGTTGTTTTGTTATTGCAGCAAATATTTGATAGCTTATGCACCATGATTTACGAGGAGTGCTTGTTGTTACAAAGAGTTGAGGATACTCATTCCGCCACCTGTCAAAATGTTAAGGATTCAGCCAAGTTTATTCGTTTATTTATCGAAAAATTTGTTCCAGATGTTGAGAAATCTAAGGTACAACTCTCTAGCACTAGCACATGTTATTTGTTTATCATAGCTAGGTTTCTTCTCACACCACCTGTCAAAATATGCTTGAACAGGACTTACTGGATAATTATCTCCTTGGAAGTAATCAAGTAACAGTCACTGTAGGAGCTGTATTGCCTCCTTATGGTGTCACTAAACAAATGGAGTTATTAATCGATCACAATTTTCAGTTGCTAAGGTCTTTTAAGGACAGTATCCACACTTTCCAAAGGCAATCAGTGAATAGTGGAGCAGTTGAAACTACTTTATTTGGTCATTTTGATGAAATATTCAAAAAGGTATCTTATATTGATGTTTAAGTTATAGTCAAATAATAGTATTAACTAAGTTATTGATCACTTTTCAGGCTGATTCTGTTGCTGAAAAACTGAACCTTGCTATGAGTGAACCTCATGGAGAAAATTCCATTGAAGTTGAAGCTGGGTTTAATGAAGCGCTTAAGGGAGCGTATACTCATATAATGGACTTATTCGGTACTATTGGCTCACAAGAGTATGCTAATGGATTCTCTGAAGACTCTTTGAGAAATATTACTATATGGAAAGACCTTTTTGTGACGGATATAACTCAGTTGAAGTTGACCCCACTCTGTGATGACCTGGAAAAAGCTATTACTTTTGCGGTACAGGATTGATTTTATTTTATCATATCATGTCATGTCCTGTTTTCTAACTCTCATTGGTTTGTTATGTATGCTCAGGGAAAACTACTTAACTGTGTCAGTGTCAGTGAAATAGGTCCAGTTGAAGCACAGTTAAGACAATTGTATTTACTCCTGGATGTGATTTTGTCTTTTGGTGATGGACTGTTACATGATTTTTTGGTCACACATAGGATGGTAAGTTTGTTTCTTATCATGTCTCTGAATTTGTGTATTAACATGTTTATAATATTACAGGTATCTGTTATGAGTCATGTACTTGCGGACACTTTTACTTCACTATTTGGTAAAGGATTTGGTGTTCCAGATGATCCAACGGCTGAGAATGGAGATGAAAAAACTAAAGATGCTTCTGGAACTGGTATGGGTGAAGGTGCTGGGATTAAAGATGTTAGTGATCAGATAGAAGATGAAGATCAGCTCCTTGGGACTGAAAAGGTGGTACTTGACACATTTCTTTATTCCTATTTTCTTACAAAATTTTAATTTTAACTTTTATTTTTTTTGTGTTTTCAGACAAATGAAGATGAAAAAGGTTTACCTGATCCGAATAAAAATGTGAAAGGAGTGGAAATGGAACAGGATTTTGAAGGTGACACGTTTAGTGTGAGTGAAGAATCTGGAGATGATAATGAGGAAGAAGAAGATAATGAGGAGGAGGAACCACAAGTTGATTCTGCTATGGGTGAAACTGGTGAGAATGGTGATATAGTTGATGAGAAGCTATGTGATAAAGAGGATGAGAATGACGATAATACCCCTAATGAGAAGTATGAGACTGGTCCAGCTGTTAAAGATGGTGATGTTGATGGTAGAGAGCTTCGTGCTAAAGATGATTCTGAAATTGGTGGTGAGGAACCTGAACCTGAACCTGAACCTGATGAGTTGAATCAAGATAATAATATTAATAATACTACACAAGATGATGAGGAGGAGGGTAAAGAGGGAAATGAAGAAGAAGAAGGTCCTGATAAAGATGATGCTTTTGCTGATCCTTCGGGTTTGAAACTTGATGATCCTAATCAAGATATTAACATGGATGAAGCAAAAGAAGAAGATACAAATGAACCTACAAAAGACGGTGAATCTGAACCATCCAAGGAAGATAATGAAGCTGATCTAATGGAAGATGTTGAACCTGGAGGTACTGATCCTGATCCTGATCCCATGGAAGAAGATGGTCCAATAGAGAACTTAGAAAGTGAGGAGAATGGTAATAATGGTGATGAGGTGGCAGAAGATTCTGAGATGGCTAATTTAGAGAATGAACAAGATAAGGACAAGGACTTGACGAAACAAAGGAAAAATAGTTTGCGAATGGGGGCTTCAAATTTTTCAGAAGATAATGTACAAACAGCTCATCAATCAGGTGCACAACCTAAAGGTGATTCTGATTCTGCAGGTTTTCAAGATACTGCTCCAGAAGCTATGCATTCTGAGTATCAAAATGATCTTGCTCCTTCAAGTGGTGTACCTAATGCCTCGGGTATTGAAACCATGGTGTCTGATTTACAAAATGGAAAAAACATAAGTGAGAATCAACCTAGTCAAATGTTACCTCCTTCTGAATCTTCTTCTCTTCAGAAAATGCAACCTAATCCTTTTCGTAATGTTGGAGATGCACTTGAAGGATGGAAAGATCGAGTCAAAGTTTCGTTTGACCTTGAAGATAATGATTTGGTTAACGAGAATGATGATAATGCTGATGAGTATGGTTATACTGCTGAATTTGAGAAAGGTACAGCTCAAGCTCTTGGTCCTGCTACTACTGAACAAATGGATAGTAATGTAAATACAAATGATATGGAAAAAGATTCGGAAAATATTTCAGATGTACACGAAGAACATCATGTTGATGAAATGGAGCATGATATGAAACCATCTGAAATACCACAACCTGTAAGAAATTCTGTTACTTTGAATAATAATAATAATACACAAAAATCAGACTTGGAAGGGGAACAAACAGATGTTCATAGCAAAGAAAACTCGGAAAATGTCATGAGTATGCAAGAAAGTGTGGTTTCGATGGAGAGGTTATACATGGATGAGGATATAAATGTAATTTCTACTAACCATGATGATGAAGAGATGGGTAAAGCGAATACACTTGCTGTACTTGATGACATCAGAGATGATGATGATGCGGCTTCTCTATGGAGAAAATACGAATTAAGTACGAGTAGATTATCTGATGAGTTGGCGGAACAGTTACGTTTAGTAATGGACCCCACGAAAGCTAATAAGCTTCAAGGGGATTACAAAACAGGGAAACGTATAAACATGAAGAGGTTGATACGATATGTAGCGAGTGATTTTCAAAACGATAAAATCTGGTTAAGAAGGACAAGACCGAATAAACGTGACTACCAAGTTGTAATAGCTGTTGATGATTCTAGAAGTATGTCTGAAAGTGGTTGTGGTGATGTAGCTGTTGAAGCTTTGGTTATGGTTTGTAAAGCTATGTCTAAATTAGATGTTGGTGATTTAGCTATTACTAGTTATGGAAAAAAAGGGAATATTAGACTACTTCATGATTTTGATCAGTCTTTTAACGGTGAAGCTGGGGTTAAAATGGTCTCGAGTTTGAGTTTTAAACAAGAGAATACTATAGCTGATGAACCTATGGTTGATTTATTGAAGTATTTGAATAATATGTTGGAAGGAGCTGTTGTTAATGCGAGATTACCTTGTGGACATAATCCTCTTCAACAACTTGTGCTTATTATAGCTGATGGGAGATTCCATGAGAAGAAGGAAATATTGAGGAGGTATGTGAGAGATCTTATGAGTAAAAAACGTATGGTAGCGTTTGTGTTAATGGATAGTCCAGAAGAGTCGATAATGGATCTAAAGGAACCCATATTTCAGGGAGAAAATGTTAAATTTGCAAATTATTTAGATTCGTTTCCTTTTCCTTATTATGTTGTGTTGAGGAATATTGAGTCACTTCCAAGGACACTTGCTGATTTATTAAGACAAGTAAGTTTGCTTTTTCGAAATCTTAAGGTGCTTGTTTTTATCTTTAGCTGATTGATTATTTGTCTATCTTTTGTGTGTGCAGTGGTTTGAGCTCAAGCAAAATTTCGCGGAGTGAAGATTATGCATGGAACCTTAAGGAGTAAAAAATAAATGTGTTGTCGTGATATTAAATGCAATTTTGTTATTCTTTGTGCATTATTTAGTATCTCATGTCAATCAATGAGGGGGGCCTATTAGACAGTAGCCTATAGAAAATGGTAACACTCTTGTAGGTCGGACATGATTTTTGTAATATCCGCAACATGATTTGTTTCATGTTTTCTCATTTATTTTATGTCTTATCACTGACAGAAGTGCTTTAGGAGTAATTTGTTATATTTTATGTTGTGCCATTTGCTTATAATTCTCAGCCGATTATAGTCTCTTTTTAGAGCTACGATTGGTTGACTATAAAAATAATGTCATTAGTTAGCATTTTCTTATAATAAATATAGTATTTATATTTTATAAAAAGAAAAATCACAGGAATGTTATTTATAAATAATTAATTAAGAAGATAGTTATGTACAAATAAAAAAATTAGAGGATTAAAAAATTATTAAGAAGTTTAATAAAAATACTTTGAGTAATAACCTTTTTTTACTAATAGCAATAGTATATTAATTATGCTTTGAAAATTAAATGGATAACTGAGTCTCAAAAAGTGGCTTTCTAATCTCACGTAACAAAATAGAAAAAATATTTAAATGGATCGTCCGTCAACGAGTAAAACCTGCTTGCCATTACCCATATCCGTTCAACTTGCCGCCTTGTGTTTTATGACTATATAAATAGTGAAAATTCAAGCTTAGACCCTTAATAGGCTTAAACCCTTAATAGGCTTAAACCCTATAAAAACAGAGGATTACAACCTAAAACCTTCCCGAATTTAGGTCACTCTCTACACCCACCACTTATAACACTAATACACTATCAACGAGAAACTATTCTCCAAAAACCAATTTAAAGGTAAAAATTCATTTATTTTCAATTGAAACCCTATAGAGCATAATACTTTTTTGGCTTTTGATTTTTTTACCTTCAAAGGATTAGGCGTATATGTTTGAGTGGGCAAATTTGTGCCAAAACTTAATGTTTGAACATTCCAAGAACAATCGTAGAAGTAACAAATTGTGTTGAACTCGATGGCAATTGACAGAAGTTTTAGTCTTGAAGTAGAGCTCACGAGGTTTATTAAGCGATCTCCCGACCTGGATTCGGATTTTCCATTACTTATTAAAGAAGGTACTGGAAATGTTACTTTTCAAGCGTATTTGCTACTTGTATGTGCATATTCATGCTCTAATATCTTCTTTGATTGACTATAGGGAAAAATGTAACTGAATAGGAGGTTGTTGATGCAGTTGGAGAGGTGTTTCTTCACCCTAAATACACAATCCCATTGATAGTGTGTTTTAGACGCATATCAAAGAAGATTGTGGATAGGGCTGTATCATTGCTTCGTTTAGTTCCTGATTTGAGCTCCAATTTTGACGATTCCGTTATTGAATTCAATGAAGATAAGTTCCTTGGAGAAGATGATTTTTCAATTATCGATGTGTACATCACCATCAAGAAGGGTTTAGATCTTCACGAGGTTGCTTGCTTGGCATTTTGTCGAGCACTTGATTTGCTTCCTCTTCTATTAGGGTATGTTTAGATATTTTATCGTCTTTTGTTTAAGTTCTTTCTGCTATCTCATAGTCTCCTTTGATACATGTCTGTATTAGGTTATTTCGAATTTGCTCCCACTCCATTTCAAAGGATTAAGCTTAGAGAATAAGTTGTGGAGGACTTACCTAAGGTAAATTTATTTTTTCTTTTCTACTTACTGTTCTTCGACTCAGTTGCGAATGACTTATATACAATAATTTAACTTTTGACAGCTGGTGAATTCTGTAAGGGTATCATATCGATTTTATTTAGCGGAACCAGAAGTTTTTACTACATTATGGGACTGATCCTGCTTTCTAGGACTTATGAAGCAGCTCATGGAACTTGATTTAGCTTAAATCCTATAAGAAACAGAGGATTACAACCTAAAACCTTCACGAATTTAGGTCACTCTCTACACCCACCACCAATAAGACTAATACACCATCAACGAGAATCTATTCTCCAAAAACCATTTTAAGGTAAAAATTCATTTCTTTTCAACTGAGACCCTAAAGAGCATAATACTTTTTTGGCTTAGGGCCGGCCTAGTAACCTTTCGGAATGGGGGATCCCCGTTGGCAACAACCACGGTAGTAGTTGCGGAACTACTGGGCCGGGAGAGGACAACCTGTTGTTCCTGCTCCTCTTTCTTCGCTTCGGGGACGGAGGTCAAACCGAACTCGCCCATCCTTTTGGGCATAGGGTGAACTTGCTCTACCACCGGGAAAGGAATTCTGAATTCACTTTCAAGCTCTACCACAGGGCAGGGATAGGAAGATTAATAAGGCGCTTTTAAGCCCTGAAGCTAACTCTTATGCCTTGTTCTTCCTTCTACCCATATGCTCGCCAGATATCAGCCCTGTTTTTATTTTGCATCAGACCCATTGCTTTGACGACCGGACCCGAAAACCGAATTTAAAATTCCATTCTCTAAGGCGAACTAAAGGGATGTCTCTAAGCAGCCAAGGCCAAGAGCAGGCAGGAGTAGTCCAAGTCATCCAAGCCCTAATTCAGTCTCAGTCGAACCTCGTGTATCAGAATGTCTGACCTGTTTTTTTAGAGTGAAACAGATACTAGTTCTTTTGATTTTATTACCTTCAAAGGATTAGGCGTATATGTTTGAGTGGGCTAATTCGTGCCAAAACTTAATGTTTGAACATTCCAAGAACAATCGTAGAAGTAACAAATTGTGTTGAACTCGATGGCAATTGACAGAAGTTTTAGTCTTGAAGTAGAGCTCACGAGGTTTATTAAGCGATCTCCCGACCTGGATTCGGATTTTCCATTACTTATTAAAGAAGGTCCTGGAAATGTTACTTTTCAAGCGTATTTGCTACTTGTATGTGCATATTCATGCTCTAATATCTTCTTTGATTGACTATAGGGAAAAATGTAACTGAATAGGAGGTTGTTGATGCAGTTGGAGAGGTGTTTCTTCACCCTAAATACACAATCCCATTGATAGTGTGTTTTAGACGCATATCAAAGAAGATTGTGGATAGGGCTGTATCATTGCTTCGTTTAGTTCCTGATTTGAGCTCCAATTTTGACGATTCCGTTATTGAATTCAATGAAGATAAGTTCCTTGGAGAAGATGATTTTTCAATTATCGATGTGTACATCACCATCAAGAAGGGTTTAGATCTTCACGAGGTTGCTTGCTTGGCATTTTGTCGAGCACTTGATTTGCTTCCTCTTCTATTAGGGTATGTTTAGATATTTTATCGTCTTTTGTTTAAGTTCTTTCTGCTATCTCATAGTCTCCTTTGATACATGTCTGTATTAGGTTATTTCGAATTTGCTCCCACTCCATTTCAAAGGATTAAGCTTAGAGAATAAGTTGTGGAGGACTTACCTAAGGTAAATTTATTTTTTCTTTTCTACTTACTGTTCTTCGACTCAGTTGCGAATGACTTATATACAATAATTTAACTTTTGACAGCTGGTGAATTCTGTAAGGGTATCATATCGATTTTATTTAGCGGAACCAGAAGTTTTTACTACATTATGGGACTGATCCTGCTTTCTAGGACTTATGAAGCAGCTCATGGAACTTGATTTAGCTTAAATCCTATAAAAAACAGAGGATTACAACCTAAAACCTTCACGAATTTAGGTCACTCTCTACACCCACCACCAATAAGACTAATACACCATCAACGAGAATCTATTCTCCAAAAACCATTTTAAGGTAAAAATTCATTTCTTTTCAACTGAGACCCTAAAGAGCATAATACTTTTTTGGCTTAGGGCCGGCCTAGTAACCTTTCGGAATGGGGGATCCCCGTTGGCAACAACCACGGTAGTAGTTGCGGAACTACTGGGCCGGGAGAGGACAACCTGTTGTTCCTGCTCCCATTTCTTCGCTTCGGGGACGGAGGTCAAACCGAACTCGCCCATCCTTTTGGGCATAGGGTGAACTTGCTCTACCACCGGGAAAGGAATTCTGAATTCACTTTCAAGCTCTACCACAGGGCAGGGATAGGAAGATTAATAAGGCGCTTTTAAGCCCTGAAGCTAACTCTTATGCCTTGTTCTTCCTTCTACCCATATGCTCGCCAGATATCAGCCCTGTTTTTATTTTGCATCAGACCCATTGCTTTGACGACCGGACCCGAAAACCGAATTCAAAATTCCATTCTCTAAGGCGAACTAAAGGGATGTCTCTAAGCAGCCAAGGCCAAGAGCAGGCAGGAGTAGTCCAAGTCATCCAAGCCCTAATTCAGTCTCAGTCGAAACTCGTGTATCAGAATGTCTGACCTGTTTTTTTAGAGTGAAACAGTTACTAGTTCTTTTGATTTTATTACCTTCAAAGGATTAGGCGTATATGTTTGAGTGGGCTAATTCGTGCCAAAACTTAATGTTTGAACATTCCAAGAACAATCGTAGAAGTAACAAATTGTGTTGAACTCGATGGCAATTGACAGAAGTTTTAGTCTTGAAGTAGAGCTCACGAGGTTTATTAAGCGATCTCCCGACCTGGATTCGGATTTTCCATTACTTATTAAAGAAGGTACTGGAAATGTTACTTTTCAAGCGTATTTGCTACTTGTATGTGCATATTCATGCTCTAATATCTTCTTTGATTGACTATAGGGAAAAATGTAACTGAATAGGAGGTTGTTGATGCAGTTGGAGAGGTGTTTCTTCACCCTAAATACACAATCCCATTGATAGTGTGTTTTAGACGCATATCAAAGAAGATTGTGGATAGGGCTGTATCATTGCTTCGTTTAGTTCCTGATTTAAGCTCCAATTTTGACGATTCCGTTATTGAATTCAATGAAGATAAGTTCCTTGGAGAAGATGATTTTTCAATTATCGATGTGTACATCACCATCAAGAAGGGTTTAGATCTTCACGAGGTTGCTTGCTTGGCATTTTGTCGAGCACTTGATTTGCTTCCTCTTCTATTAGGGTATGTTTAGATATTTTATCGTCTTTTGTTTAAGTTCTTTCTGCTATCTCATAGTCTCCTTTGATACATGTCTGTATTAGGTTATTTCGAATTTGCTCCCACTCCATTTCAAAGGATTAAGCTTAGAGAATAAGTTGTGGAGGACTTACCTAAGGTAAATTTATTTTTTCTTTTCTACTTACTGTTCTTCGACTCAGTTGCGAATGACTTATATACAATAATTTAACTTTTGACAGCTGGTGAATTCTGTAAGGGTATCATATCGATTTTATTTAGCGGAACCAGAAGTTTTTACTACATTATGGGACTGATCCTGCTTTCTAGGACTTATGAAGCAGCTCATGGAACTTGATTTAGCTTAAATCCTATAAAAAACAGAGGATTACAACCTAAAACCTTCACGAATTTAGGTCACTCTCTACACCAACCACCAATAAGACTAATACACCATCAACGAGAATCTATTCTCCAAAAACCATTTTAAGGTAAAAATTCATTTCTTTTCAACTGAGACCCTAAAGAGCATAATACTTTTTTGGCTTAGGGCCGGCCTAGTAACCTTTCGGAATGGGGGATCCCCGTTGGCAACAACCACGGTAGTAGTTGCGGAACTACTGGGCCGGGAGAGGACAACCTGTTGTTCATGCTCCTCTTTCTTCGCTTCGGGGACGGAGGTCAAACCGAACTCGCCCATCCTTTTGGGCATAGGGTGAACTTGCTCTACCACCGGGAAAGGAATTCTGAATTCACTTTCAAGCTCTACCACAGGGCAGGGATAGGAAGATTAATAAGGCGCTTTTAAGCCCTGAAGCTAACTCTTATGCCTTGTTCTTCCTTCTACCCATATGCTCGCCAGATATCAGCCCTGTTTTTATTTTGCATCAGACCCATTGCTTTGACGACCGGACCCGAAAACCGAATTTAAAATTCCATTCTCTAAGGCGAACTAAAGGGATGTCTCTAAGCAGCCAAGGCCAAGAGCAGGCAGGAGTAGTCCAAGTCATCCAAGCCCTAATTCAGTCTCAGTCGAACCTCGTGTATCAGAATGTCTGACCTGTTTTTTTAGAGTGAAACAGATACTAGTTCTTTTGATTTTATTACCTTCAAAGGATTAGGCGTATATGTTTGAGTGGGCTAATTCGTGCCAAAACTTAATGTTTGAACATTCCAAGAACAATCGTAGAAGTAACAAATTGTGTTGAACTCGATGGCAATTGACAGAAGTTTTAGTCTTGAAGTAGAGCTCACGAGGTTTATTAAGCGATCTCCCGACCTGGATTCGGATTTTCCATTACTTATTAAAGAAGGTACTGGAAATGTTACTTTTCAAGCGTATTTGCTACTTGTATGTGCATATTCATGCTCTAATATCTTCTTTGATTGACTATAGGGAAAAATGTAACTGAATAGGAGGTTGTTGATGCAGTTGGAGAGGTGTTTCTTCACCCTAAATACACAATCCCATTGATAGTGTGTTTTAGACGCATATCAAAGAAGATTGTGGATAGGGCTGTATCATTGCTTCGTTTAGTTCCTGATTTGAGCTCCAATTTTGACGATTCCGTTATTGAATTCAATGAAGATAAGTTCCTTGGAGAAGATGATTTTTCAATTATCGATGTGTACATCACCATCAAGAAGGGTTTAGATCTTCACGAGGTTGCTTGCTTGGCATTTTGTCGAGCACTTGATTTGCTTCCTCTTCTATTAGGGTATGTTTAGATATTTTATCGTCTTTTGTTTAAGTTCTTTCTGCTATCTCATAGTCTCCTTTGATACATGTCTGTATTAGGTTATTTCGAATTTGCTCCCACTCCATTTCAAAGGATTAAGCTTAGAGAATAAGTTGTGGAGGACTTACCTAAGGTAAATTTATTTTTTCTTTTCTACTTACTGTTCTTCGACTCAGTTGCGAATGACTTATATACAATAATTTAACTTTTGACAGCTGGTGAATTCTGTAAGGGTATCATATCGATTTTATTTAGCGGAACCAGAAGTTTTTACTACATTATGGGACTGATCCTGCTTTCTAGGACTTATGAAGCAGCTCATGGAACTTGATTTAGCTTAAATCCTATAAAAAACAGAGGATTACAACCTAAAACCTTCACGAATTTAGGTCACTCTCTACACCCACCACCAATAAGACTAATCCACCATCAACGAGAATCTATTCTCCAAAAACCATTTTAAGGTAAAAATTCATTTCTTTTCAACTGAGACCCTAAAGAGCATAATACTTTTTTGGCTTAGGGCCGGCCTAGTAACCTTTCGGAATGGGGGATCCCCGTTGGCAACAACCACGGTAGTAGTTGCGGAACTACTTGGCCGGGAGAGGACAACCTGTTGTTCCTGCTCCTCTTTCTTCGCTTCGGGGACGGAGGTCAAACCGAACTCGACCATCCTTTTGGGCATAGGGTGAACTTGCTCTACCACCGGGAAAGGAATTCTGAATTCACTTTCAAGCTCTACCACAGGGCAGGGATAGGAAGATTAATAAGGCGCTTTTAAGCCCTGAAGCTAACTCTTATGCCTTGTTCTTCCTTCTACCCATATGCTCGCCAGATATCAGCCCTGTTTTTATTTTGCATCAGACCCATTGCTTTGACGACTGGACCCGAAAACCGAATTCAAAATTCCATTCTCTAAGGCGAACTAAAGGGATGTCTCTAAGCAGCCAAGGCCAAGAGCAGGCAGGAGTAGTCCAAGTCATCCAAGCCCTAATTCAGTCTCAGTCGAAACTCGTGTATCAGAATGTCTGACCTGTTTTTTTAGAGTGAAACAAATACTAGTTCTTTTGATTTTATTACCTTCAAAGGATTAGGCGTATATGTTTGAGTGGGCTAATTCGTGCCAAAACTTAATGTTTGAACATTCCAAGAACAATCGTAGAAGTAACAAACTGTGTTGAACTCGATGGCAATTGACAGAAGTTTTAGTCTTGAAGTAGAGCTCACGCGGTTTATTAAGCGATCTCCCGACCTGGATTCAGATTTTCCATTACTTATTAAAGAAGGTACTGGAAATGTTACTTTTCAAGCGTATTTGCTACTTGTATGTGCATATTCATGCTCTAATATCTTCTTTGATTGACTATAGGGAAAAAATGTAACTGAATAGGAGGTTGTTGATGCAGTTGGAGAGGTGTTTCTTCACCCTAAATACACAATCCCATTGATAGTGTGTTTTAGACGCATATCAAAGAAGATTGTGGATAGGGCTGTATCATTGCTTCGTTTAGTTCCTGATTTGAGCTCCAATTTTGACGATTTCGTTATTGAATTCAATGAAGATAAGTTCCTTGGAGAAGATGATTTTTCAATTATCGATGTGTACATCACCAGCAAGAAGGGTTTAGATCTTCACGAGGTTGCTTGCTTGGCATTTTGTCGAGCACTTGATTTGCTTACTCTTCTATTAGGGTATGTTTAGATATTTTATCGTCTTTTGTTTAAGTCCTTTCTGCTATCTCATAGTCTCCTTTGATACATGTCTGTATTAGGTTATTTCGAATTTGCTCCCCCTCCATTTCAAAGGATTAAGCTTAGAGAATAAGTTGTGGAGGACTTACCTAAGGTAAATTTATTTTTTCTTTTCTACTTACTGTTTTTCGACTCAGTTGCGAATTACTTATATACAATAATTTAACTTTTGACAGTAGGTGAATTCTGTAAGGGTATCATATCGATTTTATTTAGCAGAACCAGAAGTTTTTACTACATTATGGGACTGATCCTGCTTTCTAGGACTTATGAAGCAGCTCATGGAACTTGATTTAGCTTAAATCCTATAAAAATCAGAGGATTACAACCTAAAACCTTCACGAATTTAGGTCACTCACTACATCCACCACCAATAACACTAATACACCATCAACGAGAATCTATTCTCCAAAAACCATTTTAAGGTAAAAATTCATTTCTTTTCAACTGAGACCCTAAAGAGCATAATACTTTTTTGGCTTAGGGCCGGCCTAGTAACCTTTCGGAATGGGGGATCCCCGTTGGCAACAACCACGGTAGTAGTTGCGGAACTACTGGGCCGGGAGAGGACAACCTGTTGTTCCTGCTCCTCTTTCTTCGCTTCAGGGACGGAGGTCAAACCGAACTCGCCCATCCTTTTGGGCACAGGGTGAACTTGCTCTACCATCGGGAAAGGAATTCTGAATTCACTTTCAAGCTCTACCACAGGGCAGAGATAGGAAGATTAATAAGGCACTTTTAAGCCCTGAAGCTAACTCTTATGCCTTGTTCTTCCTCCTACCCATATGCTCGCCAGACATCAGCCCTGTTTTTATTTTGCATCAGACCCATTGCTTTGACGACCGGACCCGAAAATCGAATTCAAAATTCCATTCTCTAAGACGAACTAAAGGAATGTCTCAAAGCAGCCAAGGCCAAGAGCAGCCAGGAGTAGTCCAAGTCATCCAAGCCCTAATTCAGTATTAGTCAAAACTCGTGTATCAGAATGTCTGACCTGTTTTTTTAGAGTGAAACCGATACCAGTTCTTTTGATTTTATTACCTTCAAAGGATTAGGCGTATATGATTGAGTGGGCTAATTCGTGCCAAAACTTAATGTTTGAACATTCCAAGAACAATCGTAGAAGTAACAAACTGTGTTGAACTCGATGGCAATTGACAGAAGTTTTAGACTTGAAGCAGAGCTTACGAGGTTTATTAAGCGATCTCCCGACCTGGATTCAGATTTTCCATTACTTATTAAAGAAGGTACTGGAAATGTTATTTTTCAAGCGTATTTGCTACTTGTATGTGCATATTCATGCTCTAATATCTTCTTTGATTGACTATAGGGAAAAAATGTAACTGAATAGGAGGTTGTTGATGCAGTTGGAGAGGTGTTTCTTCACCCTAAATACACAATCCCATTGATAGTGTGTTTTAGACGCATATCAAAGAAGATTGTGGATAGGGCTGTATCATTGCTTCGTTTAGTTCCTGATTTGAGCTCCAATTTTGACGATTCCGTTATTGAATTCAATGAAGATAAGTTCCTTGGAGAAGATGATTTTTCAATTATCGATGTGTACATCACCATCAAGAAGGGTTTAGATCTTCACGAGGTTGCTTGCTTGGCATTTTGTCGAGCACTTGATTTGCTTCCTCTTCTATTAGGGTATGTTTAGATATTTTATCGTCTTTTGTTTAAGTTCTTTCTGCTATCTCATAGTCTCCTTTGATACATGTCTGTATTAGGTTATTTCGAATTTGCTCCCCTCCATTTCAAAGGATTAAGCTTAGAGAATAAGTTGTGGAGGACTTACCTAAGGTAAATTTATTTTTTCTTTTCTACTTACTGTTCTTCGACTCAGTTGCGAATGACTTATATACAATAATTTAACTTTTGACAGCTGGTGAATTCTGTAAGGGTATCATATCAAGTTTATTTAGCAGAACCAGAAGTTTTTACTACATTATGGGACTGATCCTGCTTTCTAGGACTTATGCAGCAGCTCATGGAACTTGATTTAGCTTAAATCCTATAAAAAACAGAGGATTACAACCTAAAACATTCACGAATTTAGGTCACTCTCTACACCACCACCAATAACACTAATACACCATCAACGAGAATCTATTCTCCAAAAACCAGTTTAAGGTAAAAATTGATTTCTTTTCAATTTAAACCCTAAAGAGCATAATACTTTTTTGGCTTAGGGCCGGCCTAGTAACCTTTCGGAATTGGGGATCCCCGTTGGCAACAACCACGGTAGTAGTTGCGAAACTACTGGGCCGGGAGAGGACAACCTGTTGTTCCTGCTCCTCTTTCTTCGCTTCGGGGACGGAGGTCTAACCGAACTCGCCCATCCTTTTGGGCACAGGGTGAACTTGCTCTACCACCGGGAAAGGAATTCTGAATTCACTTTCAAGCTCTACCACAGGGCAGGGATAGGAAGATTAATAAGGCGCTTTTAAGCCCTGAAGCTAACTCTTATGCCTTGTTCTTCCTCCTACCCATATGCTCGCCAGACATCAGCCCTGTTTTTATTTTGCATCATACCCATTGCTATGGCGACCGGACCCGAAAATCGAATTCAAAATTCCATTCTCTAAGACGAACTAAAGGGATGTCTCTAAGCAGCCAAGGCCAAGAGCAGGGAGGAGTAGTCCAAGTCATCCAAGCCCTAATTCAGTCTCAGTCGAAACTCGTGTATCAGAATGTCTGACCAGTTCTTTTAGAGTGAAACCGATACCAGTTCTTTTGATTTTATTACCTTCAAAGGATTAGGCGTATGTGTTTGAGTGGGCTAATTCGTGCCAAAACTTAATGTTTGAACATTCCAAGAACAATCGTAGAAGTAACAAACTGTGTTGAACTCGATGGCAATTGACAGAAGTTTTAGACTTGAAGCAGAGCTCACGAGGTTTATTAAGGGATCTCCCGACCTGGATTCAGATTTTCCATTACTTATTCAAGAAGGTACTGGAAATTTTATTTTTCAAGCGTATTTGCTACTTGTATGTGCATATTCATGCTCTAATATCTTCTTTGATTGACTATAGGGAAAAAATGTAACTGAATAGGAGGTTGTTGATGCAGTTGGAGAGGTGTTTCTTCACCCTAAATACACAATCCCATTGATAGTGTGTTTTAGACGCATATCAAAGAAGATTGTGGATAGGGCTGTATCATTGCTTCGTTTAGTTCCTGATTTGAGCTCCAATTTTGACGATTCCGTTATTGAATTCAATGAAGATAAGTTCCTTGGAGAAGATAATTTTTCAATTATCGATGTGTACATCACCATCAAGAAAGGTTTAGATCTTCACGAGGTTGCTTGCTTGGCATTTTGTCGAGCACTTGATTTGCTTCCTCTTCTATTAGGGTATGTTTAGATATTTTATCGTCTTTTGTTTAAGTTCTTTCTGCTATCTCATAGTCTCCTTTGATACATGTCTGTATTAGGTTATTTCGAATCTGCTCCACCTCCATTTCAAAGGATTAAGCTTAGAGAATAAGTTGTGGAGGACTTACCTAAGGTAAATTTATTTTTTCTTTTCTACTTACTGTTCTTCGACTCAGTTGCGAATGACTTATATACAATAATTTAACTTTTGACAGCTGGTGAATTCTGTAAGGGTATCATATCGATTTTATTTAGCAGGATCAGAAGTTTTTACTACATTATGGGACTGATCCTGCTTTCTAGGACTTATGAAGCAGCTCATGGAACTTGATTTAGCTTAAATCCTATAAAAAACAGAGGATTACAACCTAAAACCTTCACGAATTTAGGTCACTCTATACACCCACCACCAATAACACTAATACACCATCAACGAGAATCTATTCTCCAAAAACCATTTTAAGGTAAAAAATCATTTCTTTTCAATTTAAACCCTAAAGAGCATAATACTTTTTTGGCTTAGGGCCGGCCTAGTAACCTTTCGGAATTGGGGATCCCCGTTGGCAACAACCACGGTAGTAGTTGCGGAACTACTGGGCCGGGAGAGGACTACTTGTTGTTCCTGCTCCTCTTTCTTCGCTTCGGGGACGGAGGTCTAACCGAACTCGCTCATCCTTTTGGGCACAGGGTGAACTTGCTCTACCACCGGGAAAGGTATTCTGAATTCACTTTCAAGCTCTACCACATGGCAGGGATAGGAAGATTAATAAGGCACTTTTAAGCCCTGAAGCTAACTCTTATGCCTTGTTCTTCCTCCTACCCATATGCTCGCCAGACATCAGCCCTGTTTTTATTTTGCATCATACCCATTGCTTTGACGACCGGACCCGAAAATCGAATTCAAAATTCCATTCTCTAAGACGAACTAAAGGGATGTATCTAAGCAGCCAAGGCCAAGAGCAGGCAGGAGTAGTCCAAGTCATCCAAGCCCTAATTCAGTCTCAGTCGAAACTCGTGTATCAGAATGTCTGACCAGTTCTTTTAGAGTGAAACCAATACCAGTTCTTTTGATTTTATTACCTTCAAAGGATTAGGCGTATATGTTTGAGTGGGCTAATTCGTGCCAAAACTTAATGTTTGAACATTCCAAGAACAATCGTAGAAGTAACAAACTGTGTTGAACTCGATGGAAATTGACAGAAGTTTTAGACTTGAAGCAGAGCTCACGAGGTTTATTAAGTGATCTCCCGACCTGGATTTGATTTTTCCATTACTGATTAAAAAAGGTACTGGAAATGTTATTTTTCAAGCGTATTTGCTACTTGTATGTGCATATTCATGCTTTAATATATCCTTTTAAATAGATAACCGTGTCCAAAAAAGTGGCTCTCTCATGTAACACAAAAGAAAAAGAAATTTAAATGGATCATCCGTCAACAAGTAATGCCTGCTTGCCATTACCCATACCTGTCAACTTGCCGCCTTGTCTTTTCTGAACATATAAATAGTGAAGCTTCAAGTTTAAACCCTTAATAGGCTTAAACCTTATAAAAACAGAGGATTACAACCTAAAACCTTCACGAATTAGGTCACTCTCTACACCCACCACCCATAACACTAATACACCATCAACGAGAAGCTATTCTCCAAAAACCAATTTAAAGGTAAAAATTCATTTCTTTTCAATTGAAACCCTAAAGAACATAATACTTTTTTGGCTTTTGATTTTTTTTACCTTCAAAGGATTAGGCGTATATGTTTGAGTGGGCTAATTTGTTCCAAAACTTAATGTTTTGAACATTCCAAGAACAAACATAGAAGTAACAAACTGTGTTGAACTCGATGGCAATTGACAGAAGTTTTAGACTTGAAGCAGAGCTTACGAGGTTTATTAAGTGATCTCCCGACTTGGATTCGATTTTTCCATTACTTTTAAAAAAGGTACTAGAAATATTAATTTTCAAGCGTATTTGCTACTTGTATGTGCATTTTAATGCTTTAATATCTCCTTTTAAATGGATAACCGAGTCCCAAAAAGTGGCTCTCTCATGTAACAAAAAAGAAAAAGAAATTTAAATGGATCGTCCGTCAACGAGTAATGCCTGCTTGCCATTACCCATACCCGCTCAACTTGCCTCCTTGTCTTTTCTGATCATATAAATAGCGAAGCTTCAAGCTTAAACCCTTAATAGGCTTAAACCTTATAAAAACAGAGGATTACAACCTAAAACTTTCACGAATTTAGGTCACTCTCTACACCCACCACCCATAACACTAATACACCATCAGCGAGAAGCTATTCTCCAAAAACCAATTTAAAGTTAAAATTCATTTCTTTTCAATTGAAACCCTAAAGAACATAATACTTTTTTGGATTTTAATTGTTTTTACCTTCAAAGTATTAGGCGTATATGTTTGAGTGGGCTAATTTGTGCCAAAACTTAATGTTTTGAACATTCCAGGAACAAACGTAGAAGTAACAAACTGTGTTGAACTCGATGGCAATTGACAGAAGTTTTAGACTTGAAGCAGAGCTCACGAGGTTTATTAAGCGATCTCCCGACCTGGATTTGATTTTTCCATTACTTATTAAAGAAGGTACTAGAAATGTTATTTTTCAAGCGTATTTGCTACTTGTATGTGCATATTCATGCTTTAATATCTCCTTTGATTGACTATAGGGAAACAATGTAACTGAATAGGAGGTTGTTAATGCAGTTGGAGAGGTGTTTCTTCACCCTAAATACACAATCCCATTGATAGGGTGTTTTAGACCCATAGCAAAGATGATTGTGGATAGGGTTGTATCATTGCTTCGTTTAATTCCTGATTTGAGCTCCAATTTTGACGATTCAGTTATTGAATTCAATGAAGATAAGTTCCTTAAAGAAGACGATTTTTCAATTATCGATGTGTACATCACCAACAAGAAGGGTTTAGATCTTCACGAGGTTGCTTGCTTGGCATTTTGTCGAGCACTTGATTTGCTTCCTCTTCTATCAGGGTATGTTTAGATATTTTATCGTCTTTTGTTTATGTTCTTTCTGCCATCTCATAGTCTCCTTTGATACATGTCTGTATTAGGTTATTTCGAATTTGCTCCCCCTCCATTTCAAAGGATTAAGCTTAGAGAATCAGTTGTGGAGGAGTTACCTACGGTAAATTTAAATTTTCTTTTCTACTTACGTTTCTTCAACTCAGTTGCAAAGGACTTATATACAATAATTTAACTTTTGACAGCTAGTGAATTCTGTAAGGCTATCATATCGATTTTATTTAGCAGAACCAGAAGTTCTTACTACATTATGGGACGGGTCCTGCTTTCTAGGACTTATGAAGCAGCTCATGGAACTTGATTTAGCTGAAGGTACTAAGCTTTGTATGGATTACAATGACATAAGTATAATAAGATGGTGATGGATTCAAATATTGAAGTGGGTGTTGAAGTTAAAGTGATATAGCATGTAAGAAAATTAATTTTGCTTCTGATGAAGAGTTCAACTGTTTAACATGGTTAGTGTTTTTTGCGATTTAATACTCTTCAGGCGGTTATTCTTTTTCCCAAGATGTGTATTTGATCTTCATATTTGCTCATTCTTTTTACAGCTGAAAAACATTTTTCGAAGAATTTTCATTAGAGAAAGCAAGTTGGTATCTCGAATCTTTTGTTGAGAAGGAGTCAGATTCATTTGATATTGATTCTTTCAAGAATAACATTTTTCTCTCGAATTCGACAAATTTAGGGTAAGATTTGGTTGATGAGAACTTGTGTGTTTTGTGTTTTATACTTTTGATTCCTTTGCTAGCTCTAGTGTGTGGCTAATATTCTTGGCTAATAATATATTCAAGTATAATGAAAGACCATTTGTCTTAACATCTATTACTAAAAAAAGTTATGAGATGGTTTTTTCAGCTATAAGTTAGATGTGGCTTGTTCTTCTTTATGATCCAGCTGGCATGAGAAAAACTGCAATTATTCAGAATTTGGCCCAGAATCATGGGAGTAAAGGTACTTATTGAGATGGTTTTTTATATTATTTATTACTATTTTTGCAAAAAAGGTATTTGTTCACTTCTTACTAAAGACCTATGTTTAAACAATTAGTTCTATGTATTCACATGAGTGAGCAAATTGATCAGAAGACATTACTTGAAAGTATTGTTTGTACGGACACACCTGGTGAGTTCAAATGGCATCCAAGTTTATTGACTCAGGTTCATTTTCAATTTTCGTAAATTATATGAATTTCCAATTATGCCCTCCTTACTGTTATCCACTCACCATATTTCTTAAACATTCAAAGTTCAAGTGGAAAGTAAAGGTCAAAATCAGAATTCCATGTTTGAAACATGAAATTCCATGTTTAGAACATGATATTCCATAAATAAACTTAAGCCACTCGGTTCGAAACCTATATTAAAAGACAATAATACTGAAAGAATGAACCACAACCCAATAAAAAGAAAAACAAAAATGATCCAAAGCTTAACAATTGAAATGTAAAAAATGTTAAACTCGTGAATATTAAACAACCGTTAAAAGAATATAATGATCGTAAAAATAAAACAAAAAGAAAGTGGAGTTTGTTGATTGGCGGAAGATTACTTTGGTTTGTTGATTGGCAGAAGAAAGTGGAGATTGTTCGACAAAGTATGCAATTTGGTAAAAGATAAAAACTCACTTTCTCTGATATTTCACTATTTCTTTTATTTTAAGAAAATTAAATAAACTTGTGTTTTTTCTTTCTCCAATTTTAGAGAATGCATTGAGAGTTATATTATAATGGAAAAGAGTATAGATCCTATATTAGAGTGTTTGTTAGAAAGGAGGAAACACATATGGAGTACAGTTGAAAATATATGCACAACTGTGTTAGTGAACTTTGGAAGATATATGCACAACTGTGTTAGTGAACTTTGGAAGGAAGAAAAGAAAAAACAAGGGAAAATGAGGGTATTCTCGGAACTTTTGAAACTCTTAGGAAGTTGTGGACTCACTAGACATAGGGCAACTAGTATGGAGGTACCTTATATCATTATTATTATTATTTTTTATATTTTTTTTGTTATATTATTTATTAATGATCACTTTTGTGAGTGATGTAGAATGATTTGAACATAAATACAAGCTCCTGGATTCTTCAACCATCTTACAATGTGCATCATTTGTTTCTCCCCCCTGATGAAAACTCTTTGAAAAATCTTTCTCATGAAAAAAACCTAGAAATTGAGTGGAAATCTGCAAATCAATACTACTTTAAGAGCATTGCATCTGTTAAAAACTTGCATGAAAGATCCCAGAAGTTTCAAGATTTTACTCTTGAACAGGTAACATTTCATTTATATATTTTTATATATTCAACATTTCTGGATAGTAAAATGTTATGTTTTGTATGGTAGGTACAAAGATCAGTTTCGTATGTTTACCATTTAATTGAAATTCAACAAGACCAAAGGGAAGCTGCATATAATCTTGCGAAACAACTTAAATGCTTAAAAGAATATATGTGGCCTTTAGCTAATTTATTACAGAGTAGTTACACACAAAATCAACATATCAACTTTTATTGCATGTGGCAACAAAAGGTAAATCTTCTTTTAATTAGCTATCTTTTACAGTATGGTTATGAAAATGGTTGTTTTGTTATTGCAGCAAATATTTGATAGCTTATGCACCATGATTTACGAGGAGTGCTTGTTGTTACAAAGAGTTGAGGATACTCATTCCGCCACCTGTCAAAATGTTAAGGATTCAGCCAAGTTTATTCGTTTATTTATCGAAAAATTTGTTCCAGATGTTGAGAAATCTAAGGTACAACTCTCTAGCACTAGCACATGTTATTTGTTTATCATAGCTAGGTTTCTTCTCACACCACCTGTCAAAATATGCTTGAACAGGACTTACTGGATAATTATCTCCTTGGAAGTAATCAAGTAACAGTCACTGTAGGAGCTGTATTGCCTCCTTATGGTGTCACTAAACAAATGGAGTTATTAATCGATCACAATTTTCAGTTGCTAAGGTCTTTTAAGGACAGTATCCACACTTTCCAAAGGCAATCAGTGAATAGTGGAGCAGTTGAAACTACTTTATTTGGTCATTTTGATGAAATATTCAAAAAGGTATCTTATATTGATGTTTAAGTTATAGTCAAATAATAGTATTAACTAAGTTATTGATCACTTTTCAGGCTGATTCTGTTGCTGAAAAACTGAACCTTGCTATGAGTGAACCTCATGGAGAAAATTCCATTGAAGTTGAAGCTGGGTTTAATGAAGCGCTTAAGGGAGCGTATACTCATATAATGGACTTATTCGGTACTATTGGCTCACAAGAGTATGCTAATGGATTCTCTGAAGACTCTTTGAGAAATATTACTATATGGAAAGACCTTTTTGTGACGGATATAACTCAGTTGAAGTTGACCCCACTCTGTGATGACCTGGAAAAAGCTATTACTTTTGCGGTACAGGATTGATTTTATTTTATCATATCATGTCATGTCCTGTTTTCTAACTCTCATTGGTTTGTTATGTATGCTCAGGGAAAACTACTTAACTGTGTCAGTGTCAGTGAAATAGGTCCAGTTGAAGCACAGTTAAGACAATTGTATTTACTCCTGGATGTGATTTTGTCTTTTGGTGATGGACTGTTACATGATTTTTTGGTCACACATAGGATGGTAAGTTTGTTTCTTATCATGTCTCTGAATTTGTGTATTAACATGTTTATAATATTACAGGTATCTGTTATGAGTCATGTACTTGCGGACACTTTTACTTCACTATTTGGTAAAGGATTTGGTGTTCCAGATGATCCAACGGCTGAGAATGGAGATGAAAAAACTAAAGATGCTTCTGGAACTGGTATGGGTGAAGGTGCTGGGATTAAAGATGTTAGTGATCAGATAGAAGATGAAGATCAGCTCCTTGGGACTGAAAAGGTGGTACTTGACACATTTCTTTATTCCTATTTTCTTACAAAATTTTAATTTTAACTTTTATTTTTTTTGTGTTTTCAGACAAATGAAGATGAAAAAGGTTTACCTGATCCGAATAAAAATGTGAAAGGAGTGGAAATGGAACAGGATTTTGAAGGTGACACGTTTAGTGTGAGTGAAGAATCTGGAGATGATAATGAGGAAGAAGAAGATAATGAGGAGGAGGAACCACAAGTTGATTCTGCTATGGGTGAAACTGGTGAGAATGGTGATATAGTTGATGAGAAGCTATGTGATAAAGAGGATGAGAATGACGATAATACCCCTAATGAGAAGTATGAGACTGGTCCAGCTGTTAAAGATGGTGATGTTGATGGTAGAGAGCTTCGTGCTAAAGATGATTCTGAAATTGGTGGTGAGGAACCTGAACCTGAACCTGAACCTGATGAGTTGAATCAAGATAATAATATTAATAATACTACACAAGATGATGAGGAGGAGGGTAAAGAGGGAAATGAAGAAGAAGAAGGTCCTGATAAAGATGATGCTTTTGCTGATCCTTCGGGTTTGAAACTTGATGATCCTAATCAAGATATTAACATGGATGAAGCAAAAGAAGAAGATACAAATGAACCTACAAAAGACGGTGAATCTGAACCATCCAAGGAAGATAATGAAGCTGATCTAATGGAAGATGTTGAACCTGGAGGTACTGATCCTGATCCTGATCCCATGGAAGAAGATGGTCCAATAGAGAACTTAGAAAGTGAGGAGAATGGTAATAATGGTGATGAGGTGGCAGAAGATTCTGAGATGGCTAATTTAGAGAATGAACAAGATAAGGACAAGGACTTGACGAAACAAAGGAAAAATAGTTTGCGAATGGGGGCTTCAAATTTTTCAGAAGATAATGTACAAACAGCTCATCAATCAGGTGCACAACCTAAAGGTGATTCTGATTCTGCAGGTTTTCAAGATACTGCTCCAGAAGCTATGCATTCTGAGTATCAAAATGATCTTGCTCCTTCAAGTGGTGTACCTAATGCCTCGGGTATTGAAACCATGGTGTCTGATTTACAAAATGGAAAAAACATAAGTGAGAATCAACCTAGTCAAATGTTACCTCCTTCTGAATCTTCTTCTCTTCAGAAAATGCAACCTAATCCTTTTCGTAATGTTGGAGATGCACTTGAAGGATGGAAAGATCGAGTCAAAGTTTCGTTTGACCTTGAAGATAATGATTTGGTTAACGAGAATGATGATAATGCTGATGAGTATGGTTATACTGCTGAATTTGAGAAAGGTACAGCTCAAGCTCTTGGTCCTGCTACTACTGAACAAATGGATAGTAATGTAAATACAAATGATATGGAAAAAGATTCGGAAAATATTTCAGATGTACACGAAGAACATCATGTTGATGAAATGGAGCATGATATGAAACCATCTGAAATACCACAACCTGTAAGAAATTCTGTTACTTTGAATAATAATAATAATACACAAAAATCAGACTTGGAAGGGGAACAAACAGATGTTCATAGCAAAGAAAACTCGGAAAATGTCATGAGTATGCAAGAAAGTGTGGTTTCGATGGAGAGGTTATACATGGATGAGGATATAAATGTAATTTCTACTAACCATGATGATGAAGAGATGGGTAAAGCGAATACACTTGCTGTACTTGATGACATCAGAGATGATGATGATGCGGCTTCTCTATGGAGAAAATACGAATTAAGTACGAGTAGATTATCTGATGAGTTGGCGGAACAGTTACGTTTAGTAATGGACCCCACGAAAGCTAATAAGCTTCAAGGGGATTACAAAACAGGGAAACGTATAAACATGAAGAGGTTGATACGATATGTAGCGAGTGATTTTCAAAACGATAAAATCTGGTTAAGAAGGACAAGACCGAATAAACGTGACTACCAAGTTGTAATAGCTGTTGATGATTCTAGAAGTATGTCTGAAAGTGGTTGTGGTGATGTAGCTGTTGAAGCTTTGGTTATGGTTTGTAAAGCTATGTCTAAATTAGATGTTGGTGATTTAGCTATTACTAGTTATGGAAAAAAAGGGAATATTAGACTACTTCATGATTTTGATCAGTCTTTTAACGGTGAAGCTGGGGTTAAAATGGTCTCGAGTTTGAGTTTTAAACAAGAGAATACTATAGCTGATGAACCTATGGTTGATTTATTGAAGTATTTGAATAATATGTTGGAAGGAGCTGTTGTTAATGCGAGATTACCTTGTGGACATAATCCTCTTCAACAACTTGTGCTTATTATAGCTGATGGGAGATTCCATGAGAAGAAGGAAATATTGAGGAGGTATGTGAGAGATCTTATGAGTAAAAAACGTATGGTAGCGTTTGTGTTAATGGATAGTCCAGAAGAGTCGATAATGGATCTAAAGGAACCCATATTTCAGGGAGAAAATGTTAAATTTGCAAATTATTTAGATTCGTTTCCTTTTCCTTATTATGTTGTGTTGAGGAATATTGAGTCACTTCCAAGGACACTTGCTGATTTATTAAGACAAGTAAGTTTGCTTTTTCGAAATCTTAAGGTGCTTGTTTTTATCTTTAGCTGATTGATTATTTGTCTATCTTTTGTGTGTGCAGTGGTTTGAGCTCAAGCAAAATTTCGCGGAGTGAAGATTATGCATGGAACCTTAAGGAGTAAAAAATAAATGTGTTGTCGTGATATTAAATGCAATTTTGTTATTCTTTGTGCATTATTTAGTATCTCATGTCAATCAATGAGGGGGGCCTATTAGACAGTAGCCTATAGAAAATGGTAACACTCTTGTAGGTCGGACATGATTTTTGTAATATCCGCAACATGATTTGTTTCATGTTTTCTCATTTATTTTAGGGTAAAGCCCTCGTATGGCCCCTTAACTATACCCAAAGTGCACGGGCCGCCCCCGATCTTCAAAATTACCCTTTTCCACCCCATATTTTCACCTTTTGTGACACCGTTAGCCCTTTTTCCATTTTTCTGTCAGTTGACCGTTAGTCAACGCCACATGGCGCCACCTCACCGCCACCTCAGCGCCACCTCACCGCCTCTCTCTTCGTCAGCATCGTCCCTAACTTTAAAAAAAAAAAAAAAAAAACCTTTGAAGGTTTGAAGGTTTGAATGCTTCAAACCTTCATCAATGGAGGATTCCGAAAAAATCAAAAAAATTGATAACACTTTGTCTCACGTTTTAGTATATCTCTATTAAACCTTTGATTTAAGCATACAATTTTATTCTTTCAATTTTCATATGCATAATTTAGAAAAATTAATTAAAAAAAATCATAGAAAATATGAATTATACCCAAATGAGAGCATTTTACCTGTTTGCAGGCAATGCCGAGTTTCTTGAGCTTTTAGAAAGGGTAGTCAAACTCTTATATGCAGAAGAAGAAGAAGATTGATTAGTAATAATTATAATAACAATAATGGCCACTTTGGAAGCACTTTCTTCAACCGAACTAGTGAATTTCATCATCTATGATACAATTTCAGCAACCCCTTTTAGCTACGATAATCCTCATCAATACAACAACACTTCCGAAACTACTAATAATAGCTTCGACGATGGTTCTTTACAGCAGCTCAATAATGGCGGTGGCAGTGATGGTGGTGCTGCAGCCATGGAAATGCTGAAAAATTCTTCACCATCAGTTCTAGTTGGATTAGAAAGATGCACTACCCAAAACAATACACAGAGGTTAGGAATTCAAGGTACATCAGGAGGAAAAAAGAAGAGAAGAAGAAGACCAAAAATGTGCAAGAATAAAGAGGAAGTCGAGTCACAAAGGATGACTCACATTGCTGTTGAAAGGAATCGAAGGAAACAAATGAATTAACATCTTGATGTTTGAGATCTATCATGCCACTATCTTATGTCCAACGGGTATTTTTCTTCCACTCCTTTTTTTTAGGTCATGTTACCATTTCAGAATTTTGTGATGAAAATTGTAACAATTATCAATCTTAAATGCTCTCATTTGGGTATAATTCATATTTTCTATGATTTTTTTTAATTAATTTGTCTAAATTATGCATATGAAAATTGAAAGAATAAAATTGTATGCTTAAATCAAAGGTTTAATAGAGATATACTAAAACGTGAGACAAAGTGTTATCAATTTTTTTGATTTTTTCGGAATCCTCCATTGATGAAGGTTTGAAGCATTCAAACCTTCAAACCTTCAAAGGTTATTTTTTTTTTTTTTTTAAAGTTAGGGACGATGCTGACGAAGAGAGAGGCGCTGAGTTGGCGATGATGTGCCACTGAGGTGGCGCCATGTGGCGTTGACTAACGGTCAACTGACAGAAAAATGAAAAAAGGGCTAACGGTGTCACAAAATGTGAAGATATGGGGTGGAAAAGGGTAATTTTGAAGATCGGGGGCGGCCCGTGCACTTTGGGTATAGTTAAGGGGCCATACGAGGGCTTTACCCTTTATTTTATGTCTTATCACTGACAGAAGTGCTTTAGGAGTAATTTGTTATATTTTATGTTGTGCCATTTGCTTATAATTCTCAGCCGATTATAGTCTCTTTTTAGAGCTACGATTGGTTGACTATAAAAATAATGTCATTAGTTAGCATTTTCTTATAATAAATATAGTATTTATATTTTATAAAAAGAAAAATCACAGGAATGTTATTTATAAATAATTAATTAAGAAGATAGTTATGTACAAATAAAAAAATTAGAGGATTAAAAAATTATTAAGAAGTTTAATAAAAATACTTTGAGTAATAACCTTTTTTTACTAATAGCAATAGTATATTAATTATGCTTTGAAAATTAAATGGATAACTGAGTCTCAAAAAGTGGCTTTCTAATCTCACGTAACAAAATAGAAAAAATATTTAAATGGATCGTCCGTCAACGAGTAAAACCTGCTTGCCATTACCCATATCCGTTCAACTTGCCGCCTTGTGTTTTATGACTATATAAATAGTGAAAATTCAAGCTTAGACCCTTAATAGGCTTAAACCCTTAATAGGCTTAAACCCTATAAAAACAGAGGATTACAACCTAAAACCTTCCCGAATTTAGGTCACTCTCTACACCCACCACTTATAACACTAATACACTATCAACGAGAAACTATTCTCCAAAAACCAATTTAAAGGTAAAAATTCATTTATTTTCAATTGAAACCCTATAGAGCATAATACTTTTTTGGCTTTTGATTTTTTTACCTTCAAAGGATTAGGCGTATATGTTTGAGTGGGCAAATTTGTGCCAAAACTTAATGTTTGAACATTATGGGAACAAACGTAGAAGTAACAAATTGTGTTGAACTCGATGGCAATTGACAGAAGTTATACGACTTGAAGCAGAGCTCACGAGGTTTATTAAGCGATCTCCCGACCTGGATTCGGATTTTCCATTACTTATTAAAGAAGTACTGGAAATGTTATTTTTCAAGCGTATTTGCTACTTGTATGTGCATATTCATGCTCTAATATCTTCTTTGATTGACTATAGGGAAAAAGTATAACTGAATAGAAGGTTGTTGATGCAGTTGGAGAGGTGTTTCTTCACCCTAAATACACAATCCCATTGATAGTGTGTTTTAGACGCATATCAAAGAAGATTGTGGATAGAACTGTATCATTGCTTCGTTTAGTTCCTGATTTGAGCTCCAATTTTGACGATTCCGTTATTGAATTCAATGAAGATAAGTTCCTTGGAGAAGATGATTTTTCAATTATCGATGTGTACATCACCATCAAGAAGGGTTTAGATCTTCACGAGGTTGCTTGCTTGGCATTTTGTCAAGCACTTGATTTGCTTCCTCTTCTATTAGGGTATGTTTAGATATTTTATCGTCTTTTGTTTAAGTTCTTTCTGCTATCTCATAGTCTCCTTTGATACATGTCTGTATTAGGTTATTTCGAATTTGCTCCCACTCCATTTGAAAGGATTAAGCTTAGAGAATAAGTTGTGGAGGACTTACCTAAGGTAAATTTATTTTTTCTTTTCTACTTACTGTTCTTCGACTCAGTTGCGAATGACTTATATACAATAATTTAACTTTTGACAGCTGGTGAATTCTGTAAGGGTATCATATCGATTTTATTTAGCGGAACCAGAAGTTTTTACTACATTATGGGACTGATCCTGCTTTCTAGGACTTATGAAGCAGCTCATGGAACTTGATTTAGCTTAAATCCTATAAAAAACAGAGGATTACAACCTAAAACCTTCACGAATTTAGGTCACTCTCTACACCCACCACCAATAAGACTAATACACCATCAACGAGAATCTATTCTCCAAAAACCATTTTAAGGTAAAAATTCATTTCTTTTCAACTGAGACCCTAAAGAGCATAATACTTTTTTGGCTTAGGGCCGGCCTAGTAACCTTTCGGAATGGGGGATCCCCGTTGGCAACAACCACGGTAGTAGTTGCGGAACTACTGGGCCGGGAGAGGACAACCTGTTGTTCCTGCTCCTCTTTCTTCGCTTCGGGGACGGAGGTCAAACCGAACTCGCCCATCCTTTTGGGCATAGGGTGAACTTGCTCTACCACCGGGAAAGGAATTCTGAATTCACTTTCAAGCTCTACCACAGGGCAGGGATAGGAAGATTAATAAGGCGCTTTTAAGCCCTGAAGCTAACTCTTATGCCTTGTTCTTCCTTCTACCCATATGCTCGCCAGATATCAGCCCTGTTTTTATTTTGCATCAGACCCATTGCTTTGACGACCGGACCCGAAAACCGAATTCAAAATTCCATTCTCTAAGGCGAACTAAAGGGATGTCTCTAAGCAGCCAAGGCCAAGAGCAGGCAGGAGTAGTCCAAGTCATCCAAGCCCTAATTCAGTCTCAGTCGAAACTCGTGTATCAGAATGTCTGACCTGTTTTTTTAGAGTGAAACAGATACTAGTTCTTTTGATTTTATTACCTTCAAAGGATTAGGCGTATATGTTTGAGTGGGCTAATTCGTGCCAAAACTTAATGTTTGAACATTCCAAGAACAATCGTAGAAGTAACAAATTGTGTTGAACTCGATGGCAATTGACAGAAGTTTTAGTCTTGAAGTAGAGCTCACGAGGTTTATTAAGCGATCTCCCGACCTGGATTCGGATTTTCCATTACTTATTAAAGAAGGTACTGGAAATGTTACTTTTCAAGCGTATTTGCTACTTGTATGTGCATATTCATGCTCTAATATCTTCTTTGATTGACTATAGGGAAAAATGTAACTGAATAGGAGGTTGTTGATGCAGTTGGAGAGGTGTTTCTTCACCCTAAATACACAATCCCATTGATAGTGTGTTTTAGACGCATATCAAAGAAGATTGTGGATAGGGCTGTATCATTGCTTCGTTTAGTTCCTGATTTGAGCTCCAATTTTGACGATTCCGTTATTGAATTCAATGAAGATAAGTTCCTTGGAGAAGATGATTTTTCAATTATCGATGTGTACATCACCATCAAGAAGGGTTTAGATCTTCACGAGGTTGCTTGCTTGGCATTTTGTCGAGCACTTGATTTGCTTCCTCTTCTATTAGGGTATGTTTAGATATTTTATCGTCTTTTGTTTAAGTTCTTTCTGCTATCTCATAGTCTCCTTTGATACATGTCTGTATTAGGTTATTTCGAATTTGCTCCCACTCCATTTCAAAGGATTAAGCTTAGAGAATAAGTTGTGGAGGACTTACCTAAGGTAAATTTATTTTTTCTTTTCTACTTACTGTTCTTCGACTCAGTTGCGAATGACTTATATACAACAATTTAACTTTTGACAGCTGGTGAATTCTGTAAGGGTATCATATCGATTTTATTTAGCGGAACCAGAAGTTTTTACTACATTATGGGACTGATCCTGCTTTCTAGGACTTATGAAGCAGCTCATGGAACTTGATTTAGCTTAAATCCTATAAAAAACAGAGGATTACAACCTAAAACCTTCACGAATTTAGGTCACTCTCTACACCCACCACCAATAAGACTAATACACCATCAACGAGAATCTATTCTCCAAAAACCATTTTAAGGTAAAAATTCATTTCTTTTCAACTGAGACCCTAAAGAGCATAATACTTTTTTGGCTTAGGGCCGGCCTAGTAACCTTTCGGAATGGGGGATCCCCGTTGGCAACAACCACGGTAGTAGTTGCGGAACTACTGGGCCGGGAGAGGACAACCTGTTGTTCCTGCTCCTCTTTCTTCGCTTCGGGGACGGAGGTCAAACCGAACTCGCCCATCCTTTTGGGCATAGGGTGAACTTGCTCTACCACCGGGAAAGGAATTCTGAATTCACTTTCAAGCTCTACCACAGGGCAGGGATAGGAAGATTAATAAGGCGCTTTTAAGCCCTGAAGCTAACTCTTATGCCTTGTTCTTCCTTCTACCCATATGCTCGCCAGATATCAGCCCTATTTTTATTTTGCATCAGACCCATTGCTTTGACGACCGAACCCGAAAACCGAATTCAAAATTCCATTCTCTAAGGCGAACTAAAGGGATATCTCTAAGCAGCCAAGGCCAAGAGCAGGCAGAAGTAGTCCAAGTCATCCAAGCCCTAATTCAGTCTCAGTCGAAACTCGTGTATCAGAATGTCTGACCTGTTTTTTTAGAGTGAAACAGATACTAGTTCTTTTGATTTTATTACCTTCAAAGGATTAGGCGTATATGTTTGAGTGGGCTAATTCGTGCCAAAACTTAATGTTTGAACATTCCAAGAACAATCGTAGAAGTAACAAATTGTGTTGAACTCGATGGCAATTGACAGAAGTTTTAGTCTTGAAGTAGAGCTCACGAGGTTTATTAAGCGATCTCCCGACCTGGATTCGGATTTTCCATTACTTATTAAAGAAGGTACTGGAAATGTTACTTTTCAAGCGTATTTGCTACTTGTATGTGCATATTCATGCTCTAATATCTTCTTTGATTGACTATAGGGAAAAATGTAACTGAATAGGAGGTTGTTGATGCAGTTGGAGAGGTGTTTCTTCACCCTAAATACACAATCCCATTGATAGTGTGTTTTAGACGCATATCAAAGAAGATTGTGGATAGGGCTGTATCATTGCTTCGTTTAGTTCCTGATTTGAGCTCCAATTTTGACGATTCCGTTATTGAATTCAATGAAGATAAGTTCCTTGGAGAAGATGATTTTTCAATTATCGATGTGTACATCACCATCAAGAAGGGTTTAGATCTTCACGAGGTTGCTTGCTTGGCATTTTGTCGAGCACTTGATTTGCTTCCTCTTCTATTAGGGTATGTTTAGATATTTTATCGTCTTTTGTTTAAGTTCTTTCTGCTATCTCATAGTCTCCTTTGATACATGTCTGTATTAGGTTATTTCGAATTTGCTCCCACTCCATTTCAAAGGATTAAGCTTAGAGAATAAGTTGTGGAGGACTTACCTAAGGTAAATTTATTTTTTCTTTTCTACTTACTGTTCTTCGACTCAGTTGCGAATGACTTATATACAATAATTTAACTTTTGACAGCTGGTGAATTCTGTAAGGGTATCATATCGATTTTATTTAGCGGAACCAGAAGTTTTTACTACATTATGGGACTGATCTTGCTTTCTAGGACTTATGAAGCAGCTCATGGAACTTGATTTAGCTTAAATCCTATAAAAAACAGAGGATTACAACCTAAAACCTTCACGAATTTAGGTCACTCTCTACACCCACCACCAATAAGACTAATACACCATCAACGAGAATCTATTCTCCAAAAACCATTTTAAGGTAAAAATTCATTTCTTTTCAACTGAGACCCTAAAGAGCATAATACTTTTTTGGCTTAGGGCCGGCCTAGTAACCTTTCGGAATGGGGGATCCCCGTTGGCAACAACCACGGTAGTAGTTGCGGAACTACTGGGCCGGGAGAGGACAACCTGTTGTTCCTGCTCCTCTTTCTTCGCTTCGGGGACGGAGGTCAAACCGAACTCGCCCATCCTTTTGGGCATAGGGTGAACTTGCTCTACCACCGGGAAAGGAATTCTGAATTCACTTTCAAGCTCTACCACAGGGCAGGGATAGGAAGATTAATAAGGCGCTTTTAAGCCCTGAAGCTAACTCTTATGCCTTGTTCTTCCTTCTACCCATATGCTCGCCAGATATCAGCCCTGTTTTTATTTTGCATCAGACCCATTGCTTTGACGACCGGACCCGAAAACCGAATTCAAAATTCCATTCTCTAAGGCGAACTAAAGGGATGTCTCTAAGCAGCCAAGGCCAAGAGCAGGCAGGAGTAGTCCAAGTCATCCAAGCCCTAATTCAGTCTCAGTCGAAACTCGTGTATCAGAATGTCTGACCTGTTTTTTTAGAGTGAAACAGATACTAGTTCTTTTGATTTTATTACCTTCAAAGGATTAGGCGTATATGTTTGAGTGGGCTAATTCGTGCCAAAACTTAATGTTTGAACATTCCAAGAACAATCGTAGAAGTAACAAATTGTGTTGAACTCGATGGCAATTGACAGAAGTTTTAGTCTTGAAGTAGAGCTCACGAGGTTTATTAAGCGATCTCCCGACCTGGATTCGGATTTTCCATTACTTATTAAAGAAGGTACTGGAAATGTTACTTTTCAAGCGTATTTGCTACTTGTATGTGCATATTCATGCTCTAATATCTTCTTTGATTGACTATAGGGAAAAATGTAACTGAATAGGAGGTTGTTGATGCAGTTGGAGAGGTGTTTCTTCACCCTAAATACACAATCCCATTGATAGTGTGTTTTAGACGCATATCAAAGAAGATTGTGGATAGGGCTGTATCATTGCTTCGTTTAGTTCCTGATTTGAGCTCCAATTTTGACGATTCCGTTATTGAATTCAATGAAGATAAGTTCCTTGGAGAAGATGATTTTTCAATTATCGATGTGTACATCACCATCAAGAAGGGTTTAGATCTTCACGAGGTTGCTTGCTTGGCATTTTGTCGAGCACTTGATTTGCTTCCTCTTCTATTAGGGTATGTTTAGATATTTTATCGTCTTTTGTTTAAGTTCTTTCTGCTATCTCATAGTCTCCTTTGATACATGTCTGTATTAGGTTATTTCGAATTTGCTCCCACTCCATTTCAAAGGATTAAGCTTAGAGAATAAGTTGTGGAGGACTTACCTAAGGTAAATTTATTTTTTCTTTTCTACTTACTGTTCTTCGACTCAGTTGCGAATGACTTATATACAATAATTTAACTTTTGACAGCTGGTGAATTCTGTAAGGGTATCATATCGATTTTATTTAGCGGAACCAGAAGTTTTTACTACATTATGGGACTGATCCTGCTTTCTAGGACTTATGAAGCAGCTCATGGAACTTGATTTAGCTTAAATCCTATAAAAAACAGAGGATTACAACCTAAAACCTTCACGAATTTAGGTCACTCTCTACACCCACCACCAATAAGACTAATACACCATCAACGAGAATCTATTCTCCAAAAACCATTTTAAGGTAAAAATTCATTTCTTTTCAACTGAGACCCTAAAGAGCATAATACTTTTTTGGCTTAGGGCCGGCCTAGTAACCTTTCGGAATGGGGGATCCCCGTTGGCAACAACCACGGTAGTAGTTGCGGAACTACTGGGCCGGGAGAGGACAACCTGTTGTTCCTGCTCCTCTTTCTTCGCTTCGGGGACGGAGGTCAAACCGAACTCGCCCATCCTTTTGGGCATAGGGTGAACTTGCTCTACCACCGGGAAAGGAATTCTGAATTCACTTTCAAGCTCTACCACAGGGCAGGGATAGGAAGATTAATAAGGCGCTTTTAAGCCCTGAAGCTAACTCTTATGCCTTGTTCTTCCTTCTACCCATATGCTCGCCAGATATCAGCCCTGTTTTTATTTTGCATCAGACCCATTGCTTTGACGACCGGACCCGAAAACCGAATTTAAAATTCCATTCTCTAAGGCGAACTAAAGGGATGTCTCTAAGCAGCCAAGGCCAAGAGCAGGCAGGAGTAGTCCAAGTCATCCAAGCCCTAATTCAGTCTCAGTCGAACCTCGTGTATCAGAATGTCTGACCTGTTTTTTTAGAGTGAAACAGATACTAGTTATTTTGATTTTATTACCTTCAAAGGATTAGGCGTATATGTTTGAGTGGGCTAATTCGTGCCAAAACTTAATGTTTGAACATTCCAAGAACAATCGTAGAAGTAACAAATTGTGTTGAACTCGATGGCAATTGACAGAAGTTTTAGTCTTGAAGTAGAGCTCACGAGGTTTATTAAGCGATCTCCCGACCTGGATTCGGATTTTCCATTACTTATTAAAGAAGGTACTGGAAATGTTACTTTTCAAGCGTATTTGCTACTTGTATGTGCATATTCATGCTCTAATATCTTCTTTGATTGACTATAGGGAAAAATGTAACTGAATAGGAGGTTGTTGATGCAGTTGGAGAGGTGTTTCTTCACCCTAAATACACAATCCCATTGATAGTGTGTTTTAGACGCATATCAAAGAAGATTGTGGATAGGGCTGTATCATTGCTTCGTTTAGTTCCTGATTTGAGCTCCAATTTTGACGATTCTGTTATTGAATTCAATGAAGATAAGTTCCTTGGAGAAGATGATTTTTCAATTATCGATGTGTACATCACCATCAAGAAGGGTTTAGATCTTCACGAGGTTGCTTGCTTGGCATTTTGTCGAGCACTTGATTTGCTTCCTCTTCTATTAGGGTATGTTTAGATATTTTATCGTCTTTTGTTTAAGTTCTTTCTGCTATCTCATAGTCTCCTTTGATACATGTCTGTATTAGGTTATTTCGAATTTGCTCCCACTCCATTTCAAAGGATTAAGCTTAGAGAATAAGTTGTGGAGGACTTACCTAAGGTAAATTTATTTTTTCTTTTCTACTTACTGTTCTTCGACTCAGTTGCGAATGACTTATATACAATAATTTAACTTTTGACAGCTGGTGAATTCTGTAAGGGTATCATATCGATTTTATTTAGCGGAACCAGAAGTTTTTACTACATTATGGGACTGATCCTGCTTTCTAGGACTTATGAAGCAGCTCATGGAACTTGATTTAGCTTAAATCCTATAAAAAACAGAGGATTACAACCTAAAACCTTCACGAATTTAGGTCACTCTCTACACCCACCACCAATAAGACTAATCCACCATCAACGAGAATCTATTCTCCAAAAACCATTTTAAGGTAAAAATTCATTTCTTTTCAACTGAGACCCTAAAGAGCATAATACTTTTTTAGCTTAGGGCCGGCCTAGTAACCTTTCGGAATGGGGGATCCCCGTTGGCAACAACCACGGTAGTAGTTGCGGAACTACTTGGCCGGGAGAGGACAACCTGTTGTTCCTGCTCCTCTTTCTTCGCTTCGGGGACGGAGGTCAAACCGAACTCGCCCATCCTTTTGGGCATAGGGTGAACTTGCTCTACCACCGGGAAAGGAATTCTGAATTCACTTTCAAGCTCTACCACAGGGCAGGGATACGAAGATTAATAAGGCGCTTTTAAGCCCTGAAGCTAACTCTTATGCCTTGTTCTTCCTTCTACCCATATGCTCGCCAGATATCAGCCCTGTTTTTATTTTGCATCAGACCCATTGCTTTGACGACTGGACCCGAAAACCGAATTCAAAATTCCATTCTCTAAGGCGAACTAAAGGGATGTCTCTAAGCAGCCAAGGCCAAGAGCAGGCAGGAGTAGTCCAAGTCATCCAAGCCCTAATTCAGTCTCAGTCGAAACTCGTGTATCAGAATGTCTGACCTGTTTTTTTAGAGTGAAACAGATACTAGTTCTTTTGATTTTATTACCTTCAAAGGATTAGGCGTATATGTTTGAGTGGGCTAATTCGTGCCAAAACTTAATGTTTGAACATTCCAAGAACAATCGTAGAAGTAACAAACTGTGTTGAACTCGATGGCAATTGACAGAAGTTTTAGTCTTGAAGCAGAGCTCACGCGGTTTATTAAGCGATCTCCCGACCTGGATTCAGATTTTCCATTACTTATTAAAGAAGGTAATGGAAATGTTACTTTTCAAGCGTATTTGCTACTTGTATGTGCATATTCATGCTCTAATATCTTCTTTGATTGACTATAGGGAAAAAATGTAACTGAATAGGAGGTTGTTGATGCAGTTGGAGAGGTGTTTCTTCACCCTAAATACACAATCCCATTGATAGTGTGTTTTAGACGCATATCAAAGAAGATTGTGGATAGGGCTGTATCATTGCTTCGTTTAGTTCCTGATTTGAGCTCCAATTTTGACGATTCCGTTATTGAATTCAATGAAGATAAGTTCCTTGGAGAAGATGATTTTTCAATTATCGATGTGTACATCACCATCAAGAAGGGTTTAGATCTTCACGAGGTTGCTTGCTTGGCATTTTGTCGAGCACTTGATTTGCTTCCTCTTCTATTAGGGTATGTTTAGATATTTTATCGTCTTTTGTTGAAGTTCTTTCTGCTATCTCATAGTCTCCTTTGATACATGTCTGTATTAGGTTATTTCGAATTTGCTCCCCTCCATTTCAAAGGATTAAGCTTAGAGAATAAGTTGTGGAGGACTTACCTAAGGTAAATTTATTTTTTCTTTTCTACTTACTGTTCTTCGACTCAGTTGCGAATGACTTATATACAATAATTTAACTTTTGACAGCTGGTGAATTCTGTAAGGGTATCATATCAAGTTTATTTAGCAGAACCAGAAGTTTTTACTACATTATGGGACTGATCCTGCTTTCTAGGACTTATGCAGCAGCTCATGGAACTTGATTTAGCTTAAATCCTATAAAAAACAGAGGATTACAACCTAAAACATTCACGAATTTAGGTCACTCTCTACACCACCACCAATAACACTAATACACCATCAACGAGAATCTATTCTCCAAAAACCAGTTTAAGGTAAAAATTCATTTCTTTTCAATTTAAACCCTAAAGAGCATAATACTTTTTTGGCTTAGGGCCGGCCTAGTAACCTTTCGGAATTGGGGATCCCCGTTGGCAACAACCACGGTAGTAGTTGCGAAACTACTGGGCCGGGAGAGGACAACCTGTTGTTCCTGCTCCTCTTTCTTCGCTTCGGGGACGGAGGTCTAACCGAACTCGCCCATCCTTTTGGGCACAGGGTGAACTTGCTCTACCACCGGGAAAGGAATTCTGAATTCACTTTCAAGCTCTACCACAGGGCAGGGATAGGAAGATTAATAAGGCGCTTTTAAGCCCTGAAGCTAACTCTTATGCCTTGTTCTTCCTCCTACCCATATGCTCGCCAGACATCAGCCCTGTTTTTATTTTGCATCATACCCATTGCTATGGCGACCGGACCCGAAAATCGAATTCAAAATTCCATTCTCTAAGACGAACTAAAGGGATGTCTCTAAGCAGCCAAGGCCAAGAGTAGGGAGGAGTAGTCCAAGTCATCCAAGCCCTAATTCAGTCTCAGTCGAAACTCGTGTATCAGAATGTCTGACCAGTTCTTTTAGAGTGAAACCGATACCAGTTCTTTTGATTTTATTACCTTCAAAGGATTAGGCGTATGTGTTTGAGTGGGCTAATTCGTGCCAAAACTTAATGTTTGAACATTCCAAGAACAATCGTAGAAGTAACAAACTGTGTTGAACTCGATGGCAATTGACAGAAGTTTTAGACTTGAAGCAGAGCTCACGAGGTTTATTAAGGGATCTCCCGACCTGGATTCAGATTTTCCATTACTTATTCAAGAAGGTACTGGAAATTTATTTTTCAAGCGTATTTGCTACTTGTATGTGCATATTCATGCTCTAATATCTTCTTTGATTGACTATAGGGAAAAAATGTAACTGAATAGGAGGTTGTTGATGCAGTTGGAGAGGTGTTTCTTCACCCTAAATACACAATCCCATTGATAGTGTGTTTTAGACGCATATCAAAGAAGATTGTGGATAGGGCTGTATCATTGCTTCGTTTAGTTCCTGATTTGAGCTCCAATTTTGACGATTCCGTTATTGAATTCAATGAAGATAAGTTCCTTGGAGAAGATAATTTTTCAATTATCGATGTGTACATCACCATCAAGAAAGGTTTAGATCTTCACGAGGTTGCTTGCTTGGCATTTTGTCGAGCACTTGATTTGCTTCCTCTTCTATTAGGGTATGTTTAGATATTTTATCGTCTTTTGTTTAAGTTCTTTCTGCTATCTCATAGTCTCCTTTGATACATGTCTGTATTAGGTTATTTCGAATCTGCTCCACCTCCATTTCAAAGGATTAAGCTTAGAGAATAAGTTGTGGAGGACTTACCTAAGGTAAATTTATTTTTTCTTTTCTACTTACTGTTCTTCGACTCAGTTGCGAATGACTTATATACAATAATTTAACTTTTGACAGCTGGTGAATTCTGTAAGGGTATCATATCGATTTTATTTAGCAGGATCAGAAGTTTTTACTACATTATGGGACTGATCCTGCTTTCTAGGACTTATGAAGCAGCTCATGGAACTTGATTTAGCTTAAATCCTATAAAAAACAGAGGATTACAACCTAAAACCTTCACGAATTTAGGCCACTCTATACACCCACCACCAATAACACTAATACACCATCAACGAGAATCTATTCTCCAAAAACCATTTTAAGGTAAAAAATCATTTCTTTTCAATTTAAACCCTAAAGAGCATAATACTTTTTTGGCTTAGGGCCGGCCTAGTAACCTTTCGGAATTGGGGATCCCCGTTGGCAACAACCACGGTAGTAGTTGCGGAACTACTGGGCCGGGAGAGGACTACTTGTTGTTCCTGCTCCTCTTTCTTCGCTTCGGGGACGGAGGTCTAACCGAACTCGCTCATCCTTTTGGGCACAGGGTGAACTTGCTCTACCACCGGGAAAGGTATTCTGAATTCACTTTCAAGCTCTACCACATGGCAGGGATAGGAAGATTAATAAGGCACTTTTAAGCCCTGAAGCTAACTCTTATGCCTTGTTCTTCCTCCTACCCATATGCTCGCCAGACATCAGCCCTGTTTTTATTTTGCATCATACCCATTGCTTTGACGACCGGACCCGAAAATCGAATTCAAAATTCCATTCTCTAAGACGAACTAAAGGGATGTATCTAAGCAGCCAAGGCCAAGAGCAGGCAGGAGTAGTCCAAGTCATCCAAGCCCTAATTCAGTCTCAGTCGAAACTCGTGTATCAGAATGTCTGACCAGTTCTTTTAGAGTGAAACCGATACCAGTTCTTTTGATTTTATTACCTTCAAAGGATTAGGCGTATATGTTTGAGTGGGCTAATTCGTGCCAAAACTTAATGTTTGAACATTCCAAGAACAATCGTAGAAGTAACAAACTGTGTTGAACTCGATGGAAATTGACAGAAGTTTTAGACTTGAAGCAGAGCTCACGAGGTTTATTAAGTGATCTCCCGACCTGGATTTGATTTTTCCATTACTGATTAAAAAAGGTACTGGAAATGTTATTTTTCAAGCGTATTTGCTACTTGTATGTGCATATTCATGCTTTAATATATCCTTTTAAATAGATAACCGTGTCCAAAAAAGTGGCTCTCTCATGTAACACAAAAGAAAAAGAAATTTAAATGGATCATCCGTCAACAAGTAATGCCTGCTTGCCATTACCCATACCTGTCAACTTGCCGCCTTGTCTTTTCTGAACATATAAATAGTGAAGCTTCAAGTTTAAACCCTTAATAGGCTTAAACCTTATAAAAACAGAGGATTACAACCTAAAACCTTCACGAATTAGGTCACTCTCTACACCCACCACCCATAACACTAATACACCATCAACGAGAAGCTATTCTCCAAAAACCAATTTAAAGGTAAAAATTCATTTCTTTTCAATTGAAACCCTAAAGAACATAATACTTTTTTGGCTTTTGATTTTTTTTACCTTCAAAGGATTAGGCGTATATGTTTGAGTGGGCTAATTTGTTCCAAAACTTAATGTTTTGAACATTCCAAGAACAAACATAGAAGTAACAAACTGTGTTGAACTCGATGGCAATTGACAGAAGTTTTAGACTTGAAGCAGAGCTTACGAGGTTTATTAAGTGATCTCCCGACTTGGATTCGATTTTTCCATTACTTTTAAAAAAGGTACTAGAAATATTAATTTTCAAGCGTATTTGCTACTTGTATGTGCATTTTAATGCTTTAATATCTCCTTTTAAATGGATAACCGAGTCCCAAAAAGTGGCTCTCTCATGTAACAAAAAAGAAAAAGAAATTTAAATGGATCGTCCGTCAACGAGTAATGCCTGCTTGCCATTACCCATACCCGCTCAACTTGCCTCCTTGTCTTTTCTGATCATATAAATAGCGAAGCTTCAAGCTTAAACCCTTAATAGGCTTAAACCTTATAAAAACAGAGGATTACAACCTAAAACTTTCACGAATTTAGGTCACTCTCTACACCCACCACCCATAACACTAATACACCATCAGCGAGAAGCTATTCTCCAAAAACCAATTTAAAGTTAAAATTCATTTCTTTTCAATTGAAACCCTAAAGAACATAATACTTTTTTGGATTTTAATTGTTTTTACCTTCAAAGTATTAGGCGTATATGTTTGAGTGGGCTAATTTGTGCCAAAACTTAATGTTTTGAACATTCCAGGAACAAACGTAGAAGTAACAAACTGTGTTGAACTCGATGGCAATTGACAGAAGTTTTAGACTTGAAGCAGAGCTCACGAGGTTTATTAAGCGATCTCCCGACCTGGATTTGATTTTTCCATTACTTATTAAAGAAGGTACTAGAAATGTTATTTTTCAAGCGTATTTGCTACTTGTATGTGCATATTCATGCTTTAATATCTCCTTTGATTGACTATAGGGAAACAATGTAACTGAATAGGAGGTTGTTAATGCAGTTGGAGAGGTGTTTCTTCACCCTAAATACACAATCCCATTGATAGGGTGTTTTAGACCCATAGCAAAGATGATTGTGGATAGGGTTGTATCATTGCTTCGTTTAATTCCTGATTTGAGCTCCAATTTTGACGATTCAGTTATTGAATTCAATGAAGATAAGTTCCTTAAAGAAGACGATTTTTCAATTATCGATGTGTACATCACCAACAAGAAGGGTTTAGATCTTCACGAGGTTGCTTGCTTGGCATTTTGTCGAGCACTTGATTTGCTTCCTCTTCTATCAGGGTATGTTTAGATATTTTATCGTCTTTTGTTTATGTTCTTTCTGCCATCTCATAGTCTCCTTTGATACATGTCTGTATTAGGTTATTTCGAATTTGCTCCCCCTCCATTTCAAAGGATTAAGCTTAGAGAATCAGTTGTGGAGGAGTTACCTACGGTAAATTTAAATTTTCTTTTCTACTTACGTTTCTTCAACTCAGTTGCAAAGGACTTATATACAATAATTTAACTTTTGACAGCTAGTGAATTCTGTAAGGCTATCATATCGATTTTATTTAGCAGAACCAGAAGTTCTTACTACATTATGGGACGGGTCCTGCTTTCTAGGACTTATGAAGCAGCTCATGGAACTTGATTTAGCTGAAGGTACTAAGCTTTGTATGGATTACAATGACATAAGTATAATAAGATGGTGATGGATTCAAATATTGAAGTGGGTGTTGAAGTTAAAGTGATATAGCATGTAAGAAAATTAATTTTGCTTCTGATGAAGAGTTCAACTGTTTAACATGGTTAGTGTTTTTTGCGATTTAATACTCTTCAGGCGGTTATTCTTTTTCCCAAGATGTGTATTTGATCTTCATATTTGCTCATTCTTTTTACAGCTGAAAAACATTTTTCGAAGAATTTTCATTAGAGAAAGCAAGTTGGTATCTCGAATCTTTTGTTGAGAAGGAGTCAGATTCATTTGATATTGATTCTTTCAAGAATAACATTTTTCTCTCGAATTCGACAAATTTAGGGTAAGATTTGGTTGATGAGAACTTGTGTGTTTTGTGTTTTATACTTTTGATTCCTTTGCTAGCTCTAGTGTGTGGCTAATATTCTTGGCTAATAATATATTCAAGTATAATGAAAGACCATTTGTCTTAACATCTATTACTAAAAAAAGTTATGAGATGGTTTTTTCAGCTATAAGTTAGATGTGGCTTGTTCTTCTTTATGATCCAGCTGGCATGAGAAAAACTGCAATTATTCAGAATTTGGCCCAGAATCATGGGAGTAAAGGTACTTATTGAGATGGTTTTTTATATTATTTATTACTATTTTTGCAAAAAAGGTATTTGTTCACTTCTTACTAAAGACCTATGTTTAAACAATTAGTTCTATGTATTCACATGAGTGAGCAAATTGATCAGAAGACATTACTTGAAAGTATTGTTTGTACGGACACACCTGGTGAGTTCAAATGGCATCCAAGTTTATTGACTCAGGTTCATTTTCAATTTTCGTAAATTATATGAATTTCCAATTATGCCCTCCTTACTGTTATCCACTCACCATATTTCTTAAACATTCAAAGTTCAAGTGGAAAGTAAAGGTCAAAATCAGAATTCCATGTTTGAAACATGAAATTCCATGTTTAGAACATGATATTCCATAAATAAACTTAAGCCACTCGGTTCGAAACCTATATTAAAAGACAATAATACTGAAAGAATGAACCACAACCCAATAAAAAGAAAAACAAAAATGATCCAAAGCTTAACAATTGAAATGTAAAAAATGTTAAACTCGTGAATATTAAACAACCGTTAAAAGAATATAATGATCGTAAAAATAAAACAAAAAGAAAGTGGAGTTTGTTGATTGGCGGAAGATTACTTTGGTTTGTTGATTGGCAGAAGAAAGTGGAGATTGTTCGACAAAGTATGCAATTTGGTAAAAGATAAAAACTCACTTTCTCTGATATTTCACTATTTCTTTTATTTTAAGAAAATTAAATAAACTTGTGTTTTTTCTTTCTCCAATTTTAGAGAATGCATTGAGAGTTATATTATAATGGAAAAGAGTATAGATCCTATATTAGAGTGTTTGTTAGAAAGGAGGAAACACATATGGAGTACAGTTGAAAATATATGCACAACTGTGTTAGTGAACTTTGGAAGATATATGCACAACTGTGTTAGTGAACTTTGGAAGGAAGAAAAGAAAAAACAAGGGAAAATGAGGGTATTCTCGGAACTTTTGAAACTCTTAGGAAGTTGTGGACTCACTAGACATAGGGCAACTAGTATGGAGGTACCTTATATCATTATTATTATTATTTTTTATATTTTTTTTGTTATATTATTTATTAATGATCACTTTTGTGAGTGATGTAGAATGATTTGAACATAAATACAAGCTCCTGGATTCTTCAACCATCTTACAATGTGCATCATTTGTTTCTCCCCCCTGATGAAAACTCTTTGAAAAATCTTTCTCATGAAAAAAACCTAGAAATTGAGTGGAAATCTGCAAATCAATACTACTTTAAGAGTCAGCCTGGCTATCGGCCGTTCCGGTCCGGTTTCGGACCGGTTTTTATCGTGTTATCTCACTATCGGACCGGACCGGTCTAACGGACCCCCACTATCGGTCCCGGTCCGGACCGGTTCTTCGGTCCTATATTTTGAGAAACCGACCGATAACAGGGACCGGTTTATCGGTTCCGGTTTCGGTCCCGGACCGGTCCCACTATCGGTTTATTAATTTTTTTTTTTTTTTTTAATTTTTTTATCAGTCCAAATATCACATCCTAATAATATTCAGATATTGCATTGAATATTTTACCAGCTTCTTCAACCAAATCTTCACCTACAACTAATCATTCATGGCTAATACAAATCATTAACTTGACTCAATTTACTCTGAATTACTCATTAACTTAAATAAAAACAAAAACTGCCTCAAAGTATCTGAAACACGTTTATAATGTAACTAGAAAAACATTAATGGACAAGTAAGCTAGATATCCAACACGAGAGTGCTTAGAAGCACACAACTATGGTTTAATTATCAGCCCATCTCAAGAATTCAAATAGCAAATCTTTATTTTAGTTTTAATGTCTATTAGTAAAAAGTTAGATTAACCCCAGACGAAAATCTTAGTTAATGTACATTACAGGTACATTCTCTCAATCCGCTACTTATCAGTGTTAACAGCCGATTCTTAATCACAACCGAGAGAACCCCAAATTAAATTCAGTTTTCAATAAATTCAAAACTCAACTTGCTTCTTCCCATAAATTAAAAGGAAAATAACAATGGTGATAATCTAACAAGAATTACACAAAACTACAATTTAATTTACACAAGTATTTCACATTAGGAAAATAATTAAAGTAGTTAATTACACTAAAAAATCAAACTGGGTTTCAAGAGACGGAAAAAAAAAGACATACCACCATGAGAATCGGCAGAAAAAATTGTGGACAAACATCCACAAAATAGACGCTTAATAATGGTAGAGGAGTGAATTTCTCACTCGGTGAATGTTCTGCAACATTGGTGAATGCTCTGCAAACAAACTTTTTTTCACCTTCTTTATGAATACAAGACACGATAGATAGATACAAGGCTGGGTTATTGGGCTAACTAATGAATTGGTAACGGGCCGTTACCGGTCCGTATCAGTCACGGACCGGTTCGGTCCAAATCAAAACTGCAGATCTCAAAACGCCGCACGGTAATGGAACGGTCGTTCCGTTTCGTTCCGGCCACCACCACCACATCGGACCCGTTCCGTCGCCGGTCCTTAACGGTTCGTGCCGTACCGGCGGCCCGATATCTTGTGGCCGATAGCCAGGCTGATTTAAGAGCATTGCATCTGTTTCAGCCTGGCTATCGGACCCGGCCTACCGGTTCGCCGGACCGGCCCGGGCCGATAAGCACCGGCGCCGGAACGAGACGGTGATGGCGGTGTTGACCGGAACGGCACGAACCGGTATTCCTCTTAACGTGCGGCGTCTTCATCCTCCTTGTTTTGTCCTGGACCGAACCGGTCCGTGACCGATACGGACCGGTAACGGGCCGTTATATTTTTTTTTTTTTTTTTTTTATAGTGCAGCCCATTAGTGGAGTAATATTTCTTGAGCCCAAACCCAAAAATTCGTTTACCCCATTCTGCAGCCCAACCATTAATACCCCACCCACCCCACTTTGTTTCCACCGACTCCCTTTACTCATTCTCTCTCGATCTTCTGGCGAATCAATTAATCCCCAAATCAATTATCCTCCATCCACGGTTCATGGTTGCATCAAATCGTATGTTAAATTCAAATGATCCCTCTATGTGCTTCTTCAATTAAGATGGGTTATACGTATTTTAATAGCCATTAATCTTCGGGTTTTGTTTTCTGATTTGGGGATTGTTGAGCTTGAAACGATGGTTACGATTTGTTATGAATGTAAGTTTTTATGAATTATTTACTAATCTATATAAAGTCTCTTAATTTCTAATATTCTTTATTCCCCTTCTTGCGCATGGGTCTATATATTTTCTGGAGAATGATTCGATTCACTTTGGGATAAAGTTTGGTGATGGATTGAAGCATGAAGGGTATTGTATTCTAACCTCTAAAATTGTTGATAAGCTTGATGTATTGTGCTATTTGATGTTCGGAAAGCATTTGATGGGTAGTTTGTAATCGAAAATGGAATTGTGTGGTTCATTCTTTCTGCAATTTGGTATTGTATTTTCTGCAATTATTTCCCTGTGATTTGTGAATTTAATTTGCATCTTTTGTCCCTTTATTGACAAAATTGCGAGTTAGTCCCTGTGAAATACTTGATACTTGATCTGGGCTATTTTGAATCATTAGATGTTTGAATTTATAATATGAGAATTGGATAATTCAGAGTTGGCTATTCTGTCCCTTTATTAACAAAATTGCGAGTTGGTCCCTGTTGGTTATGAAAGCGAGAATTTACAAATCATCCCCTACTTTTATCAAAAATGATGAAAATCTTAAATATTTTTTCACAAACTTGCGAAAATTACCCCACTTTTATAAAAAATGATGATTATAAATGATTATAAATTTGATTTACTTTCAATACTTAGGCGGTTTCGATGATTAACGAACAATACTAAGTAAATTATTTAACTAAATTGTAATTGCTATGTTATTAGAAATTGCCAAGTTATTGAATTAGTAAATGGGGTATTAACTATTAAGTTTCTGATTTGTATTGAAAGAAAGGGGATGATTTCAAATTTCATATCTTATGTTTATACTTTATACTTTATATCTTATTCTCATTTGATTCTCAAAAACATTGACACACATCTCTTATGTTTATACTTTATATGTTCAATTATTAATATTAGTATTTAATTTTGTTGAATGGAGCTATTGTAGAGAATCAGGTACCCTACTGAGGAAATCAAGAAGAAAAGAAGAAAAGAAAAAGAGAGAGATAAAGAAAGACAAGAGACAGTTGTTGATATATTAGTCTTTTTTTTAGTTTTTACCTCTATTTATTATTTCTATCTATCTATCAAACATATTGATATTATATTCCTATGTAAATAAGCTCTGTGATTTTTGTTTTGTTTTGTATTGTTATGCACTTAATGAAAAAAGGAAGGAAAGGGAAGGAAGGGGAAAAAAGTGCTTTTTAGCTATTCTAACTTACAACTCTAATTTTTTTTTTTTTTAAAAAAAAATAATAATATTAAACCGATAAACCCGATAGTGGGACCGGTCCGGGACCGAAACCGGAACCGATAAACCGGTCCCTGTTATCGGTCGGTTTCTTGAAATTTAGGACCGAAGAACCGGTCCGGACCGGGACCGATAGTGGGGGTCCGATAGACCGGTCCGGTCCGATAGTGGGTATACACGATAAAAACCGGTCCGAAACCGGACCGGTACGACCGATAGCCAGGCTGACATCTGTTAAAAACTTGCATGAAAGATCCCAGAAGTTTCAAGATTTTACTCTTGAACAGGTAACATTTCATTTATATATTTTTATATATTCAACATTTCTGGATAGTAAAATGTTATGTTTTGTATGGTAGGTACAAAGATCAGTTTCGTATGTTTACCATTTAATTGAAATTCAACAAGACCAAAGGGAAGCTGCATATAATCTTGCGAAACAACTTAAATGCTTAAAAGAATATATGTGGCCTTTAGCTAATTTATTACAGAGTAGTTACACACAAAATCAACATATCAACTTTTATTGCATGTGGCAACAAAAGGTAAATCTTCTTTTAATTAGCTATCTTTTACAGTATGGTTATGAAAATGGTTGTTTTGTTATTGCAGCAAATATTTGATAGCTTATGCACCATGATTTACGAGGAGTGCTTGTTGTTACAAAGAGTTGAGGATACTCATTCCGCCACCTGTCAAAATGTTAAGGATTCAGCCAAGTTTATTCGTTTATTTATCGAAAAATTTGTTCCAGATGTTGAGAAATCTAAGGTACAACTCTCTAGCACTAGCACATGTTATTTGTTTATCATAGCTAGGTTTCTTCTCACACCACCTGTCAAAATATGCTTGAACAGGACTTACTGGATAATTATCTCCTTGGAAGTAATCAAGTAACAGTCACTGTAGGAGCTGTATTGCCTCCTTATGGTGTCACTAAACAAATGGAGTTATTAATCGATCACAATTTTCAGTTGCTAAGGTCTTTTAAGGACAGTATCCACACTTTCCAAAGGCAATCAGTGAATAGTGGAGCAGTTGAAACTACTTTATTTGGTCATTTTGATGAAATATTCAAAAAAGTATCTTATATTGATGTTTAAGTTATAGTCAAATAATAGTATTAACTAAGTTATTGATCACTTTTCAGGCTGATTCTGTTGCTGAAAAACTGAACCTTGCTATGAGTGAACCTCATGGAGAAAATTCCATTGAAGTTGAAGCTGGGTTTAATGAAGCGCTTAAGGGAGCGTATACTCATATAATGGACTTATTCGGTACTATTGGCTCACAAGAGTATGCTAATGGATTCTCTGAAGACTCTTTGAGAAATATTACTATATGGAAAGACCTTTTTGTGACGGATATAACTCAGTTGAAGTTGACCCCACTCTGTGATGACCTGGAAAAAGCTATTACTTTTGCGGTACAGGATTGATTTTATTTTATCATATCATGTCATGTCCTGTTTTCTAACTCTCATTGGTTTGTTATGTATGCTCAGGGAAAACTACTTAACTGTGTCAGTGTCAGTGAAATAGGTCCAGTTGAAGCACAGTTAAGACAATTGTATTTACTCCTGGATGTGATTTTGTCTTTTGGTGATGGACTGTTACATGATTTTTTGGTCACACATAGGATGGTAAGTTTGTTTCTTATCATGTCTCTGAATTTGTGTATTAACATGTTTATAATATTACAGGTATCTGTTATGAGTCATGTACTTGCGGACACTTTTACTTCACTATTTGGTAAAGGATTTGGTGTTCCAGATGATCCAACGGCTGAGAATGGAGATGAAAAAACTAAAGATGCTTCTGGAACTGGTATGGGTGAAGGTGCTGGGATTAAAGATGTTAGTGATCAGATAGAAGATGAAGATCAGCTCCTTGGGACTGAAAAGGTGGTACTTGACACATTTCTTTATTCCTATTTTCTTACAAAATTTTAATTTTAACTTTTATTTTTTTTGTGTTTTCAGACAAATGAAGATGAAAAAGGTTTACCTGATCCGAATAAAAATGTGAAAGGAGTGGAAATGGAACAGGATTTTGAAGGTGACACGTTTAGTGTGAGTGAAGAATCTGGAGATGATAATGAGGAAGAAGAAGATAATGAGGAGGAGGAACCACAAGTTGATTCTGCTATGGGTGAAACTGGTGAGAATGGTGATATAGTTGATGAGAAGCTATGTGATAAAGAGGATGAGAATGACGATAATACCCCTAATGAGAAGTATGAGACTGGTCCAGCTGTTAAAGATGGTGATGTTGATGGTAGAGAGCTTCGTGCTAAAGATGATTCTGAAATTGGTGGTGAGGAACCTGAACCTGAACCTGAACCTGATGAGTTGAATCAAGATAATAATATTAATAATACTACACAAGATGATGAGGAGGAGGGTAAAGAGGGAAATGAAGAAGAAGAAGGTCCTGATAAAGATGATGCTTTTGCTGATCCTTCGGGTTTGAAACTTGATGATCCTAATCAAGATATTAACATGGATGAAGCAAAAGAAGAAGATACAAATGAACCTACAAAAGACGGTGAATCTGAACCATCCAAGGAAGATAATGAAGCTGATCTAATGGAAGATGTTGAACCTGGAGGTACTGATCCTGATCCTGATCCCATGGAAGAAGATGGTCCAATAGAGAACTTAGAAAGTGAGGAGAATGGTAATAATGGTGATGAGGTGGCAGAAGATTCTGAGATGGCTAATTTAGAGAATGAACAAGATAAGGACAAGGACTTGACGAAACAAAGGAAAAATAGTTTGCGAATGGGGGCTTCAAATTTTTCAGAAGATAATGTACAAACAGCTCATCAATCAGGTGCACAACCTAAAGGTGATTCTGATTCTGCAGGTTTTCAAGATACTGCTCCAGAAGCTATGCATTCTGAGTATCAAAATGATCTTGCTCCTTCAAGTGGTGTACCTAATGCCTCGGGTATTGAAACCATGGTGTCTGATTTACAAAATGGAAAAAACATAAGTGAGAATCAACCTAGTCAAATGTTACCTCCTTCTGAATCTTCTTCTCTTCAGAAAATGCAACCTAATCCTTTTCGTAATGTTGGAGATGCACTTGAAGGATGGAAAGATCGAGTCAAAGTTTCGTTTGACCTTGAAGATAATGATTTGGTTAACGAGAATGATGATAATGCTGATGAGTATGGTTATACTGCTGAATTTGAGAAAGGTACAGCTCAAGCTCTTGGTCCTGCTACTACTGAACAAATGGATAGTAATGTAAATACAAATGATATGGAAAAAGATTCGGAAAATATTTCAGATGTACACGAAGAACATCATGTTGATGAAATGGAGCATGATATGAAACCATCTGAAATACCACAACCTGTAAGAAATTCTGTTACTTTGAATAATAATAATAATACACAAAAATCAGACTTGGAAGGGGAACAAACAGATGTTCATAGCAAAGAAAACTCGGAAAATGTCATGAGTATGCAAGAAAGTGTGGTTTCGATGGAGAGGTTATACATGGATGAGGATATAAATGTAATTTCTACTAACCATGATGATGAAGAGATGGGTAAAGCGAATACACTTGCTGTACTTGATGACATCAGAGATGATGATGATGCGGCTTCTCTATGGAGAAAATACGAATTAAGTACGAGTAGATTATCTGATGAGTTGGCGGAACAGTTACGTTTAGTAATGGACCCCACGAAAGCTAATAAGCTTCAAGGGGATTACAAAACAGGGAAACGTATAAACATGAAGAGGTTGATACGATATGTAGCGAGTGATTTTCAAAACGATAAAATCTGGTTAAGAAGGACAAGACCGAATAAACGTGACTACCAAGTTGTAATAGCTGTTGATGATTCTAGAAGTATGTCTGAAAGTGGTTGTGGTGATGTAGCTGTTGAAGCTTTGGTTATGGTTTGTAAAGCTATGTCTAAATTAGATGTTGGTGATTTAGCTATTACTAGTTATGGAAAAAAAGGGAATATTAGACTACTTCATGATTTTGATCAGTCTTTTAACGGTGAAGCTGGGGTTAAAATGGTCTCGAGTTTGAGTTTTAAACAAGAGAATACTATAGCTGATGAACCTATGGTTGATTTATTGAAGTATTTGAATAATATGTTGGAAGGAGCTGTTGTTAATGCGAGATTACCTTGTGGACATAATCCTCTTCAACAACTTGTGCTTATTATAGCTGATGGGAGATTCCATGAGAAGAAGGAAATATTGAGGAGGTATGTGAGAGATCTTATGAGTAAAAAACGTATGGTAGCGTTTGTGTTAATGGATAGTCCAGAAGAGTCGATAATGGATCTAAAGGAACCCATATTTCAGGGAGAAAATGTTAAATTTGCAAATTATTTAGATTCGTTTCCTTTTCCTTATTATGTTGTGTTGAGGAATATTGAGTCACTTCCAAGGACACTTGCTGATTTATTAAGACAAGTAAGTTTGCTTTTTCGAAATCTTAAGGTGCTTGTTTTTATCTTTAGCTGATTGATTATTTGTCTATCTTTTGTGTGTGCAGTGGTTTGAGCTCAAGCAAAATTTCGCGGAGTGAAGATTATGCATGGAACCTTAAGGAGTAAAAAATAAATGTGTTGTCGTGATATTAAATGCAATTTTGTTATTCTTTGTGCATTATTTAGTATCTCATGTCAATCAATGAGGGGGGCCTATTAGACAGTAGCCTATAGAAAATGGTAACACTCTTGTAGGTCGGACATGATTTTTGTAATATCCGCAACATGATTTGTTTCATGTTTTCTCATTTATTTTATGTCTTATCACTGACAGAAGTGCTTTAGGAGTAATTTGTTATATTTTATGTTGTGCCATTTGCTTATAATTCTCAGCCGATTATAGTCTCTTTTTAGAGCTACGATTGGTTGACTATAAAAATAATGTCATTAGTTAGCATTTTCTTATAATAAATATAGTATTTATATTTTATAAAAAGAAAAATCACAGGAATGTTATTTATAAATAATTAATTAAGAAGATAGTTATGTACAAATAAAAAAATTAGAGGATTAAAAAATTATTAAGAAGTTTAATAAAAATACTTTGAGTAATAACCTTTTTTTACTAATAGCAATAGTATATTAATTATGCTTTGAAAATTAAATGGATAACTGAGTCTCAAAAAGTGGCTCTCTAATCTCACGTAACAAAATAGAAAAAAATATTTAAATGGATCGTCCGTCAACGAGTAAAACCTGCTTGCCATTACCCATATCCGTTCAACTTGCCGCCTTGTCTTTTATGAATATATAAATAGTGAAAATTCAAGCTTAGACCCTTAATAGGCTTAAACCCTATAAAAACAGAGGATTACAACCTAAAACCTTCCCGAATTTAGGTCACTCTCTACACCCACCACTTATAACACTAATACACTATCAACGAGAAACTATTCTCCAAAAACCAATTTAAAGGTAAAAATTCATTTATTTTCAATTGAAACCCTATAGAGCATAATACTTTTTTGGCTTTTGATTTTTTTATCTTCAAAGGATTAGGCGTATATGTTTGAGTGGGCAAATTTGTGCCAAAACTTAATGTTTGAACATTCTGGGAACAAACGTAGAAGTAACAAATTGTGTTGAACTCGATGGCAATTGATAGAAGTTATACGACTTGAAGCAGAGCTCACGAGGTTTATTAAGCGATCTCCCGACCTGGATTCGGATTTTCCATTACTTATTAAAGAAGTACTGGAAATGTTATTTTTCAAGCGTATTTGCTACTTGTATGTGCATATTCATGCTCTAATATCTTCTTTGATTGACTATAGGGAAAAAGTATAACTGAATAGAAGGTTGTTGATGCAGTTGGAGAGGTGTTTCTTCACCCTAAATACACAATCCCATTGATAGTGTGTTTTAGACGCATATCAAAGAAGATTGTGGATAGAACTGTATCATTGCTTCGTTTAGTTCCTGATTTGAGCTCCAATTACTGGAGATAAGTGAAAGTGATATTCTAATTACTGGTGCATTATCTTTCAATTCTGAGCTTCGTGTACTTGCAATGCAAGGTGGTAAATATGGATGACCACCATATGCCCAAAGCAATGATTTTTGTGAAGGCACTGAAGAAAACGAGATTTTATATAACTTCTTAATCCCTTCCTCGATTTTCTTTATCTCTTTCTGTATAACACAAAATTAAAAAACATTAGGCTCAAGGTGTATAATAAAAAAAACCAAAAGAAAGAAGGGACTATACCTGAAAAATCTCAACTTCTCCAGGACAAAAAGCATGGATTTTTACAGAATCTTTTACCAAAGCTCTCAAGGAAATGACTAAACATTCAACCCATGACAAAGTAATACCTTTCCATTGTAACGTGAGATGTTCAACCCATGATGATGTAATGACTTTCCATAATAGCATGTGATGTTCAAGGAGGTTATTATATAGTTGAAAAGGCACATCTAAAGAAGTTGATTTAGCAAACAATTCAAACATTTTCTTTTCTACCCTACGTAAAGACTTCAAGACAGGTTTAAAACCTTGGGATTTTTTATCGTAATTATATGCCTTTTCCAACACATATTGTGAATAGCTTAGCCTCAATAACTCTTCAGCCTTAATTAAATTCCTGAGCACTAAGGAGTAAGAATTACCTCCGTTAACAGATTCAGACATATCGATCAATTCCATTGAAAGAATAGGAATTGGTGTCATATCTGTATCTATTTTCACTGCAGTAGAATCGATAAGTTTTTGCCTAGAATTAAGAATTTGATTCCAAATCGGATGATTCACTTCTCTTTCCATTATAGACAACAAAGAAGAGAGCCCGAGCCTTAATTGAGAACCAAAATTCTTAAACCAGAGAAGATAAAGCTTGAAATCACTCTCCATAGCTTGCTCAATAGTCCAATTAGCAGCAAATAGTAACATCTTTTGAGCTAATTGAGTTTCTAAACCTTTTTCACCATCAAAACACGCAGGTTCGTAATTCTTAAGAGCACGTAACATCCTCGAATCCATCAAGCATGGCCCACATAACATAGCAATGAATTCTAAGTACAGACAGTTTTGTCTGACACTAGTTTCGATTGAATAACATACAAAATCTCTCACAGTCAAAGGATATGGCCAATTATTAAGTAAACGATCTTGAGAAGAACTAAGACTAAGTGTTTCATGTGAAACAATAGCTTTTCCCTCACCTTCACCTAAAGAAGAAAGATAAGTATGTTCCCAACTAATTTTAAGACTCCATATAGGTTGATTTCCATTTGTAACAAGTCTTTGAAATAACTGGACCCACCTTCCAAGCTCAAGATAAGTAATACTAACATGAAGTTTTGCACCTTCATGTTTAGCGTAAATATGAGCTTTCGCCATTTTATCGACTAATGAAGCAATAGAAATACCAGAGAGTGTAAGAAACATTTTCACATCCTCGAGTTCAAATTCTTCGATTTGCTGTGAAAAATTCTCATCGAGATGCCAATAAGGCTGCATTATAAAAGTTTCAACTCCTCTATTTCTCATAGCTCGTGAAACTTCACCATAGGCAGGGTTTACAGTAAGAAACATTCGAAAGTTACGGTGGGGATGAAGTATTACTGGCTCTCCATTCACAAGTCCACACTCATTGACCGTGATTGACCCGGATTGCTCAACTAAAGAGTTGATTCTATCGAGAACCTGGAACAAAATTAAAGTCAGAAATCGAAATAAAAAATTTATATAAAAAAGGTTAAAGTAACTAAACGAACCGTTGGATTGCAGAGATTTGCGTTTTCTAAAACGATCCAATCTCCGTTTTCTATAGCTTTGATGAGTACACCAGCAACCCATTCGAATCTGCTGGAATGAGATTTATTTTTATAATCCTTCTTTAACTTTCTAAGGGCTGTAAGAATTGCATTAAGGTCCTTCATTGACCAAGAAACAGACAACATACTTTCATCAAGATCTAATCTCATTCGTTCAATAATCGCAACCAACAAAGGAATAGAATCGAAATATCTAGTCCTCCAAGTTTCAACAGATGTAGATTTAGTCATGGTTGGAGATTCAATACTCGATAAAAACGAAACCCATTTAGAAATCAAATCATTTCTTTCAATCAAGTCCTCCAATTTCAAGCTACGATACTCATTAATGTAACGCTCAACTTGACCAATGAGTAAACGATAATTACGGAAAGCATTATATTGCTCGAACGATCCAAGAAGATCGGATATATCAGTTGCAGATGAAAGACTCAATTCATGAAGAACATTACCTGTAAGCTGAGCAAGCAATCTTATTAACGAAGTCTTACCAGAAGATGCGGGACCCACAACAATACATAGCCACTGATGCTTTACACAATATGCAACAGCTTCCAAGTTTTGACGTAAACTAGGTAAAATTTTAAGGTCACCAACAGATTTACCAAATGACTTTGAATTTCGTTCGATCGAGACATTTCCAACTATTAGATGACTAGGATTAAGCTGTACTCTCGGGTGTGGATTTATCAATAGCTTTGGACCAAAAATCTCTTCGTATAACTTTATAACTTCCTTTCGATCAGCTGATGTGCGCATTCTTTGTACATAGACAGTGTTTAAAAAGCAATCCAACTTTGATATTTCTGGGGAACCTGATATTCAATGATTGTATTATCTAAAGCATTAATTTAACAAACGTAAATAAAAAATTACAAACATCACAAACCTTGTATTATTTCACATGAGCGAATCACATCTCGTAAATTAAACTCCCATGGAGAACCCACTTGAGCAAATTTTTTATGTAACATGGTATCTTCATGTAATCTTCGATTGAATAAAACCAGCTTTAGAAGAATAGTCTCTGATATTGATGGGTAAAGTGTTCGACATATAGCAAGATAATCATCTTCCCCAAGCTCATCGATATATACCTGTAATTAATTACAATAGTTATTGAAAGTGAGCAAGATATTGAAATTTACTGCTCTAATGTATAATATACATAATGTAACACAATCATAAGATATGTATATACCTTTGTAAATCGGTTGAGGAAGGATCTGGGAAGACCTTTGCGACCACCACCTTGAGAAGAAGGATTTTGACAAGCAAAAACTCTGAAAGATGAAGGACATTTGAAACTACGGCCTAATTCTGGGATAAAAACCTCAGCTCGATGGTCCAAAATAGCATTCAAACCCTAATATTCATTGAGATGTATTAATTAATACTTATCGGACTATGTTGATTCAAAAGTTAAGAGAATTTATGACATAACAAGATATTATACCTCTAAAACAGATTGTGGAGCAAGATTAAGTTATCTAGAAGAACCCAAGAACCGTTCTTTACAGCCTGAGGAAGAAAATTCACCATAAAAATTTCATAAACATAAGTTATGCACTAACAAATAAAACCACTGTAGAAAGGGAAGAGTAATGTTTAACCTGGAGAAGTATTCCATCAGACCATGCAAACTGTACTCCCTCGCCACTCTCAACAGGTAAATCTGACCCCAGTAAATCCATCATATCCGTCTATATAAAAATTAAAAAACAAAATTAAAAATAGTCCCTTTTTGCGCAAAAGACAAAGAAAAAGCAAGAGTTATTACCTGTTCTGACAAGTTTATTCTAACCACGGTATGTCCAGAATATTTGCCAAGAGCTACAACTAAACTTGTTTTTCCAACTCCTGGACTTCCTTCTAATAGAACTATTAAACAAAATAATATTAAATGTTAGGGAACATAACTTATAGAAGGATAAATTGTACTGAACATATGTATAGACTGAAAAAAAGTGTTATAAATAACTAAAAAAGGTACCTGGCTTCACAAGTTGCATAGCACGTACTACACGCAGGGCATTTCTTCGAGTGGTTGGAGCCAAAAATTCAAAACCCTTGGCATCAGAAAGGGAAGGGCCTAACACGATGAGGAAAAAAATGAAGAAAATAATATAACCTTTTAAGTCGAAATTTACATAGTTTTAAAGTCATATATCATTCTAATGCAAAATATGGGAAGTTTTATAATTGATCTAGAAATCCTCTATTAACAAAAGTTCAAACACTACCTTACTATTACTATCCTTAAGAATAGTTTTCATATTAAAGTGGTAAAGTTACAAGTTTCCAATAGTAAGAATGGAATAAATCTATAAGATGAAGAAAAGTCATACCTTTCTCAATGTAGAAAGGGTGAATACCAAAAACCTTATCAGATTCCAAGCTCTCAGGATATGATACAGATACACATTGTCCAGGTTCAGCCCAACCAAAACATTCCAGTGAAGAATTTTCTTTGTAATCAAAACTAGGCTGATACTCCTGTAGTATAACACATTTTTATTAGTCATTTTCTCTCCTTTGTAGAATCCAAGTAATCAATATTCTATGCAAGAACCAAACTTACCTTAAGTTGTTCCAGAAGAAAGGATAAGCATTTCTTCCTCAACTCTGCAGCATCTTTTCTAGAAAGAGATGTACCTAAAGAGCATAATAAAGCAGTCAATAAGAATCTTACAAGAACATCTGAATATAATTAAAAGAATATACATACCTAAACTGAGTCCATCAAGCAAAACAAGGAAAGCTCCATGTAAAAATGCAGATTCAGGTTTTAACGTTCTCTCAGCCACGTTCATGAAAGAAACCCACGATAAAAGATCTCTAACAGTAAGCAATCTTCCTGTTAATAGCTGATTAAACCACTACAAAACAAGAAAAAAACAACACAATTATTACAAACATACATATTAATCACATGAAACAGAAAAGATAAAGAGAAGAAAAAGAACAAACCTCCCAGAAACTTAACAAGACATCCACAGTACCCTTAAGCTGTGGGTTTGATACTCTGACAAAACAGAAGCAAACATATAAGTATACAAGTTAAACTCAAAAAAAAAAAAAAAAAAAAAAAAAAAACTCAATTTAAATAAAATTGCTTACCTTTCAATTGCAATACTTTTAAGCTCATTAACATCAATAACAGCAGGTACCCATATTTCAGTAAAACGGTTACGAAGAGCAGGTGATAACTCCTTTTTACCATAATCACCTCCAGGGTTCATTGTTGCAAGAATAAAAAAGTTCTTATGAGCAGTTAATTTCTCAAGAACAGACCCTCCTTTCTCAGCCAAGGACTGCATTTATTTATCAGCAGTTAAAAAACACTATCATAGGGACCAATATGTAAATAAAAAACTTACCAGTTTCTTCTCAGTCTCGAGAACACTGTTCAATCTTTCTAATACACTATCATCAGCTAAAGATATTTCATCCACAAGTAACATATCTCCTTTTTTCATTGCTTCAACAAGAGGTCCATCTTGCCATGCACCTATAGTTTGCCATTTTTGATACAGCTGTCTTAAATTCTGGTTTAATTGTTCAATAACATTAATTTCTTCAATAGTGACATTAGTTTGGGAGATACGCCCTTGTTTGTAGCTAAGAATAATGTCTGAAAGTTTCGTAATTGTCGCAGAAGCTTGAGTAATATCAGTCGAGATTGCCTACATTTAATTGAAATAAATGCGTTAAAAAACACAGATTGTAAAAGTATTTGAAATTATCTCGGGTATATTCTTATATATACATACAGTATCACCAGGGAAGTGGATTAAAGCACTTGAATTCATCAATTCAAGACAGAGCTTTTTAAACTCTGATGAAATCTCTGATCTGTCTCGTACTGGGTAGAAACCCTGTTCAGAGTTTATCACTGATGAGTTAACAAAAGAGTGAACAAATAAACATAAAGAAGCAAGAAAATAAGCAGAAAAAACAAACCCCAAGAAAATCAGAGGTTTCAGTATGTTGATGACAATTCAAAATGTGAAGTTTTGAGCCTAACATACAGCTCAGCATTTGACAAACAGTTGTTTTTCCTCCACCAGTTTCTCCTACAAGCAGTACAGGCTCACCCAAGCTGTGACAGCGTTTAACAAGAAAGTATAGCCTCCACATACTTTTAGTCCATATAATCCTGCAAAAAAAATAAAAAAATGTGTTAAGATTTTCCATTATGGTGGGCCCAAGTATGAGCAAAACAACATTTCATTACCTTCCAAGATCCTCAGGAAGGTCACGAATTTTTTCATCTTCAACTCCATCTCCTTTTTCCTGCAATTTGGGCAAATTATTCACCAAATAAGAAACAGTTATATTCATGTAAAATTACTTAACTTGCTAGGCCATATATAGCTTCTTATTTAAGTTATAGTCCCTGATTAGTAGTATCTGGATCTTACTAATTATGTAAATAAAAGTAGTTAAAAATTTAAATATCATACTAAAACACTGTCTGAATAAAGTCTCCTCTTTGTATCACCTCCTATGTGTGTATATGTGTATATGGTCCAATGATATTATTTCTCTCTCCTAATTAAATTTAATGCAATCTTAGCATAAACTTAGGGGGTGATAAATTCAAGTAATAGCAGTTTTCTTAACTGGTCTAAGATTAACAGAAGTAGTTGGGGTAAATTGTTATTGTGTTAGAATTATCAGGTTCTAACTACAAATATGAATATAATGTGCTGGGAAAAGATAAAAAACGAACCTTTTTGTACATGTCATCAACAGAAAGTTTAACTCGCAAAATCTTCTCCAAAACTTGTTGAACTACTAGTTTCTCATTATCATCTCGTAATCTTTCGGCCATTAAAAAGTAACCATCTCGAGCTAAATCATCATAAGATGTCCCATATTTATTAAAACGATTAGCCCATCGAAACAAATCACGAGGGGTAATAAACCCATGTTTTCCAGCAAAAATTTTACTGCTTTGTCTCTGTAATTGCAACTCTTTCATTACATCCACCATTCTCTTAGCATAACTTTCAGGAATTTCACATCTTTTCTCCAATATTGTACTCAATTCATCTTGAGGAATCTCCTCAACATGAATCTCAACAAATCGGTTTCGAAAAGCTCGTGAAAGAATTTTACGACCACCATATAAAGTAGGTGGATTTTGTGTCGCGAAAAGCATAAATTCAGGATGTGCACGCACAGTTTCATTAAGTTCAGGTATAAAAAGTTCTCGATTATCATCTAATAGCCTGTTTAATGCTTCAAGTACATCTGATGGTGCAAGATTAAGCTCATCTAGTACTATCCAATACCCATTTCGAACAGCTCGAACTAAAGCACCTTCATGAAAAGTAAGTTTTCCAGTAGAATCAGTAATGTAAGAGCCTAAATACTCTTGAAGATCCGTGTGTTCATGGTTATTAATACGTACAAATTCATGACCAGTTATCGAAGCAAGATACTGAACAAAACTAGTTTTCCCACTAGATGTGGGCCCTTGTAAAAGAACAGGGTATCTCCCTACAAATATCGCACGCGCTAGATTCCTTAAATGCTCCTTAACACTCTTTGTAAGAACATAATTCTTTATCTCAACATTAACAGCAGAGTTTTTGTTCATCTTTAAGTAAGCATCGAAAGGGCTAGGTTGAGGAATTTTACTATTTAACAACCATTTAGAGATTAACTGATTCATAATTTTAGCACTAGGTTCATCTAATAAAGTGAGGAAAAACATACAAAATCCATCATATAACGCTTTTTCAAATCCAAACTCTCTTCTTCCTTTTCTAGTATATTCTAACGCACGATAAAGCGATCTTAAACTGTATTGAGGCTTCATATTAGCTCCATCTTGAAGACTTTCTTCAGCTTTTTTCTTTGCATCTTTATAAAAACCCATTATTTTACTCACGAAAGCCCGATTCGAACTATTATCATCCAAGAACTGACTAATAAACATCATCAAATCCTCATCGTTCAATAAATCATCAACGAAATATTCAGTAAATCTACACCTTAATGAAGAAGGTAAATCCCTTTTCCCAGCATCATTAGCTGGGTTCATACATGCGAATATACGAAAATTAGGGTTTCTAATTATATACTCAACATCACCACGTTCAGCTAAACATAACGATCCATTTTCCTCTTCAAGTACACCAATTACTCGCTGTAAAGTCTCAGGGGGAGCTAAATTTACCTCATCTAATAATATCCATTCACCGTTTTTAAGTGCCTTAATAAAAGCTCCTTCTACAAATGAAAATACCATTCCAGATGAAGCATTAATTTGAGCATGAACTTTATCAAGTTTCATATTAAAATTATCCCAAGCTATAACTTGTTGAGGACTTAAAGATCTCTTTCTTTTAGTATCAGACCCAGATTTTCTCAATCCAGAAACCATTTGCGAAGCTGTACGACAATATTTTATTAATTTCTTCCAATTCTTATCATCCACAGATTTCCTTAAATTGATAATAAACTTCTCATTGTCCTAAAATTAAAAAAAATTATTAAGTTAAGTGGGTCCCAGTAAGAATTTATCTCCCTCCAATGGAAAATAATTTACCTTCAATGAAAATGTATTGCTGAAAAGATTCTCAAACTCTTCATAAAGAGGATAGCAAACAAACTGAGCATTTCTTGGTTTAAATCCCCCTAATAAATCCGCAGCATCACTTTGCTGACTCAAATTCTGGAAAGTAATAAACAAACAAATTAAGCCTGGTCAAAGCCGAAAAAAAGACAAAAATACCCCTCGGAAAGTAAATGTCAAGACATACCAGAACTGTAAGCTTTTGACCAAGCCTTGTGGCAAGATTTTGTACAAGAGTAGTTTTTCCAGTACCAGTTTCACCTACTAATAGAACAGGCTCATTGTACTTTACAGAAGAAGCAATTTTCTCGAGAATATGCATCGAAATATGAATTTCAACAAAGGGTTTCTTCTTATGAGAGGGCTGTTAAAATATATTATAAAACAAATATTAATTAATAAAAACAAATGAGAAGTTACGCTTTATTTATTACTACTTACATTCATTTCATTGTGTTGTAGTGCAACTCTCCCAATACGTAATTCTGAACGTGACTCCTATTAAATCATTTAAAATTTAATTAATTAATGACACAATATTATTAATTATCACATGTTTGTTAAAGGAGGTACCTGAATGCTGGGTTTACTAAGAGGATATAAAGATTCAACACCCGAAACTTTCCATATCTTTGCTAACTCTTTCATTATTGTTGATATTTTGGTAAAGTCAAAGCGTGGTCAAAATTAGCTGAGTTGGCATCTTACTTGGCATTCCACTTAGGTTTCGGGTTGGGCCAATTCTCGGGTTATTAACTTGTACCACCTTACTTACGAGACTTAATCTCACGCGTTGATCAAGTATCACTATGAACGGCTCAGATTAAAACCCTTAGAGAGCCATATAAAAGGCTCGGGTCTTCAGTGTTGGTCAGACTTACTCTCTTGTCTTTTGACTCTTCGCTCTCTTCTCTCTCGTGTTCTTCAGATACTACTTAGGGTTTCTTGTAAACATTAATAATCTAATCTATAAAGATTGTTAATTAGAATAGTGTAGATCAAGCCTATTGCTTGAAGATTGAGTAGATTTCTCGATTGATTCTTAGGGTTTCACGCTGAAACTCTTGTGTTGCTATTCTTGTATTCTTGTAACTGATCTGAAGTGTAACTGTGTTCTTATAGTGTGCGAAGCATCATCTGAGGGTGGCTTCAACGTGGATGTAGGCATATTGCTGAACCACGATATATCCTTGTGTTCTTTACTTTCTGCATTTATCTTTTTCTGGGTTTGATTTGTGTTTCAACCATAGATCATTTTGATCTATTCTCGCCAAAGTTTTATTACGTTTTACTAAGTGATTTTACAACAGTGGTATCAGAGCCTTGTTCGATTGAACTCTAAAAACGTTTTGTGAAAAGATTTGTTTCTAAACTTTACAGATCTGTGTTTTGGCGTCTTAAATTTTTCTGAAAAACTTTTCCAACAATACAATTTCTTTATCTTGTATTGTAACTCACAGATCTAATATTTTTTGGGGTTTTCGAAACTTAAAAATCCTTGAATAAATTTTTCTAGGGTTTTTTCGATTTATACTAACCCTAATAGCTGTTGCATGTGTTGTGCCTTGTGTTTCTTGTATACAGATATATTAAGAAATGGCAACAACCAGGCTAGAAGTATCGGTGTTCGATGGAAAGGGTGATTTCAGTGTATGGAAGAAGAAAATGCGAGTGTTACTTTCACATAACAAGGTCATAAATGCTCTTGAGCCTGACCTTGAAAAATGGTCCGAAGAATCTCTGAAAAGAACAAATGAAATACGAGAAGAAGCTTATAATTTGCTGTTCTTAAATCTTTCTGATAACGTGATACGAAAAGTAGATGGAGCAGATACTGCACTTGAACTATGGGGTAAGTTAGAATCTCTTTACTCTTCTCAATCTGCTCCCAACTTGGCTTTCTTGAAAGGAAATTTATTTTCGTATAAAATGGATTCTTCAAAAACTATTGATGAAAATGTCGATGAGTTTCTTAAACTTAATCTTGTTTTAAAGGGTTCTGATATGGCCTTAGATGAGACTTCTAAATGTATGATCCTTTTAAATGCTATTCCTGATTCTTATCAAGTTGTGAAAGATGCTTTTCAATACTCTACTGTGATTCCTACCTTTGATCAAATTGTTGCCTCTCTGAAAACTAGGGAACTTGAATTAAAAAACAATAAGCGAGTAGGAAATAATCTGTTTGTGAATCATAAAATTGAAAACCATGAGCATGCTAAAAACAATAAGAATAAGAAAAAGTTTAAAGGAAACAAGAATAAAGAAACTCGTAAATGTTATCACTGTGGAAAACCTGGCCATATTAAAAAGAATTGCTATGCGCTTAAGAACAAAAATAACAATAGTAACAATGAAACCAATATTGCATGTATGCCCCATAAGATTGATGATACTTGTGAGGTATTGAATGTTTCAGACATTGCCTGTAAGACTAATTGGATTTTAGATTCTGGATGTACTTTTCACATGAGCCCCAATAAGGACTGGTTTGTGGACTTAGTTGAATCAAATGTTGAAACTGTTTATATGGGCAATAATAATACATGTCAGGTAGCTGGTATTGGTAAAATCAATTTGAGACTTAACAATGGAAAAAGTGTGACCCTTACTGATGTTAGGTGGATTCCTGACCTAAAAAGAAACCTTATTTCTTTAGGTGTTTTAGATGATTTGGGTTGTGTGTATAAAGTTTCAAATGGTGTGATTAATGTGTTTAAACATGATAAACTTGTATTATGTGGTAAGAAAATATCTGGTTTATATATTCTTGATGGTACTTGTATCAAAAATGATATGAACGCTGTTAGTACTAACACTGATAATGCAGCTACTATTAAGTGGCACCTAAGGCTTGGCCATATGAGCCAATTAGGCTTAAATGTGCTAAGTAAGGATGGAATGTTTGGTAAGGATACTATCTCTAATCTTTCTTTTTGCGAGCCTTGTGTGTTAGCTAAACAACATAGAATGAAATTCAATGTGGGTATTCATATGTCTAAGTCTATTCTTGAATATATACATGCTGATTTGTGGGGTCCTGATAAGTATGAAACACATGGGGGTAGAAAATATTTCCTGTCCCTTGTAGATGATTATTCTAGGCGTGTTTGGACTTTTTTGTTGAAAAATAAAAGTGATACTTTTGAAACAATAAAAGATTGGCTTATCTTGTATGAAAAACAAACTGGAAAGCATGTTAAAACACTTAGAACTGATAATGGACTTGAATTTTGCAATGAAGAATTTGATAACTTTTGTAAATTGCGAGGCATATTAAGACATAGAACTGTTAGAAAAACACCACAACAAAATGGTGTAGCTGAAAGAATGAATAGAACTCTTTTAGAAAAAATTAGATGCCTCTTATTTACATCTGGTATGCCTAAATCTTTTTGGGGTGAAGCCTTATATACTGCAACTTATTTGATAAATAGGAGCCCAAATAGATCACTTAATATGAAATGTCCCATGGAACTTTGGAACAATAAGAAACCTGATTTATCTGATTTGCGTATATTTGGTTGTGCTGCATATGCTCATAATAGGGAAGGAAAACTTGACCCTAGATCACTTAAATGTGTGTTCTTAGGTTATCAAACCATGCATGGTACTAAAGGCTATAGGTTGTGGGATAAAAGTTCTAGAGGGTTAAAAATTATCATCAGTAGAGATGTAATTTTTGATGAAACTAATTTCCCTTGCAAGAATGAATCTGTGATTTCAGGTACAGACACTAATAAGGCAGATACTACACCTGAGAGTGTCTCAATTGAGGTGGAGCCCCTATCAAATGCTGGAAGTGATGAAGTTGACCAAAGTCAACCTGATCCAGCACCAGAAGATGACCCTGATGGAGTCCAGAACCCAGAGCAGCCAGCTGAACCTGTGCATACCACTGAGACTGAGACTCCTCAGGAGTCCCTTCAGGAGAGCTTAACCAATTATCAATTGACCAGAGATAGAGAGAAAAGGGACCCTAAACCTTCAACAAGGTACTCTTATGCAGAGCTAGTCTATACAGCTTTAATTGCAGCCTCTGAGGTAAGTAAGGCTGAACCTGAATCTTATAATGAAGCTGTGAAATCTGAGTTTAAAGGTAGTTGGATTAAAGCTATGAAAGATGAAATGAATTCTTTGTATGTTAATAAAACATGGATATTAGTTAAACCACCAGTAGACTGTAAAATTATTGAGTGTAGGTGGCTTTATAAACTTAAAGAAGGAATCACTGAAAATGAACCACCTAGGTTTAAGGCTAGATTAGTAGCTAAGGGATATACACAAAGAGAAGGAATTGACTTTCATGAAATATTTGCCCCTGTAGTTAAATTTAAAACCATTAGAATGATGCTTGCATATGTTGCATGTTATGACTTGGAATTAGAACAGTTAGATGTAAAAACTGCATTCTTACATGGTGAACTTGAGGAAAACATATATATGCATCAACCTGAAGGATTTGTTGACACAAAACATTCTGATTATGTATGCTTATTGAAAAAATCCTTATATGGCTTAAAACAGTCCCCTAGACAATGGTATAAAAGATTTGATACATTTGTTTTAAGTCTTGGTTTTAAAAGGAGTGAATATGACAACTGTTTGTATCTGAAATTTGAACCAAATGTGATGTTGTTCCTTCTACTATATGTTGATGATATGTTGTTAATAAGTAACTCAGTGCAGAGAATAAATAAACTCAAAGCTGACCTTGGTTCTGAGTTTGATATGAAAGATCTAGGCCATGCTAAAAAGATACTTGGTATTTGTATTGAAAGAAATAGAAAGGTATGTTCTCTGAAACTTCATCAAAAACCATATCTGCAGAAATTGGTTGAAAAATATGGTAATTTAGATGGTAAGCATGTTGAGATGCCTTTAGCTGGTCATTTTATCCTTAGTAAAAATCAATGTCCCAAAACTGTTACTGAAAAGGTGAAAATGAGTTATGTCCCTTATTCAAATGTTATAGGCTCACTTATGTTTGCAATGATTAGTACCAGACCTGACTTAGCTTATTCAATATCTTTGCTAAGTAGATATATGTCTAATCCTGGACTTGAACATTGGCATGCTTTGAAATGGGTTGTATCCTATGTTAACAGTACTTTAGAAGTTGGATTATGTTATGGAAATTGGAATGTGCCATTTGAATTAGTAGGTTATGTGGATGCAGATTTTGCTGGTGATAGAGATAGTAGGAAATCAACAACTTCCTACTGTTTCTCACTTGGTAGAAACTGTATTACTTGGAAATCTCAATTGCAGTCCTTAGTTGCATTATCTACTACAGAATCTGAATATGTTGCTATATGTGATTGTTTTAAAGAAAGTATATGGTTACATGGGTTGACTAAAGAATTGAATTTTACTAAGTCTTTTGTAACAATATATAGTGACAGTCAAAGTGCTATATTCTTAAGTAAAAATCCTGTTTATCATGAGAGAACCAAACATGTGGATGTTAAGTTTCATTTTATTAGAAATTGGCTTGGTTCTGAGGATATTAAACTGTGCAAAATTCCTACTGAGGATAATCCTTCTGATATGGGGACTAAAGTGTTAACTGTTACAAAATTTAAGCATTGCTTAGCTTTGCTTAACATTCAGTAATTTGGATCTAATTATTGTGGTATAATTTATTTACTAAACTTGTGGTTTTTAGTAATTATTTTTCAGGTAATTATTTTGGAGCAACCAGATGGTGCTGAGCACACTTGAACACTTGGCTACTGCTTATGATGATAGAGGAGCAAGAGGTTTGACTTTAAGGTGGAGATTGTTGATATTTTGGTAAAGTCAAAGCGTGGTCAAAATTAGCTGAGTTGGCATCTTACTTGGCATTCCACTTAGGTTTCGGGTTGGGCCAATTCTCGGGTTATTAACTTGTACCACCTTACTTACGAGACTTAATCTCACGCGTTGATCAAGTATCACTATGAACGGCTCAGATTAAAACCCTTAGAGAGCCATATAAAAGGCTCGGGTCTTCAGTGTTGGTCAGACTTACTCTCTTGTCTTTTGACTCTTCGCTCTCTTCTCTCTCGTGTTCTTCAGATACTACTTAGGGTTTCTTGTAAACATTAACAATCTAATCTATAAAGATTGTTAATTAGAATAGTGTAGATCAAGCCTATTGCTTGAAGATTGAGTAGATTTCTCGATTGATTCTTAGGGTTTCACGCTGAAACTCTTGTGTTGCTATTCTTGTATTCTTGTAACTGATCTGAAGTGTAACTGTGTTCTTATAGTGTGCGAAGCATCATCTGAGGGTGGCTTCAACGTGGATGTAGGCATATTGCTGAACCACGATATATCCTTGTGTTCTTTACTTTCTGCATTTATCTTTTTCTGGGTTTGATTTGTGTTTCAACCATAGATCATTTTGATCTATTCTCGCCAAAGTTTTATTACGTTTTACTAAGTGATTTTACAACAATTATCAATATTCGATTCTCAATTTTAGTTGAAAAAGCAGCAAAAACATCTATAGCTTCCTTATAAATGCTATCAAGCATATAAGTAGTGAGAGGAGTATCACTATAAAATTCAAATCCTAAACCTACAATTCTCTTACACCATTTGAGTAAATCTCTGCATTACAAAAAATGTCTATAATTATTAGTATTTGTTGCGAAAATTATCAAGAAAAAATGATTACCTTAATGAGAATCTGTTGTTAAAAGATGTAGAGGCTCCGAATTGAGGTCCTGCAAGCTTGTTAACTCTATCAAAGGTTTCTGCAAGAAAATTTAAGTAAAAAAAATGAGATTAGATTTATAGTTTCAATGAATTACAGTAAAAAAAAGGTATAATTTTACCTATGAGTTTTTCTTTAAGATGATCTAACTGAGGATACCATGCATGCACAATGGTATCTAAGTCTTCTTTACTAGATGGACCAATCACAACTCTTCTCCAAAGAGCACCAAGTGCATTTCTTCCTATTAGCATAGAATTGAACATTAATAATTAATAATATGAATTTCTGAGATGAAAATATATTTCATTTTGGTCCCTTAGAAAATTGAAGTGAAATTTATCAAAACAAACCTTCTGTAGCATTGGGTATGTCAAGCTTTGAGCTTGTTACAGTGGAAAACAAGCGAAATCCTTCACTAACTCTAATTGCCTGCAATATATTATATGATGTTACTTATTCGATATACAAACCTTGAAATAATACATGTAAAAATAGGGAAATAGATTATTCAAAAAAAAAAGTCAGCAAAAAATCACTTCAATAACTCTTATTCACAGAGTATATATTGCAAAAAGTCTGCAACTAATCCTACTTGACAAATTTTGAAGCCCAGAAAGAAGGGTAAAAGGGTAAAAGTGTACCTCCCCATGACCAGTAGAAAAAGAAGTGGCGCCTTCGAGTAAAGGTAATAAGATCGATTGAATATCTGGAGGTGCATTATCAATATCCTCAAAGACAACCCAGAATCCATCATAAACAGCCTGTACAGTGTAATTTTCAGTAACAGAGTAAAGGGCATAATTGGCAACATAAATATTTTACAAAAGTTGAAAACGAACCTGAGTCAATGAACCTGGTTGCCATTTAAACTCACCAGGTGTATCCGTACAAACAGTACTTCCAAGTAAGGTCTTCCCATCAATTTGTTCATCCATGTGAATACATAGAACTGATTGTTTCAACATAGGTTAATTTAGTAAGAAGTGAATAAATACCTTTTTATGGCCAAAGTAGTAATAAATAATATAAAAACATCTCAATAAATACCTTTACTCCCATGATTCTGAGCCAAATTCTGAATAAGTGCAGTTTTTCCCATGCCAGCTGGACCATAAAGAAGAACAGGCCACCTCTGACTCACAGCTAAATAGACCATTTCGTAACTTTTTTTAATAGCAGATGTCAAAACAAATGGTCTTTCATTATACCTGAATTTATTATCAAGCAAGAATATTAGCCACACTAAAGCTAGCAAAGGAATCTAAAACACAAAACACACAAGTTCTCATTAAGCAAAACTTACCCTGAATTTGTTAAATTTGAGAGCAAACTGTTATTATTGAAAGAATCTATATCAACTGAATCTGACTCCATTTCAGCAGAAGATTCGAGATACCAACTTGCTTTCTCTAATGAAATTTCTTCACAAAACGTTTTCCAGCTGTAAAGGGAATAAGCAAATATAAAGATCAAATGGGAAATAAAAATAACTGTCTGATGAGTATAAAATAATGGCGAAAAACACTAACCATGTTAAACACTTGAACTCTTCTTCAGAAGATTAATTGATTTTCTCACATGCTATATCACTTAACTTCAACACCCACTTCAATATTTGAATCCAACACCATCTTATCATTCTTATGTCATTGTATTCCATACAAAGCTTAGTATCTTCAGCTAAATCAAGTTCAATGAGCTGCTTCATAAGTCCTAGAAAGCAGGACCAGTCCCATAATGTAGTAAAAACTTCTGGTTCCGTTAAATAAAATCGATATGATACCCTTACAGCATTCACCAGCTGTCGAAATTTAAAGTTATTGCATATAAGTCCTTTGAAAAACAGTAAGTAGGGAAAAAAATCTAAATTTACCGTAGGTAAGTCCTCCACAACTGATTCTTTAAGCTTAATCCTTTGAAATGGAGGGGGAGCAAATTCGAAATAACCTAATACAGACCTGTACAAAAGGAGACTATGAGATGGCAGAAAGAAATTAAATATCTAAACATACCCTAATAGAAGAGGAATCAAATCAAGTGCTCGACAAAATGCCAAGCAAGCAAGCTCGTGAAGATCTAAACCCTTCTTCCTGGTGATGTACATATCAATAATTGAAAACTCATCTTCTCTGAGGAATTTATCTTCATTGAATTCAATAACTGAATTGTCAGAATTGGAGCTTAAATCAGGAACCAAACGAAGCAATGATACAGCCCTATCAACGATCTTCTTTGCTATTGGTCTAAAACATCCTATCAATGGGATTGTGTATTTAGAGTGAAGAAACACCTCTCCAACTGCGTTAATAACCTCTTCTTCAGTCACATTGTTTCCCTATAGTCAATTAAATGAGATATTAGACCGTGAATATGAACATATAATTAGCAAAATACACTTGAAAAGTAACATTTCCAGTACCTTCTTTAATAAGTAATGGAAGACTCGAATAGATTCCAGCTCAGGACATCGCTTAATAAACCTTAAGAGCTCGGCTTCAAGACTAAAACTTCCGTCAATTGCCATCGAGTTTAAACTATTGTTACTTCTGTTTTTGTTTCTGAAATGTTTAAAACAATTAGTTTTGGCACAAATTAGCCCACTCAAATATATATACGCCTAATCCAGAAAATATCTCAAAAAAGTGGGAAAAATTAGATGAGTGTATGATAAAACATAGGGATGCAATAGATTTTGTAACATTTAATGGTCTATTTGTTGCTGTCTTGGGCTTATCTTATGCTTATCGAAGACAGAGGGAGAACTTTAATGCAGAGATGGAGAAGATTAATATACAAAATATTAGTCTTACTTGATAAATTGAAGCTCGCCTTTGAAGACTCTAATGACGCCTTAGAATAGATTAAAGATGAGAAGGAGAATTAATGGACCTGGTGAAGAAGAATCTGTGGTTAGTCTTGGTTAAATATACTTGATGTAGCTTTTACTGTATCTCCATTGAAGTGTTAGTGTTGATTTTTATATGTTAATCGGATAATTCCAAAATTAGTTCTATCAATTTCAATGCAAAATTGGATAAAAAAATGAATTTTTTACCTTTGAATTGGTTTTTGGAGAATAGCTTCTCGTTGATGCTGTATTAGTGTTATGGTGGTGGGTGCAGAGAGTGACCTAAATACGTGAAGATTTTAATCTCTGTTTTTATAGGGTTTTAAGCCCTATTAAGGGTTTAAGCTTAAAGCTTCGCTATTTATATGTTCAGACAAGGCGGCAAGATTTCTGCAGTTTAGCCCGATGGGCTTCGACCCGTAAAGAAGAAGACATTTTGTAATGAATTTGGTCTTATGGGCTTTGGAGGTGATTATGTACGACGCTAAATCTAATCTTCTGTATCTCATTTTAAACAATGAGCTAATAAACGAGTTTTTTTTACAAATATACTAAATAAAAAAAATATTTACAGAAATATACCAATTTGAAAAATATTTGCATGTCTGAGTTGCCAATTTAGATATTGGCTTGGCAACCGAATTGAAATGTTTTTTTTTTCTTTTTTTTTAATTATATAAATTTGAACTTTTGTTTAATAATTTCAATATATGTTTACTTTATAAATTTATATTAGAGATAATTACCATATAAGTCATAAAACTAACATTAATTGCCCTCCAGCATCTTCTATTTCAAATTATCCATAAAAGTCCTAAAAAAATAAAATTATACCAACTATGCCCTTCTTTTAATTTTAATTAATCTATTCCGACACCATCACTACTAGCGACGCTTCTCTCTGAAGAACTGCCCCGCCCCCACTCCGCTTGACGCTGCCGCTATAACACCACCACCACCACCACCAGCAATGGATGGCTTCTGGGACAGAGATTCCGGCTATCACAATTCGTTTATTGTCTCAAAAGCCGATTGATTTTTGATGGATCTCGTTCGTGTTTCCGCTCCGCCTTTCTCTCCTCCACCTCACTTTCAGGTATGTATCTATGTATATGTCTTAATTCTAGCATCCATATGCATATGGGTGTGTGAATTGAACAAGGAATATTTGAGGAATTACCGTCTGATCTTGATGATCATCCTGAACCAAATTTGGGTTTACATAAGGAACAAAGTGCATCATTGTTATGAGACTTTGTTGCAACAGCTATGTGGGATGATTTCTTTAATAAATGGGATGAATAGTGAAAACTTCAAAAAAAAATCAATCTAATGTAATTGATTGCTTGCTTTTTTTCTTTGCTTTGAGATAGAGTTTAGTCGTGGATAACAGTAATTAGTATTGTTTTCAGGTAAATTGCATCAATAGTCCTTATGTTCTGTGCAATAGCCAAAAACACTTTGGTTTTCATAACAATAACAATTGGAGTTTACGTTATCTCAGTTAGGAGCTTGGGATACGAATCTTGGTTGCTATATTCTCGTGCTTAAAAGGGATAATTTTTGTTATGAGAACTTAATTTTATGATGATAAACCATAAGCATTATGTGATGTAATCTCCCTTTTATCAAGACCATCCTGAGCATTTCAATGATGTCTGATAAGTGCTACTATAAAATAACTGTCCTCAGCAATTTTCGGCTTGGCCCACAATTTGTATCTGTATTCGTATCTTAAGACTCTACTATGATCAGTTCTTCATCATAACTTTCACCTTTATTTTGCCCTTCAAACTTAGCTCTTATATCACATATCTGAGTGATGTTTATTGCTCTTATGAATGATGTTTATGTTGTTGATACTGATGCTGTTATAATATCTCTCGGTTCATGAATATATAATGAAGGTTAAGAGGCAGTGATGATATTTATATATCTATATATAATATTTAGATCCTTATTATTCAAATGTAATTTGGTGGGATTTTTCCCACCAAACAACTTTTGGTGGGATTTTTCCCACCAAACAACTTTTGGTGGGATTTATCGATATATATGGATCATCGGCATGATATATGCTTATTTTCATTCTAATGTAATGTATTTTAGGTTTTTATTTGTAGTTTTTGTTAATATATATTAGAAAAAGTATAATAAATTGATATTTATTCCAGGTTATGAAATGGATGGAGAAATTATAGGAGTCTGAAAGTAAGTCAGACGCATAATCAAAGTATCCATTGTAACTGTTTGATTGTTGAGGAGCAGTGGTGAAACTGAAGATTTTATCAAATGGGTATAGTGCAAATTTAGGAGAAGGCGAGGGTGTGTTGTGGTTCACTTTTATCAGTTGAATTAGTGTCAATTTTTGACTTTTTTTTCATTAGAGTTCATGTCTTTTCCCTATATATTTCTCTGCATTAATCCCAACTACTTGTATGCACATGTGTTTGTCTGTCTCCTTAATCATTTTCTCTGTTTCTTTTGACTTATATCTTGTACGGAAGCTGTAAATTTTCTTTTCATTCCAATGCTATGCGAATCTTCTGTTGCTTTCTGAAGAAGAATCTTTTGTTCAAATTCCTTTAACTTTTTTAAATACTATTCTAAAATTTTCAGAGTTTTCATTCTTACATCATCAGGTTCATTTGCTGTTTTCTCAAATTGATTCATTTTGCGTCTTAAGCTCTGTTTGCTCTTTTGTTTTAGCTTAGCTCCGTATTGACTTTCTTTGATCTTTTTCCACCTGAAGATATACAATTAATTAATGATTAGCCCCCAAGTTAAAAATTTACATCACCGGATGAATTTGTTTTTTGGAGTATTAGCTACTGAAAATTATGGATCCCCCCTCCAAATACACCCATATGTTTTACAGATAGTTTAGCACCATTAATCGGCAGGTTCACATGTTATATTTGGTTATTTTACATAATGCATGGACCAACAGGGCTATTAACCCTATTACGTCTCTTAGTTTGATTACTGATAAGCTGTGTTTATGAGCTTGCTTTTTTATGTTTAATGCAGGCCCAATATGCTCAATCAATGCTACCCCTTCTAAAAGAAACCCTTAACACCATGAAACTAAACCCTGAAAATATTCATTTCTCCATAGCTGATTTGGGATGTTCTAGTGGAGGCAACACAATTTATATAGTCGAAGAGATAATTAAACACTTGATCAAGAGATATGAAACTTTAGGATATGAAACACCAGATTTTCAGCAATCTTTTCTGATCTTCGTAGTAATGATTTTAATACTCTCTTTCGGCTCCTCCGGCCTTTAGCCTACAACGTTAATTGCAGTATTGATAGCATGGAAGAATGTTTGTCTCGCTCGTACTTTGCTTCTGGTGTTCCTGGATCATTTTATCGACGTTTATTCCCTGCAAGATCCATTGATGTTTTCCACTCAGAATTTTCATTGCACTGGCTTTCAAAGGTACTCTTTTTATTTTTATTTAGTTTTGTTCCTTTCGAATATCTCCACACCTTTTTTTTGGACTAGTATCTCTACACCTTTCATAGAACGAGATTATTTCTCATTTGGATTTAGTTACTAATTATAGATTTGTTTGAAAAATTACTGAATATGTCTGTGCTTTTGATACTTCAGGTTCCAGATATTGTTACGGACAAGGAATCAGAAGCATATAACAAAGGGAAAGTATTCACGTGCAAATAATTAATTCAACACTCAAATTCTTTACCTTTAAGTTTTTTAATGTTCTTCTTAATTAAATCATAAGACACGCAAATTTGAGCAACTATTTTTTTTTTTTTAAAATTTGGCGGCCATCAGAGACCACAATAAAATGAATATAAACAACTCCTTAAAAAATAAAGGAAGACAGATTAAACCTCAAAAGAAGCATCAAATTACGACCACAAAAGCTATCAGCAACATAAAATTAATGTTGTAACTCCCTTAAAGTTCGGAAATTGTGATTTAGCCCTTAAAGAATTTTATGAGTTGACATTAAGCTAATTTGGTGGGAAAAAAAATGTTGGCCGGAAAATTTGGTGGGAATAAAAATTTGGCCGAAAAATTTGGTGGGAAAAAAATGTTGGCCGGAAAATTTGGTGGGAAAAAAATGTTGGCGGGAAAAAAATGTTGGCCGGAAAATATTGGCGGGAAAATTTTTGGCGGGAAAAGTTGGCCGGAAATTTTTTGGCGGGAAAATTTAGTTTGGTGGGAATATTTAGTTAAGGGTATTATTGTCTAATTATGGGTTTTATATTAGACATGACTTTTATGGGCAATATCACTTCCTTCTAGGGTGGTATTGGTAATTGCCTCTTTATATTATTTATTATCTTTAAAGAAATAAATATATTATTAGAATAGTTTAAATTAAATTATTTTAGTATTATTTAATTCATAAATTTATATTATTTTTTATATTTAGATGAATAAATTTATTGTTAAATTAGTTTAATTAAATTATTTAAATATTATTTAGAATGTATGGTTAGAATAGTTTAAATTAAATTATTTTAATATTATTTAGATTCATTTTGTTAGAATAGTTTAAATTAAATTATTTAAATGAGAATCTTAACTTTTTCGTAACAATTATTATTTAACAATCAGTTGAACACAAAACATATATAAAGAACCGAATTTCATTGTTAAACAGTAAAGATAAATGAATATATATTAAATACTATTCCTTCTAAATCGCCTTCTAGGTGGTGGAGATACTTCTGGTGACACATTATCTGGTAAAATAGTAAGTCCCTAGGAATCATTTAATATTTCATCCACTTCACGATTCAATCCTAGTAGCCTACCCTAAACAATGTTTTCGCACCTCGATCACCTAATTTATGACTGTTTAGCTGCCTCTCGTGCATTATTAATAGAGAAGTCTTGCATTATTTGATTTTACAAAAAGTTACACTATTTGTTAAAAAATGATCCATATACACAATCTAAGCAATATAGTTGTACCTTGATTGCTTTGTGCATGAAACTCAGTCGTTTGCATGTAATCTGATGGGTCGACATCATCAACTAAGATTGCAGTTGTTTCTCGTTCTGTAGGTCGAGTAATAATTTTACGGTCACACCGGCATACCAGTAATTATATTCCTCTACGAGACAAGTAACGGGCTGAAATCGTAGATTTCTCGGTCCGTCTATTGTTGGAGTATAAGAGGACGCATGTCTATGCGTCTACTCCCCGAACCTCTATGTAAGTCGTCGAAGGTATAGTAAACCCAAAACCGAGTTGGTGTATTACCCTTTCAGAATGAAAATACTTCACCAAATTACTGTGTTTAGAATATAATAATTATTTAAAACGATAATTAAGATTCTCACTAAAACAATAATTAAGATTCTCATTCAAATAATTTAATTTTAACTATTCTAAGAAAATAAATCTAAATTATACTAAAATAATTTAATCTAAACTATTCTAACAATACACTCTAAATAATATTTAAATAATTAAATTAAATTAATCTAACAATAAAATTATTTATCTAAATAAAACAAATAATATAAATTTATTAATTAAATAATACTAAAATAATTTAATTTAAACTAATCTAATAATAAATTTATTTCTCTAAATATAATAAATAATATAAATTCATAAAATAAATATATATCTAAATTATTAAACAAAAGTTTAATTATTTAACAAATAAAAAAAGACATGCCAAAATCCAGATCGGCAACTGAGTTGCAAATTTGGTATAAATTTACAAATATTTTGCAAAGTTGTATATTTTTGCAAATACTTTTTTTATTTGGTATATTTTTAAAAAAAACTCGCTAATAAACCTCACATCTATCATGTTCTATACGATTTATTATTGACACATGTCAAGCCGTTTAGTACCTCTTGGAATTTTAATTACTTGACCATCAAGATAATGAAAATCATGACTTACAACAACTTTTACATCTCTAATGACTTTATTCGCCACATTGCCGATCTGCATTTGCATTTTTTACGAAAATAGTGCTTCTCAAGGTCCGGATATAGCTACTATAAATCTTTTACCTCATCCAAAACTGGAGATTCTCGTTGATAATCCCGAGCCATCCATCGTCGCCATCTCATCCCGACCTATTGCTCCACCTCGTCATGATGACACGCTTACGTCCTTCATCTCTAATCAATTTCAACTTCTCAAGAATTATGTGGATTCTAAGTAGTAATGTACCAGACATCGCTCTTGAAGTCGCTCACCTCGTGCTAATCGTTGATTTTATGGATTTTTTTCGATTCTCTTTCTATCATGTTTTATCTTGATGTTCTTATGTGGTTGTTTTTAGAACTTTGTTATTGCTTTTAAAACCTTGTGTTTTTAGATTATTATTTGTATTTTGTTGGATCGATGCTTGTTCAGATTTATTTTTGCCTCTATTTTGGATTCTATGATCTATTGTGATCTTATGCTACTAACCTCTCTATTGATTTTATAGGTTATGACGAAATTTGGCCATTATAGCATTTTAATTCATTTCTATTAAAATATTGCTTTTTAGTCTCTATGTATTGAAAAATTGCATCTTAGTCCTTCCTACTTAAAAAATTTCATTTTTAGTCTTTAAATTGAAATATTGCACCTTTTTCCCTAAAAATTGAGAAAATTGCATCTCGGTCCCTATATTTTCAAAAATTGCCCATGTTTTTTTTTTGTTGACAAAGGGGGAAAATTTTTAGTTAAACTTTTTCATGTGTTGCAAAAAACTCCTATTTAAAACTCTTTTTCAAAAATTGCACAAAACCTTTATGCATATAGTAAAGGAGAATTTTCTTATATTGTTTTTACAACTTATAAATTAATAGGCTTAGCTTGAGGGGAAGTTTTTCACTTAAAATGTTTGTCTTGCAACTTCAAAACTTTTAATTTGTCAAACATCAAAAGGGAAGAGATTGTTGGCCTAACCTTTGTTTTAATCTTGTGTTAGTATTCAATAAATCACTTATAAACTAAAATTGTTATTAGTTTTACGTTTAAAACATATTTTCTAACTTAACAAGTTGTGTATACCATGCTTTGAATTAAATCTTTATTCATACTTCAAAAAAAAATTATTATGTCAAAAACAGGGGGCGGTGCACCGTAGATAATCATGGTACACAACACGCGGCACAGACCTCAGCTATATCCCGCAATATGAAAGCCTATCCCGCACAAGAACATAATTGCGTTACACCGCAGATAGGGGTTTTTCAGCTCAACAACAAGACAAATGTGATATTCGTTAAACACATGGCTTGTAACCATTGGGGCTATTTTTAGATGTAAAATGGATCAGATTCATGTTGTCACTTACACTTTCAATATACCAATACTAAGATATTTTATTGTGGTTATTCAAGAAGGTTTCAAGAGCATTTAAAGTCATATCTACTCACTACAAGCTAAATTGTTTGATCCACTATTTGGGAGTTAGTCACAAAGTTGTATCAGCACTCAAAATATATTTCTCTCTCTTAATTTTAGCCATTGTACTAGATTAAGATTATTGTAAGTATAGGGAGTATACTTGGTTCCTTGAGTTTGTGATAGCACAAGTGTTTGCTTCAAGTTTGTGAAGTGGTTGTAAAGGGTTCTGTGTTCTCACCCCGGGTTGAAGAGACACTAAGATTAGTTGAGAATCTTGCAAATCCTAAGGTGGACACCTTAGGTAGTGGAGGAGGGAAACCTAACTACTTTACATCATTGTGTATCTTTCTTTCCCTACACTCTTTACTTTTCGCACTCTACATGTTCAATAATATGCGTGTATGAATATTGCATCTCTTAGTATATATTAGATTTCTCCAACTTGCGGTATTCTAGATAACCAAGAGAATAGGATTTAAATTAGCTTTTAATTTTGTTTAATTGAAATAAAATAGCCGATTAATTTCCATAGTCCTATTCAACCCCACTTCTAAGACTTATAATATATCACATCATCTTCTTTATCTTCTTCATGCTTCCTTGAACCTGCCAGGTATATACCAATATCAACATTTTTCATATGATCATACATGTTTAAGATGCAATATTCTGTCACCAACATATCAATCACTAATATATCCTTTAGGCTACTACACTAATTTGATAAATAATTTAATAATAATAGAGTGAAGTTGCCTTGTAAACATTAATGATCAAGCTCAAAATCCCCCATAATTAATCATTCCCACATAGTTATTTCATGCATATTTCTCCCTATTTTGTCAATATCAAAATAAGATATATTAAAAAAAAAAGCAATATGGAAGGAAAGAAAATAACATTTCACAAATGGGGAAAACAAACATTATGGAATTGGTAATTAACTTTTTATGCTCCCTCTAGTTTTTAGTCACAGCTTGGTCAACTTTTTATTTTCCTTTCTTAAGCCTTTTTCTTTCCCCGCTTAACGTTTTCTTTCCTTATTAGGCCTCTAACGGTCATCTATGTCAAAACAGAGTCGGCAGTCGCCGCCTCTCCTACCGGAAATCGATGGACGGCCGAGTCTGAACAGAGATAAGACAGGCAAATATCAAACAACTTTGATACCAGCCACTTCTAACCCAAAAGTAACACCTTCGAAGGAACTTACGCAGAGTACTAAGAAATTGTCGACCTAGAGATTCAAATTTAACGCTAAAGATAACCCATCTGTTGATTCACTCCCAGAGGATTCATCCCGACTAGGTCATTCCTTTGGTGTTAATAGTCGGGTCCCCAAAAGGGCGCTCAATTACGACGACCGCGATGACATATATGTGAGTAAGAATGGAAGTCACCGTTTTTAAAACAAAAGAAATGGTATTCTAGAAAAACAATATTCCGATTTAAGTAAACTAACTATTACAAAAAATGGACTTACGAATTACAAATAATAAACCACTTACACGGAATTAGAAAAGAACAACACAATTACACGGTAAATTGGCGTTAAAAAGATATTCCTGCGTACCGGTATCTCTAACAGAGAAAGGTTCCACGATTATAGTTTTTCAGAGAGAGGTAGAATTTTTGTTCTTTTCTGGTGTATTTCGTAGCTTGAGATAAGTGAGGAGCTATTGTATTTATAGGGTATGGGAGTAGGTAAGGAGTAAGCCTTCAGAAACGTCCCACAATTAGTGCCCTTAATTGCCTCCATGATTGATTGACGTTTTGATTTGACTCATATTCTCCACGTTTTAATTACCAGCAATGAACCTAGACACGTGTTGATCAAGTTATGTAACCGTTGATTGGAGCATAACTGGTGGACGCTTGTCTTCTGGTGCGAAATTGGTGGACGTTTGTCTTCTGGCTGAAAGGGTTTGACTTGCCACCGACCATTATAAGAGCTAGCCTTCTTCAACCGAATTCACTTCAGAAAAGTTTTTTCATTTTTCATTTTTTGACTCCCCAAACTCCCCCACGAGTCGGGGCGGGCGGGTGATGGTGGTGCGCGCGTGTGTGGCTTTGCCATTTCCCTTTTGGCTTTCATAGCCTTTAGTTATTTTGAGAGTAATAGATAGGTAAGCTATTTTATGTTGTTAGATTTTATACCTCCGCTCCTATGTGGGACATTTACTTCACAAAAAATGTCTTTTCCACTTTTCCAAAATAATATGAAAAGTTTTAGTTAATACTTTATATTAATCTAAGCCTTTCCAGTTCTCCAAAGGAACATGAAAGGATTTGTGTTTAAGATCATATTAAGTTAATAATATAAATCATTAACATGAAATCCAACAATCCCCCTCTCAGGGTCTTTTGGAGAGAAGGTGAACAGGTTTCCATATCTACCAGCATTTGGGTGAATTGTACTTGAGTGGAAATATCTCGATTTGAATTGACACGTAATGAAGTGAGGCAACCACCGAATTCCGTTTAAGTGAACTTACTCTTGAACTTACCGGTTTTCGACCGAGACCCTCACAGCACATACTCTACCTTATTGAAAGTTATGGTTCCCTCGAACACCACCCTTCAACTAGTTCATCAAGTCCTTCGCCTAAGGACCACCCCTTGCGGGCCATGAAATTTGTGAATTCATTCATATGAGATTGTTAAGGACGTCTCCTTAACTTCTGTCATGAATGTTGAGTCTCACTTTTCACCCTGAATTCATCAAGTCCTTCTCAAAAGGGACCACCACATAATGGCTATGAATTCATTATGAGTTGAACACTCATCCTCGTGTTCGTTCTAGAATAATACGCCTTACGAGTGAATTCATCAAGTCCTTCTCAATAGGACCACCACGAGTGGCTATGCATTCATTAGGATGATTTATACAATCGTGTCATATCCCATGACTATAAAGTCTATTGTATTCGGTCCAATAGTGACCGTACTTAGAATTCGGGTAACCTTTGCTAAGCACCCCCACATTTGAGTTAGTGGGCCAGAAATGGTTATCATTGCCTTTAGCTATGTCATTACGTAGGGGAGTGTAAGGCACTAAGTTCGTTGATAATTCTGTCAATGTCACACGGCCATTACAAGGATTTTATAACAACATTCGTGCCCTATCTTTTGATTCAGCAAAATACATGGTTTTCAATCTCGTACTTATATTTTATAAACAAATGTTCCGTTTCACTTTTAGTATTGGGAGATATACTCTTATAGACCAAGACTAGTCACCTGTGAAGGTTATGTAGTATGGGTTTTCTCCTTTACTAGTGGAATTTATAAAAGCATTTAGGTTTGAATGAAGGTTTATGATTCTCGTGGTTTTAAAGGTTTGTATCCCATGAGTTTGGACTCACTCTACACATATCATATTATATATAAAGTCATTGACCTTATTAGTCTAAGGGATATTTAGCCTTTTAATAGAAGAGAAGAGAAAGATAGTCTAATCTATCATTTCACATATCTAAACATTCAAATACATAGGCAGAATTAGAAATGTCTTTATTCGAGGTTACAGGGCTCAATCACACAAACCCTTATTTGAAAAATAAAAACCCCTTCCCCACAAACTCATCATATTGGTACTAGTCATGGGTTACAGTATTTAAAACAAACAAACCATTATGTAAATACCCTTCTCATACAAACTCATCATTTTTTGTAACAATTATTTCCCCCTTCGAAAACTAGTTTGAGTCCCACTTTATTAAGAAGAACTCCGGAAACCAAGTTTCTACGGAGCGAGGGGACAAAGAGAACATCGTTTAACTCAAAGGTCTTACCAAAAGTGAGTTTAAGGGTAACATGTCCTTTCCCGAGGACTGTAGCCGTAGATGAGTCACCCAGGTACACGCATTCACCATTGGTTGCTTCCTCGAACTTTTTGAACATGGCTTTGTTTGCACAGAAGTGTCGTGAAGCCCCAGTGTCAAGGATCCACTCGCTTTTGTTTTCCACCAAGTAAACCTCAACCATTACCGCGACAATTATCTCTTCGGTTTCAGTTAGGTTTGCAGTAGGTTTTGTATCAAGAATAACTCTAAGAGGATATTCAAAAGCCCCGTGTCCTTCTTTACCACAACAATAACAAGCACCCTTAGGTTTTTGAATCTTACCAGAGGTTTTAAACCTTCCGTTTTATTTGTTGGAGTTGTTGCGGTTCTTATTTCCCCCGGGTTTGGAATTGTTAGTGCCTTGATGTTTTCCATTACTTTCGAACATGTCCTTGTTACGTTGCCCAAAACTCTCAACAAGGTTAGACTTCGATGAATGAGGAGGTAAAGAGAATGATTTATCCTTGGGTCGATTGGCTTCTTCAACTTGTATGTGACTGATGAGTTCTTGGAGGGTCATTTCCTTCTTTTTGTGTTTGAGGTGGTTACGGTATTCGCTCCAAGATGGGGGAAATTTCTCAAGCAAGATGTTGGGTTGGAAAACTTCGCACATCTTCATGCCTTCGGTGATTACCTCCGCGCATAGGTTTTCGTACACATGAAGTTGTTCAGTCATAGATTTCTGACCAGTGAGAGTATAGTTGTACCAGTTTCCGGTGACATACTTCTTTTTACTGGAATATCAGCTCCATACTTTTTCTCAAGAGTTTCCCATATGACCTTTGCCGACTTTTCTTTGGCAAGAGGATAAAAAATGGGATTCGTGACATTGTTCAACATCCAGCCCAAGCCATGGTATTAGCTCTTTTGAACTTGGCTTCGAGGGCGAGATGTCTAGACTGTTCTAGTTGTCCAACATAAGTTGAGGAGCCTCGACTATAACAAAGTCGAGTTCATACTATTCAAGACAGATCAAAATATTTTGTGCCCAACGCTTGTAGTTGGAACCATTAAGGGCTCCAACTTATTCACGTCGAGAAGTGGCTTTGCGTTCAATGATGAAGCAGCAGCCGAGATAGGAAAAGCCATTTCAGAAAATGGTGATAAAACTAAACATCTTTTTAAATTGTGAGTAAAAATGGAAGTCACCGTTTTTAAAACAAAAGAAACGGTATTCCAGAAAAACAATATTCCGATTTAAGTAAACTAACTATTACAAAAAATGGAATTACGAATTACAAATAATAAACCACTTACACGGAATTAGAAAAGAACAACACAATTACACGGTAAATTGGCGTTAAAAAGATATTTAGGCGTACAGGTATCTCTAACAAAGAAAGGATCTACGATTATAGTTTTTCAGAGAGAGGTAGAATTTTTGTTCTTTTCTGGTGTATTTCGTAGCTTGAGATAAGTGAGGAGTTACTGTATTTATAGGGGAGGGGAGTAGGTAAGGAGTAAGCCTTTAGAAACGTCCCACAATTAGCGCCCTTAATTGCCTCCTTGATTGATTGACGTTTTGATCTGACTCATATTCTCCACGTTTTAATTACCAGCAATGAACCTGGACACGTGTTGACCAAGTTCTGTAACCGTTGACTGGAGCATAATTGGTGGATGCTTGTCTTCTGGTGCGAAATTGGTGGACGTTTGTCTTCTGGCTGAAAGGGTTTGACTTGCCACCGACCACTATTAGAGCTAGCCTTCTTCCACCGGATTCACTTGAGAAAAGTTATTTCATTTTTTATTTTTTGATTCCCCAAACTCCCAAACTCCCAAACTCCCCTACTCCCCCACTCCCCCACGAGCCCACGCCGTCGTCGTCGCCGGGCCGGTGGTGGTGGTGGTGCGCGCGTGTGGGGCTTTTCCATTTCCCTTTTGGCTTTCATAACCTTTAGTTCTTTTGAAAGTAATAGATAGGTAAGCTATTTTATATTGTTAATTTTTCTATCTCCGCTCCTATGCGAGACATTTACTTCACAAAAATGTGTTTTCCACTTTTCCAAAAGAATATGAAAGGTTTTAGTTAATATTTTATATTAATCTAAGCCTTTCCAATTCTCCAACGGAACATGAACGGATTTGTGTTTAAGATTTTATTAAGCTAATAATATAAATCATTAACATGAAATCCAACAATATTGTCTGTGATGGATGATGGCCACATATTTTCTTTAAGGACAAATGAGTCACTGAGGAATCGGGGTAGGGACGGAAATCAACAAGGGATTTTGGTCTTAGGCGGAGGCAGTAGTAATGACAATTTTCCAGGCTTGGGAAACATGGAGTTCAACAACGTAGAAACTCGGGAGGATCAAGTGTTTGCAAATCCAATCTTCATTGCTGACGCCAGTCCAAATCGTTCAGTGGGAACCAATCTGGCAATGATTAACGCAGGAGCTGGTAACTCTCTGATTCCGTCTATTGTTATTACTATTGTGGAGAATGTGGCGACATGTTCCTTAGGTTCTAAAGCTGATAAGATGGGCATAGACGTGATGGAGGAGGGCGAGGTTAGAGTAGACAGCAGTAAACCCACCAAATCTTATATTCAGGTGGTGCATGGGCTAGATGAGACAGAAGGTCAAATTCCTGGTACGAGAGCGAGTGAGGATCCAGTTGCCCCGGGGTTAGATAATCAGAGTGATGGAGACCCTTTCGCCATGGTCGATGGTATTCCGTTTGTGGATCAAACTTATCCCCAGTTGGTGAGAACGGCTTCGCATAAACGCCAAGGATGTAAGGTATGTAATCGATCCCTTATCATTCGCTTCTTAGGCTATAATGTCACTTTTAAATATTTCCTCAATAACTTGAATCAAATTTGGGCTCATCGGGCCCACATGGACCTAGTCAAAGTGGGGTTTGGATATTTTATGGCTCGATTTTCTAGTAGCACAGATTATGACAAAGCGTTGAATAGGGGACCATGGATGTTTTAAATAGGTATTTGATTATGCGCGCATGGGATCCGTCTTTTATGCCTAGTGACACACCAATTGTGAAGACAATGGTGTGGGTTAGATTACCGTGGCTTCCCCTGATCAATTATATAGAAGATATCCTCACCGTTATTAACATCATTGGGAAGATGGTTTGTATTGATTTGTTCACTAGATCTCGAGAGAGGGGTAATTTTGCAAGAATCTCGTTAAAAGTGGCTATTGATAGAAGTTTGGTGCCGATTATTCGTATCCAGGACTATCTTCCAAAAGTTGAGTACGAAGGTTTACACTTGAAATGTTTTAACAATGGAAAATTTAGCCATCTGAGCGGCGATTGTCCGAACATAAACCTTGGGGAACAAGGAGAGAGTGTTTGGAAAGAGGTTTCAAGTGAAAGTGGCAATCAAGGAATCCAACATGGAGAGAAACAATATCAGGTTTATGGAGATTGGATGACCGTGGTTAGAACGCGTGGTAGGCCAAGGGGCAATGGAAACAATCAGGCAAGTAAAGGAGTTTCGAATATGGGTAATAATAACATGAAAAGGACGGTAGGAACACCAAATAAATCAAGACAAGGGGAACAAAATGCTAGTGCAAAAATTAAGGGTTCAAGGTATGATATTCTATCGAATTTAGAGAAAGTGGAGCATAAGGAGTGTGCAGGATATACTAGTAAAGGGGTAGGTGCTTCTCATGTAGCTAGGAGTGAGGTAGAGAAAGGGCGTGTAATTTTTCTCGAGGGCCCGTCTCATATAGTGATTACTACTTAGTCTAATGGCCTTAATGGTGGTTTTTTACTCGGGTAACCAAAAAACAGTTGATAGGGAACTAGTGCCTCCTATGGATAAACGTAGTCAGAAAAGTAGGAAATGACAAAAGAACAATCTCGGATATATTAGCAGTAAGGAAGGCCCCTGGAGGGGAGAGGCAGAATATTCGTGCCTTTGGATGATCATGGTACTGATCATGGAGAGGGCCTAGTGTGGAGCAATAATGGGGTTGTTTTAGAGTGTATCAGAGGGGAGAATTTGAATGATACCGAGCAGCATGGGGTTAGTGCAGTAGAGGCTGACTTGGAGCAGTTGGGTTTACCTACAATACCGGTACACGTTACTAATTCTACAATAATTAAGGTGGGACCTGATATCAAAACTAGCACCTTGTTGGTGCAGAATTTTCGAGAGGGGCAGCTACTGGAGAAGGCGACAGGGGGCGATCCAATACTGGGGGCAAGCAGGATTACTCCAGATAAGAACCTATTCACAACAGATGTTAGTACTTCGGACCCTCAGAATGTTGTAGTTTATTCTGGTACAGATTGAGTGTTTCCGGGACTTGATGAGATAGGGACAACGGGCTTTGTAGTTGAAAGGAGACGGTTTTGTTATCTCCTGATTTGGCAAGGAAGAACACGGATAAGGTTATGACTGAAGGAGGTTCCGACCTTTCGGAGAGCAGTTAATCATGTACGTGCTGATCTTTTGTTGTATCCTTTTTGGTTTTTAGTTCATATTTTTCTTATTGTTGTTTTTCTACTTTTATTCATTTTCTGTCATGTCGTACACCTACGTTAATCGAACCACAACCGCAAGTGTACGGTTGTCCCAAGTAGTATGTATGATAATACAGATTCGTTCCAAGGACGGATGGTTGATCACAATGTTTAGCAAGTAGTGATTGATGCACTTATGAAAATAGAAGATAATAAAATATTTGTTTGGTTTTGTTGATTAAAGCTAATGAATAAAAGACAAATAATTAAATGCAAGTAGAAGCTAAGACGCAAGTAAAATAAGTGAAAACGCAATATGAGATATAGTACTTGAGAACGCAAGGATCCTCCTAATCTTACTTCCTAACTTATGTTGTTTAAGGGCTAAATCAGTCAATTACAATGGTCGGGATTCTAAATTCCTTATACCCCCGTCAGGGTGGACTATAAGGCAATCCTAAAGTGTCACTAGTCCCGTCAGGGTAAATATGATCCACCGTTGGATGATTAAGATTTATTACCACTTTGGCCCTAGGATTAACTAAGTTCGTCAGAATCAATAGTTTTTATCCCAGATTGAACAATTAATTCTGTACCTAAACCCCCCGTCAAGATGATCCACACGCCACATATGTGGAATAGCTTAGATACTAATACCTAATTTTAGTTCGCGACTCTAAAATCAGTAAATAATCACAAATTGTCGAAAAGAGTAAAAGACCTGAATTAATTTAATTTAACAGAAACCCAAATTCAACATTCGTTATAAAATAAAACTAGGATTCACCCATTTTTTGTTCTCAAGCACTAATGAAAGCTTAGCTCATATTAAAATTAAAAACTAAATTAAAAGAAATTGAATTCATATTGTTTACAAAATTAAAATACAAAAAGAACCTAATTTCCGGAATTGGAATGACTACGAACGGAGCTATAGACCACTCCAGCTCTTGTAGCTTCTTCTTTCTTCCTTCTGTTGTTTCTCTCTGGTGTTTAATCTTGTGGAATGTGAATTGTGTGAAAAATAGAAGTCCAGACCTCCTTTTATAAGTAAAAATTCGGACTAGGGCTTGGACCAGAAAATAAAAGCCTAATTAAATGTCCAAGCCCACTTTCTAAGCCCAAAATCCCGTAACTAATGATAGGCCTTCACTAAAACAGCTTTTCCCGATGCGTTACAACTCTGATTGACCTCATTCCAGTTGCTAAAGTTCCGTAACTCGATAAGGAATGATTTCTCTTCAAAGGTCAGCGGCTAAATCATCGCTTAAGCACCTCGAAATCAGCAATCTATGGCCTGGAAAGTGGATTTTCAGCTCTAAAAATAATATCTTCGGGATTTATCTTCAAGTCTTGACTCCATATCATGATCTTTGACTTTCTCCTCGGATTCCTCTTCTAGCTAACATCTAAAACCTGTAAACTTTACACTAAAAATACCAATATTACGCGCAAAAGTTTAATAAATTAAAAATGCTAGAAATAAAAAAAGTAATTCCGGATTATTGAATATTTAGTACAAAAGTCTATCAAATTAATTAAATAAACACCAAAAATGATGTCTCCTAAGGGTCTAAAATAAGAACAATTAGGGAGACATCAAGACCCCCAACTCAAACCTTTGTCGTCCCGACAAAGTAAAACAAAACAAAGGGGTAGAAGTAAACGTATAAACACATAGAAGCTAGCAAATAAACCCTAAAGCAATTTTCAAAATAAATCTCATATAACAAACTCTAGAAACTAATATACACATACACTAATCATGCAACATCAAACATAAATAATCTCAATCATAAAATTAAAGTCGCAATGCTTGAAGGTTACACTTGTACTCATCTCTGTATGATGGCTATAGGGTGGTCATTAATCCTAACTCGCTTTGAACGCTCCACCTAGTGTATTCCCTATCAACAGAATTATAAATTTACTATGCACTTAGGAATCACGAGGTCTTTACGGTTATAATAATGGCTTAAGGACGGTATGGATGTATATTTGGTAAATTTGAAGTGAGCTTTTGGCTCTCTCCTCACTTACCATCAACAATGTCCTCGAGCTTGAGTTAACGCTCCAAAAAGATGTTCTCACTCACCCATATACGCAACAATTTAGCGTCCCATGTCTACCCACTATAAATAAGATGATTTTCAGAAAATTCCACTTTGCCGGATGTTTTATTCATTCATATTTTTCTTTTTTTTTTTTTTTTTTTTTTTTTTTGTGTACAGAAGCAAACCGGGTACCCGGTTTTGACGAATCCGGGTTCCCGGTTCTTACTGTATGATTTTTCAAATTTTTTTTCATTTTTTCTTTCTTTTTCATTTTTCTTCATTCCCGGCAAAGGGTTACAAGTATATATCATCTGCAGTTGTGCTACAATACAAAGCACATCGATCCCTACCCATTTAATTCCCCATATGTGGTCCCACCACCCCAAACTCAAGCTCGAGACATGTCTCAGGATTGTGATTCAAGTGCGGGTCATATGGTCATGCCTAATAATCTAAGGGATAATGGCTTATATCGTGGCTACAAAGAAAAAGGCTAAAGGCTCAAAGTGGGCTAAGACGGATAATAATTAATACAAGGGATAGAAGGCTAAAAAGGCACAAATGGCTAACAAAGAACTGCCCCTATCATTTTCCTAAGTACATAGCTTGTCTTTAGTTCATATCTAGGTGGGTTCTCTACTAATTAGGATTTCACGTTCTACACACCAAACATATTCCTTGAGTACAAGCTTACTTCATTTGCATTGTTAATTAATTTTTCCTATCAATTACCTATGTTCGCATGCAATTGTAAGTGCGTTTTATATCAATCCCTAAAGTCCACTATTTACTATCATAGATTTATCAAGAGTATGCTTAAAGGGATATTTAAAAATTTCTACAGTCAAACGCAACTCCGAAAATTCTTTTATTGAAAGCAAATAAAGCAATTAACACATAAAAGATTGGGATGAGGCAACGAACCCCACCCCAAACTCAAAAATGAGTCGTGTCCCCACGACTCGAAAAGACTCAATAAAGCATTTAAACTAATATACACTAAGAGGAAAGTTTAGAAAACGTATCTTAACCAGCGCGAGGCTGGTTATCGGTGTTGCGTTCTGGACCTTTATCTCGCGTAACAGCATCATAAATCGCGTTTTGAAGTGTATTTACGCCTAGGATTAAATTTCGAAGCAGGTCCAATTCTTTTGTAACGTTTCCCAAGGTAGCAATCATCCTTTCCTGATTCTCTTCCAACACCTGAATCTTCGCTTCCAACTCAGGTACAGTTTTCGCTTTCTTTGATTGAGGAGTTCTGGGACTTCTTGTAGCTCGTGTTGCTTCTTCATGGATGTTCTTGATTGTGCTCAAAGCTATACTCACACCAACTGAAACAGTATCAATATCTGCGTCCTTACGCGGAATCTTTGCGTCTAAACACAACTGAGTAATAGTACAAGGAAACTTCAGATTTTGTTGTTTCATTGGTGATTTCGCGAACTCCATGATTGTATCATAAATGATCTTAGCAACATCAAATGGTTTTTCCTCCAAAATACACTTAATAACAAATATGTGCTCTTTCTTCAACTCGGAAGTGTGTTTAATACCAAAGAAAGTGGGTATTATGAAACGAGACCAAACCTTAGCACGAGGTGTCAAACTACTGCTGTAAAACTGTCCAGGATATCTCTCACCTTCAGGAATTGGGCTAGTCCCATTAATAAGCACGGTCCCCCAAAGGGATTCAAAATCAAAAGAAGGGTCATTAAGAATTTCTTGGAAGGGGCATGTTCTAGAAAAGTTGGGTAGTTTCAATGATTTCCGAATACGTTCAATAGAGAAAGGAACTACCTTTTTGCGGATATCAATGGCATCATGGGAGGTAGCTAAACCTTCGTAAAATTCTCGCACAAAAGTAGGAATAAACTCAAGCTTCCTTTCTTGTAACTCTTTCCAACCAAACTTAGCACATGTCACAGCATATTCCTTGTAATCACTACTCATAATACCCTTAGGAAAATTCGTCTCCTCACCAAATTTCAAAAATTCAATTCTTTGACGAACCTGAGTATTCCAACAAGTGTAAACCCTCTTAGGCTTGTGGGCCCACATCTTCATACGCGGAGGTTTTTGAACGGGTGCTTCCGGAATCTCTTGTTCAGTTTCCTTCTCAATGTTCTTCGCAATTTCCTCTTCTGGTTCCTTCTCACTTTCAATCTCATCAATCAATCTTCTCTTTAGACCTGTGATTTCTTTTCTGTTGGAATCAAGCTTAACTTCGTCAATTTTTCGTTTAGGCAGCGAATCAGGAATCTCAATAGCTTGTTCTTGAGAATCACCAATGGTGGTCTTTCTTCTAGGAGCAGTTCTTCGGAAATCACCGGTTCTGTTAGTCATCTCTTTTCACCCCAAACTCAAAACTTCAAATAAGGAGAAACTTAGAGAAAAAGTTTAGAATTTTGATGTTTTGAGGTTTAAGAATTTAAGAACTAGGTGAAATAAGAGATGGGTCTAGGTTAATTTGTATGGGAGAAGAAAGAATTGGGTTTAATTTAAGGAATTGGGTGAAGAAGAATCTAGGGAAAAACTAAGGATTTGATGTTATTTTGGAGAGGAGGTGAGTTGATCTTATGTTTTTGTGGTGAAAGAGGGTAGGATTTGATGATATATAGTGTTTTGGTAGATGAATTTCGGAGGTGGGGAGGCTATTGGTGCGTTTTAGGTAAATACTTGCAAAAGAGGTTAAGAAAACTAGGGTAAAATACCCAAAACCGCCTCTCACAGCTTTCAAACCGGGTTCCCGGTTTTGGCAAACCGGGTTCCCGGTTCCGCGTCGCTGTGACGGCGCGGAAAAATAATTGTGGACTTTTTTTTTTTTTTTTTTTTTTTTTTTTTTTTTTTTTCAAAACGCACCAAAACGTTGGACCCCAAGACGCGGGGTCAGGGATTTTCTTCGCCGAAACCGGGTACCCGGTTCTGTGGAATGCGGGTTCCCGGAATTTCTCGATGGCGCGAGTCAAAACGCGCCAAAACGCAGCACCTCAAAACGCTGGACCAGAACTTTTGGATGTTTACAGCTCCGAAACCGGGTACCCGGTTCTGCCAAATGCGGGTACCCGGATTTGTGTCGATGGCGCGCATCAAAACGCACGAAAACGCAAGCCACCAAGACGCTGGGTCAGGGAATTTCAGAAATTACAGCACCAAAACCGGGTACCCGGTTTCGCCAAATGCGGGTTCCCGGTTCCGACGCTGTGACATTACCCCAAAACGCCAAGTGTTGCGTTAAAAGTGGTTGGTACCAGCTCCAAAACCGGGTTCCCGTTCATTAAGCTTCATCATACGATTCTTTCCGGCTAAGATAGCAATAAAAATTAAAAAACAAAATTAAAAATGATCCCTTTTGTATAAATAACAAAGAAAAAGCAAGAGTTACCTGTTCTGACAAGTTTATTCTAACCACGGTATGTCCAGAATATTTGCCAAGAGCTACAACTAAACTTGTTTTTCCAACTCCTGGACTTCCTTCTAATAGAACTATTAAACAAAATAATATTAAATGTTAGGGAACATAACTTATATAAGGATAAATTGTACTGAACATATGTATAGACTGAAAAAAAGTGTTATAAATAACTAAAAAAGGTACCTGGCTTCACAAGTTGCATAGCACGTACTACACGCAGGGCATTTCTTCGAGTGGTTGGAGCCAAAAATTCAAAACCCTTGGCATCAGAAAGGGAAGGGCCTAACACGATGAGGAAAAAAATGAAGAAAATAATATAACCTTTTAAGTCGAAATTTACATAGTTTTAAAGTCATATATCATTCTAATGCAAAATATGGGAAGTTTTATAATTGATCTAGAAATCCTCTATTAACAAAAGTTCAAACACTACCTTACTATTACTATCCTTAAGAATAGTTTTCATATTAAAGTGGTAAAGTTACAAGTTTCCAATAGTAAGAATGGAATAAATCTATAAGATGAAGAAAAGTCATACCTTTCTCAATGTAGAAAGGGTGAATACCAAAAACCTTATCAGATTCCAAGCTCTCAGGATATGATACAGATACACATTGTCCAGGTTCAGCCCAACCAAAACATTCCAGTGAAGAATTTTCTTTGTAATCAAAACTAGGCTGATACTCCTGTAGTATAACACATTTTTATTAGTCATTTTCTCTCCTTTGTAGAATCCAAGTAATCAATATTCTATGCAAGAACCAAACTTACCTTAAGTTGTTCCAGAAGAAAGGATAAGCATTTCTTCCTCAACTCTGCAGCATCTTTTCTAGAAAGAGATGTACCTAAAGAGCATAATAAAGCAGTCAATAAGAATCTTACAAGAACATCTGAATATAATTAAAAGAATATACATACCTAAACTGAGTCCATCAAGCAAAACAAGGAAAGCTCCATGTAAAAATGCAGATTCAGGTTTTAACGTTCTCTCAGCCACGTTCATGAAAGAAACCCACGATAAAAGATCTCTAACAGTAAGCAATCTTCCTGTTAATAGCTGATTAAACCACTACAAAACAAGAAAAAAACAACACAATTATTACAAACATACATATTAATCACATGAAACAGAAAAGATAAAGAGAAGAAAAAGAACAAACCTCCCAGAAACTTAACAAGACATCCACAGTACCCTTAAGCTGTGGGTTTGATACTCTGACAAAACAGAAGCAAACATATAAGTATACAAGTTAAACTCAAAAAAAAAAAAAAAAAAAAAAAAAAAACTCAATTTAAATAAAATTGCTTACCTTTCAATTGCAATACTTTTAAGCTCATTAACATCAATAACAGCAGGTACCCATATTTCAGTAAAACGGTTACGAAGAGCAGGTGATAACTCCTTTTTACCATAATCACCTCCAGGGTTCATTGTTGCAAGAATAAAAAAGTTCTTATGAGCAGTTAATTTCTCAAGAACAGACCCTCCTTTCTCAGCCAAGGACTGCATTTATTTATCAGCAGTTAAAAAACACTATCATAGGGACCAATATGTAAATAAAAAACTTACCAGTTTCTTCTCAGTCTCGAGAACACTGTTCAATCTTTCTAATACACTATCATCAGCTAAAGATATTTCATCCACAAGTAACATATCTCCTTTTTTCATTGCTTCAACAAGAGGTCCATCTTGCCATGCACCTATAGTTTGCCATTTTTGATACAGCTGTCTTAAATTCTGGTTTAATTGTTCAATAACATTAATTTCTTCAATAGTGACATTAGTTTGGGAGATACGCCCTTGTTTGTAGCTAAGAATAATGTCTGAAAGTTTCGTAATTGTCGCAGAAGCTTGAGTAATATCAGTCGAGATTGCCTACATTTAATTGAAATAAATGCGTTAAAAAACACAGATTGTAAAAGTATTTGAAATTATCTCGGGTATATTCTTATATATACATACAGTATCACCAGGGAAGTGGATTAAAGCACTTGAATTCATCAATTCAAGACAGAGCTTTTTAAACTCTGATGAAATCTCTGATCTGTCTCGTACTGGGTAGAAACCCTGTTCAGAGTTTATCACTGATGAGTTAACAAAAGAGTGAACAAATAAACATAAAGAAGCAAGAAAATAAGCAGAAAAAACAAACCCCAAGAAAATCAGAGGTTTCAGTATGTTGATGACAATTCAAAATGTGAAGTTTTGAGCCTAACATACAGCTCAGCATTTGACAAACAGTTGTTTTTCCTCCACCAGTTTCTCCTACAAGCAGTACAGGCTCACCCAAGCTGTGACAGCGTTTAACAAGAAAGTATAGCCTCCACATACTTTTAGTCCATATAATCCTGCAAAAAAAATAAAAAAATGTGTTAAGATTTTCCATTATGGTGGGCCCAAGTATGAGCAAAACAACATTTCATTACCTTCCAAGATCCTCAGGAAGGTCACGAATTTTTTCATCTTCAACTCCATCTCCTTTTTCCTGCAATTTGGGCAAATTATTCACCAAATAAGAAACAGTTATATTCATGTAAAATTACTTAACTTGCTAGGCCATATATAGCTTCTTATTTAAGTTATAGTCCCTGATTAGTAGTATCTGGATCTTACTAATTATGTAAATAAAAGTAGTTAAAAATTTAAATATCATACTAAAACACTGTCTGAATAAAGTCTCCTCTTTGTATCACCTCCTATGTGTGTATATGTGTATATGGTCCAATGATATTATTTCTCTCTCCTAATTAAATTTAATGCAATCTTAGCATAAACTTAGGGGGTGATAAATTCAAGTAATAGCAGTTTTCTTAACTGGTCTAAGATTAACAGAAGTAGTTGGGGTAAATTGTTATTGTGTTAGAATTATCAGGTTCTAACTACAAATATGAATATAATGTGCTGGGAAAAGATAAAAAACGAACCTTTTTGTACATGTCATCAACAGAAAGTTTAACTCGCAAAATCTTCTCCAAAACTTGTTGAACTACTAGTTTCTCATTATCATCTCGTAATCTTTCGGCCATTAAAAAGTAACCATCTCGAGCTAAATCATCATAAGATGTCCCATATTTATTAAAACGATTAGCCCATCGAAACAAATCACGAGGGGTAATAAACCCATGTTTTCCAGCAAAAATTTTACTGCTTTGTCTCTGTAATTGCAACTCTTTCATTACATCCACCATTCTCTTAGCATAACTTTCAGGAATTTCACATCTTTTCTCCAATATTGTACTCAATTCATCTTGAGGAATCTCCTCAACATGAATCTCAACAAATCGGTTTCGAAAAGCTCGTGAAAGAATTTTACGACCACCATATAAAGTAGGTGGATTTTGTGTCGCGAAAAGCATAAATTCAGGATGTGCACGCACAGTTTCATTAAGTTCAGGTATAAAAAGTTCTCGATTATCATCTAATAGCCTGTTTAATGCTTCAAGTACATCTGATGGTGCAAGATTAAGCTCATCTAGTACTATCCAATACCCATTTCGAACAGCTCGAACTAAAGCACCTTCATGAAAAGTAAGTTTTCCAGTAGAATCAGTAATGTAAGAGCCTAAATACTCTTGAAGATCCGTGTGTTCATGGTTATTAATACGTACAAATTCATGACCAGTTATCGAAGCAAGATACTGAACAAAACTAGTTTTCCCACTAGATGTGGGCCCTTGTAAAAGAACAGGGTATCTCCCTACAAATATCGCACGCGCTAGATTCCTTAAATGCTCCTTAACACTCTTTGTAAGAACATAATTCTTTATCTCAACATTAACAGCAGAGTTTTTGTTCATCTTTAAGTAAGCATCGAAAGGGCTAGGTTGAGGAATTTTACTATTTAACAACCATTTAGAGATTAACTGATTCATAATTTTAGCACTAGGTTCATCTAATAAAGTGAGGAAAAACATACAAAATCCATCATATAACGCTTTTTCAAATCCAAACTCTCTTCTTCCTTTTCTAGTATATTCTAACGCACGATAAAGCGATCTTAAACTGTATTGAGGCTTCATATTAGCTCCATCTTGAAGACTTTCTTCAGCTTTTTTCTTTGCATCTTTATAAAAACCCATTATTTTACTCACGAAAGCCCGATTCGAACTATTATCATCCAAGAACTGACTAATAAACATCATCAAATCCTCATCGTTCAATAAATCATCAACGAAATATTCAGTAAATCTACACCTTAATGAAGAAGGTAAATCCCTTTTCCCAGCATCATTAGCTGGGTTCATACATGCGAATATACGAAAATTAGGGTTTCTAATTATATACTCAACATCACCACGTTCAGCTAAACATAACGATCCATTTTCCTCTTCAAGTACACCAATTACTCGCTGTAAAGTCTCAGGGGGAGCTAAATTTACCTCATCTAATAATATCCATTCACCGTTTTTAAGTGCCTTAATAAAAGCTCCTTCTACAAATGAAAATACCATTCCAGATGAAGCATTAATTTGAGCATGAACTTTATCAAGTTTCATATTAAAATTATCCCAAGCTATAACTTGTTGAGGACTTAAAGATCTCTTTCTTTTAGTATCAGACCCAGATTTTCTCAATCCAGAAACCATTTGCGAAGCTGTACGACAATATTTTATTAATTTCTTCCAATTCTTATCATCCACAGATTTCCTTAAATTGATAATAAACTTCTCATTGTCCTAAAATTAAAAAAAATTATTAAGTTAAGTGGGTCCCAGTAAGAATTTATCTCCCTCCAATGGAAAATAATTTACCTTCAATGAAAATGTATTGCTGAAAAGATTCTCAAACTCTTCATAAAGAGGATAGCAAACAAACTGAGCATTTCTTGGTTTAAATCCCCCTAATAAATCCGCAGCATCACTTTGCTGACTCAAATTCTGGAAAGTAATAAACAAACAAATTAAGCCTGGTCAAAGCCGAAAAAAAGACAAAAATACCCCTCGGAAAGTAAATGTCAAGACATACCAGAACTGTAAGCTTTTGACCAAGCCTTGTGGCAAGATTTTGTACAAGAGTAGTTTTTCCAGTACCAGTTTCACCTACTAATAGAACAGGCTCATTGTACTTTACAGAAGAAGCAATTTTCTCGAGAATATGCATCGAAATATGAATTTCAACAAAGGGTTTCTTCTTATGAGAGGGCTGTTAAAATATATTATAAAACAAATATTAATTAATAAAAACAAATGAGAAGTTACGCTTTATTTATTACTACTTACATTCATTTCATTGTGTTGTAGTGCAACTCTCCCAATACGTAATTCTGAACGTGACTCCTATTAAATCATTTAAAATTTAATTAATTAATGACACAATATTATTAATTATCACATGTTTGTTAAAGGAGGTAACTGAATGCTGGGTTTACTAAGAGGATATAAAGATTCAACACCCGAAACTTTCCATATCTTTGCTAACTCTTTCATTATCAATATTCGATTCTCAATTTTAGTTGAAAAAGCAGCAAAAACATCTATAGCTTCCTTATAAATGCTATCAAGCATATAAGTAGTGAGAGGAGTATCACTATAAAATTCAAATCCTAAACCTACAATTCTCTTACACCATTTGAGTAAATCTCTGCATTACAAAAAATGTCTATAATTATTAGTATTTGTTGCGAAAATTATCAAGAAAAAATGATTACCTTAATGAGAATCTGTTGTTAAAAGATGTAGAGGCTCCGAATTGAGGTCCTGCAAGCTTGTTAACTCTATCAAAGGTTTCTGCAAGAAAATTTAAGTAAAAAAAATGAGATTAGATTTATAGTTTCAATGAATTACAGTAAAAAAAAAGGTATAATTTTACCTATGAGTTTTTCTTTAAGATGATCTAACTGAGGATACCATGCATGCACAATGGTATCTAAGTCTTCTTTACTAGATGGACCAATCACAACTCTTCTCCAAAGAGCACCAAGTGCATTTCTTCCTATTAGCATAGAATTGAACATTAATAATTAATAATATGAATTTCTGAGATGAAAATATATTTCATTTTGGTCCCTTAGAAAATTGAAGTGAAATTTATCAAAACAAACCTTCTGTAGCATTGGGTATGTCAAGCTTTGAGCTTGTTACAGTGGAAAACAAGCGAAATCCTTCACTAACTCTAATTGCCTGCAATATATTATATGATGTTACTTATTCGATATACAAACCTTGAAATAATACATGTAAAAATAGGGAAATAGATTATTCAAAAAAAAAAGTCAGCAAAAAATCACTTCAATAACTCTTATTCACAGAGTATATATTGCAAAAAGTCTGCAACTAATCCTACTTGACAAATTTTGAAGCCCAGAAAGAAGGGTAAAAGGGTAAAAGTGTACCTCCCCATGACCAGTAGAAAAAGAAGTGGCGCCTTCGAGTAAAGGTAATAAGATCGATTGAATATCTGGAGGTGCATTATCAATATCCTCAAAGACAACCCAGAATCCATCATAAACAGCCTGTACAGTGTAATTTTCAGTAACAGAGTAAAGGGCATAATTGGCAACATAAATATTTTACAAAAGTTGAAAACGAACCTGAGTCAATGAACCTGGTTGCCATTTAAACTCACCAGGTGTATCCGTACAAACAGTACTTCCAAGTAAGGTCTTCCCATCAATTTGTTCATCCATGTGAATACATAGAACTGATTGTTTCAACATAGGTTAATTTAGTAAGAAGTGAATAAATACCTTTTTATGGCCAAAGTAGTAATAAATAATATAAAAACATCTCAATAAATACCTTTACTCCCATGATTCTGAGCCAAATTCTGAATAAGTGCAGTTTTTCCCATGCCAGCTGGACCATAAAGAAGAACAGGCCACCTCTGACTCACAGCTAAATAGACCATTTCGTAACTTTTTTTAATAGCAGATGTCAAAACAAATGGTCTTTCATTATACCTGAATTTATTATCAAGCAAGAATATTAGCCACACTAAAGCTAGCAAAGGAATCTAAAACACAAAACACACAAGTTCTCATTAAGCAAAACTTACCCTGAATTTGTTAAATTTGAGAGCAAACTGTTATTATTGAAAGAATCTATATCAACTGAATCTGACTCCATTTCAGCAGAAGATTCGAGATACCAACTTGCTTTCTCTAATGAAATTTCTTCACAAAACGTTTTCCAGCTGTAAAGGGAATAAGCAAATATAAAGATCAAATGGGAAATAAAAATAACTGTCTGATGAGTATAAAATAATGGCGAAAAACACTAACCATGTTAAACACTTGAACTCTTCTTCAGAAGAGTAATTGATTTTCTCACATGCTATATCACTTAACTTCAACACCCACTTCAATATTTGAATCCAACACCATCTTATCATTCTTATGTCATTGTATTCCATACAAAGCTTAGTATCTTCAGCTAAATCAAGTTCAATGAGCTGCTTCATAAGTCCTAGAAAGCAGGACCAGTCCCATAATGTAGTAAAAACTTCTGGTTCCGTTAAATAAAATCGATATGATACCCTTACAGCATTCACCAGCTGTCGAAATTTAAAGTTATTGCATATAAGTCCTTTGAAAAACAGTAAGTAGGGAAAAAAATCTAAATTTACCGTAGGTAAGTCCTCCACAACTGATTCTTTAAGCTTAATCCTTTGAAATGGAGGGGGAGCAAATTCGAAATAACCTAATACAGACCTGTACAAAAGGAGACTATGAGATGGCAGAAAGAAATTAAATATCTAAACATACCCTAATAGAAGAGGAATCAAATCAAGTGCTCGACAAAATGCCAAGCAAGCAAGCTCGTGAAGATCTAAACCCTTCTTCCTGGTGATGTACATATCAATAATTGAAAACTCATCTTCTCTGAGGAATTTATCTTCATTGAATTCAATAACTGAATTGTCAGAATTGGAGCTTAAATCAGGAACCAAACGAAGCAATGATACAGCCCTATCAACGATCTTCTTTGCTATTGGTCTAAAACATCCTATCAATGGGATTGTGTATTTAGAGTGAAGAAACACCTCTCCAACTGCGTTAATAACCTCTTCTTCAGTCACATTGTTTCCCTATAGTCAATTAAATGAGATATTAGACCGTGAATATGAACATATAATTAGCAAAATACACTTGAAAAGTAACATTTCCAGTACCTTCTTTAATAAGTAATGGAAGACTCGAATAGATTCCAGCTCAGGACATCGCTTAATAAACCTTAAGAGCTCGGCTTCAAGACTAAAACTTCCGTCAATTGCCATCGAGTTTAAACTATTGTTACTTCTGTTTTTGTTTCTGAAATGTTTAAAACAATTAGTTTTGGCACAAATTAGCCCACTCAAATATATATACGCCTAATCCAGAAAATATCTCAAAAAAGTGGGAAAAATTAGATGAGTGTATGATAAAACATAGGGATGCAATAGATTTTGTAACATTTAATGGTCTATTTGTTGCTGTCTTGGGCTTATCTTATGCTTATCGAAGACAGAGGGAGAACTTTAATGCAGAGATGGAGAAGATTAATATACAAAATATTAGTCTTACTTGATAAATTGAAGCTCGCCTTTGAAGACTCTAATGACGCCTTAGAATAGATTAAAGATGAGAAGGAGAATTAATGGACCTGGTGAAGAAGAATCTGTGGTTAGTCTTGGTTAAATATACTTGATGTAGCTTTTACTGTATCTCCATTGAAGTGTTAGTGTTGATTTTTATATGTTAATCGGATAATTCCAAAATTAGTTCTATCAATTTCAATGCAAAATTGGATAAAAAAATGAATTTTTTACCTTTGAATTGGTTTTTGGAGAATAGCTTCTCGTTGATGCTGTATTAGTGTTATGGTGGTGGGTGCAGAGAGTGACCTAAATACGTGAAGATTTTAATCTCTGTTTTTATAGGGTTTTAAGCCCTATTAAGGGTTTAAGCTTAAAGCTTCGCTATTTATATGTTCAGACAAGGCGGCAAGATTTCTGCAGTTTAGCCCGATGGGCTTCGACCCGTAAAGAAGAAGACATTTTGTAATGAATTTGGTCTTATGGGCTTTGGAGGTGATTATGTACGACGCTAAATCTAATCTTCTGTATCTCATTTTAAACAATGAGCTAATAAACGAGTTTTTTTTACAAATATACTAAATAAAAAAAATATTTACAGAAATATACCAATTTGAAAAATATTTGCATGTCTGAGTTGCCAATTTAGATATTGGCTTGGCAACCGAATTGAAATGTTTTTTTTTTCTTTTTTTTTAATTATATAAATTTGAACTTTTGTTTAATAATTTCAATATATGTTTACTTTATAAATTTATATTAGAGATAATTACCATATAAGTCATAAAACTAACATTAATTGCCCTCCAGCATCTTCTATTTCAAATTATCCATAAAAGTCCTAAAAAAATAAAATTATACCAACTATGCCCTTCTTTTAATTTTAATTAATCTATTCCGACACCATCACTACTAGCGACGCTTCTCTCTGAAGAACTGCCCCGCCCCCACTCCGCTTGACGCTGCCGCTATAACACCACCACCACCACCACCAGCAATGGATGGCTTCTGGGACAGAGATTCCGGCTATCACAATTCGTTTATTGTCTCAAAAGCCGATTGATTTTTGATGGATCTCGTTCGTGTTTCCGCTCCGCCTTTCTCTCCTCCACCTCACTTTCAGGTATGTATCTATGTATATGTCTTAATTCTAGCATCCATATGCATATGGGTGTGTGAATTGAACAAGGAATATTTGAGGAATTACCGTCTGATCTTGATGATCATCCTGAACCAAATTTGGGTTTACATAAGGAACAAAGTGCATCATTGTTATGAGACTTTGTTGCAACAGCTATGTGGGATGATTTCTTTAATAAATGGGATGAATAGTGAAAACTTCAAAAAAAAATCAATCTAATGTAATTGATTGCTTGCTTTTTTTCTTTGCTTTGAGATAGAGTTTAGTCGTGGATAACAGTAATTAGTATTGTTTTCAGGTAAATTGCATCAATAGTCCTTATGTTCTGTGCAATAGCCAAAAACACTTTGGTTTTCATAACAATAACAATTGGAGTTTACGTTATCTCAGTTAGGAGCTTGGGATACGAATCTTGGTTGCTATATTCTCGTGCTTAAAAGGGATAATTTTTGTTATGAGAACTTAATTTTATGATGATAAACCATAAGCATTATGTGATGTAATCTCCCTTTTATCAAGACCATCCTGAGCATTTCAATGATGTCTGATAAGTGCTACTATAAAATAACTGTCCTCAGCAATTTTCGGCTTGGCCCACAATTTGTATCTGTATTCGTATCTTAAGACTCTACTATGATCAGTTCTTCATCATAACTTTCACCTTTATTTTGCCCTTCAAACTTAGCTCTTATATCACATATCTGAGTGATGTTTATTGCTCTTATGAATGATGTTTATGTTGTTGATACTGATGCTGTTATAATATCTCTCGGTTCATGAATATATAATGAAGGTTAAGAGGCAGTGATGATATTTATATATCTATATATAATATTTAGATCCTTATTATTCAAATGTAATTTGGTGGGATTTTTCCCACCAAACAACTTTTGGTGGGATTTTTCCCACCAAACAACTTTTGGTGGGATTTATCGATATATATGGATCATCGGCATGATATATGCTTATTTTCATTCTAATGTAATGTATTTTAGGTTTTTATTTGTAGTTTTTGTTAATATATATTAGAAAAAGTATAATAAATTGATATTTATTCCAGGTTATGAAATGGATGGAGAAATTATAGGAGTCTGAAAGTAAGTCAGACGCATAATCAAAGTATCCATTGTAACTGTTTGATTGTTGAGGAGCAGTGGTGAAACTGAAGATTTTATCAAATGGGTATAGTGCAAATTTAGGAGAAGGCGAGGGTGTGTTGTGGTTCACTTTTATCAGTTGAATTAGTGTCAATTTTTGACTTTTTTTTCATTAGAGTTCATGTCTTTTCCCTATATATTTCTCTGCATTAATCCCAACTACTTGTATGCACATGTGTTTGTCTGTCTCCTTAATCATTTTCTCTGTTTCTTTTGACTTATATCTTGTACGGAAGCTGTAAATTTTCTTTTCATTCCAATGCTATGCGAATCTTCTGTTGCTTTCTGAAGAAGAATCTTTTGTTCAAATTCCTTTAACTTTTTTAAATACTATTCTAAAATTTTCAGAGTTTTCATTCTTACATCATCAGGTTCATTTGCTGTTTTCTCAAATTGATTCATTTTGCGTCTTAAGCTCTGTTTGCTCTTTTGTTTTAGCTTAGCTCCGTATTGACTTTCTTTGATCTTTTTCCACCTGAAGATATACAATTAATTAATGATTAGCCCCCAAGTTAAAAATTTACATCACCGGATGAATTTGTTTTTTGGAGTATTAGCTACTGAAAATTATGGATCCCCCCTCCAAATACACCCATATGTTTTACAGATAGTTTAGCACCATTAATCGGCAGGTTCACATGTTATATTTGGTTATTTTACATAATGCATGGACCAACAGGGCTATTAACCCTATTACGTCTCTTAGTTTGATTACTGATAAGCTGTGTTTATGAGCTTGCTTTTTTATGTTTAATGCAGGCCCAATATGCTCAATCAATGCTACCCCTTCTAAAAGAAACCCTTAACACCATGAAACTAAACCCTGAAAATATTCATTTCTCCATAGCTGATTTGGGATGTTCTAGTGGAGGCAACACAATTTATATAGTCGAAGAGATAATTAAACACTTGATCAAGAGATATGAAACTTTAGGATATGAAACACCAGATTTTCAGCAATCTTTTCTGATCTTCGTAGTAATGATTTTAATACTCTCTTTCGGCTCCTCCGGCCTTTAGCCTACAACGTTAATTGCAGTATTGATAGCATGGAAGAATGTTTGTCTCGCTCGTACTTTGCTTCTGGTGTTCCTGGATCATTTTATCGACGTTTATTCCCTGCAAGATCCATTGATGTTTTCCACTCAGAATTTTCATTGCACTGGCTTTCAAAGGTACTCTTTTTATTTTTATTTAGTTTTGTTCCTTTCGAATATCTCCACACCTTTTTTTTGGACTAGTATCTCTACACCTTTCATAGAACGAGATTATTTCTCATTTGGATTTAGTTACTAATTATAGATTTGTTTGAAAAATTACTGAATATGTCTGTGCTTTTGATACTTCAGGTTCCAGATATTGTTACGGACAAGGAATCAGAAGCATATAACAAAGGGAAAGTATTCACGTGCAAATAATTAATTCAACACTCAAATTCTTTACCTTTAAGTTTTTTAATGTTCTTCTTAATTAAATCATAAGACACGCAAATTTGAGCAACTATTTTTTTTTTTTTAAAATTTGGCGGCCATCAGAGACCACAATAAAATGAATATAAACAACTCCTTAAAAAATAAAGGAAGACAGATTAAACCTCAAAAGAAGCATCAAATTACGACCACAAAAGCTATCAGCAACATAAAATTAATGTTGTAACTCCCTTAAAGTTCGGAAATTGTGATTTAGCCCTTAAAGAATTTTATGAGTTGACATTAAGCTAATTTGGTGGGAAAAAAAATGTTGGCCGGAAAATTTGGTGGGAATAAAAATTTGGCCGAAAAATTTGGTGGGAAAAAAATGTTGGCCGGAAAATTTGGTGGGAAAAAAATGTTGGCCGGAAAATATTGGCGGGAAAATTTTTGGCGGGAAAAGTTGGCCGGAAATTTTTTGGCGGGAAAATTTAGTTTGGTGGGAATATTTAGTTAAGGGTATTATTGTCTAATTATGGGTTTTATATTAGACATGACTTTTATGGGCAATATCACTTCCTTCTAGGGTGGTATTGGTAATTGCCTCTTTATATTATTTATTATCTTTAAAGAAATAAATATATTATTAGAATAGTTTAAATTAAATTATTTTAGTATTATTTAATTCATAAATTTATATTATTTTTTATATTTAGATGAATAAATTTATTGTTAAATTAGTTTAATTAAATTATTTAAATATTATTTAGAATGTATGGTTAGAATAGTTTAAATTAAATTATTTTAATATTATTTAGATTCATTTTGTTAGAATAGTTTAAATTAAATTATTTAAATGAGAATCTTAACTTTTTCGTAACAATTATTATTTAACAATCAGTTGAACACAAAACATATATAAAGAACCGAATTTCATTGTTAAACAGTAAAGATAAATGAATATATATTAAATACTATTCCTTCTAAATCGCCTTCTAGGTGGTGGAGATACTTCTGGTGACACATTATCTGGTAAAATAGTAAGTCCCTAGGAATCATTTAATATTTCATCCACTTCACGATTCAATCCTAGTAGCCTACCCTAAACAATGTTTTCGCACCTCGATCACCTAATTTATGACTGTTTAGCTGCCTCTCGTGCATTATTAATAGAGAAGTCTTGCATTATTTGATTTTACAAAAAGTTACACTATTTGTTAAAAAATGATCCATATACACAATCTAAGCAATATAGTTGTACCTTGATTGCTTTGTGCATGAAACTCAGTCGTTTGCATGTAATCTGATGGGTCGACATCATCAACTAAGATTGCAGTTGTTTCTCGTTCTGTAGGTCGAGTAATAATTTTACGGTCACACCGGCATACCAGTAATTATATTCCTCTACGAGACAAGTAACGGGCTGAAATCGTAGATTTCTCGGTCCGTCTATTGTTGGAGTATAAGAGGACGCATGTCTATGCGTCTACTCCCCGAACCTCTATGTAAGTCGTCGAAGGTATAGTAAACCCAAAACCGAGTTGGTGTATTACCCTTTCAGAATGAAAATACTTCACCAAATTACTGTGTTTAGAATATAATAATTATTTAAAACGATAATTAAGATTCTCACTAAAACAATAATTAAGATTCTCATTCAAATAATTTAATTTTAACTATTCTAAGAAAATAAATCTAAATTATACTAAAATAATTTAATCTAAACTATTCTAACAATACACTCTAAATAATATTTAAATAATTAAATTAAAGAGGCAATTACCAATACCACCCTAGAAGGAAGTGATATTGCCCATAAAAGTCATGTCTAATATAAAACCCATAATTAGACAATAATACCCTTAACTAAATATTCCCACCAAACTAAATTTTCCCGCCAAAAAATTTCCGGCCAACTTTTCCCGCCAAAAATTTTCCCGCCAATATTTTCCGGCCAACATTTTTTTCCCACCAAATTTTCCGGCCAACATTTTTTTCCCACCAAATTTTTCGGCCAAATTTTTATTCCCACCAAATTTTCCGGCCAACATTTTTTTTCCCACCAAATTAGCTTAATGTCAACTCATAAAATTCTTTAAGGGCTAAATCACAATTTCCGAACTTTAAGGGAGTTACAACATTAATTTTATGTTGCTGATAGCTTTTGTGGTCGTAATTTGATGCTTCTTTTGAGGTTTAATCTGTCTTCCTTTATTTTTTAAGGAGTTGTTTATATTCATTTTATTGTGGTCTCTGATGGCCGCCAAATTTTAAAAAAAAAAAAATAGTTGCTCAAATTTGCGTGTCTTATGATTTAATTAAGAAGAACATTAAAAAACTTAAAGGTAAAGAATTTGAGTGTTGAATTAATTATTTGCACGTGAATACTTTCCCTTTGTTATATGCTTCTGATTCCTTGTCCGTAACAATATCTGGAACCTGAAGTATCAAAAGCACAGACATATTCAGTAATTTTTCAAACAAATCTATAATTAGTAACTAAATCCAAATGAGAAATAATCTCGTTCTATGAAAGGTGTAGAGATACTAGTCCAAAAAAAAGGTGTGGAGATATTCGAAAGGAACAAAACTAAATAAAAATAAAAAGAGTACCTTTGAAAGCCAGTGCAATGAAAATTCTGAGTGGAAAACATCAATGGATCTTGCAGGGAATAAACGTCGATAAAATGATCCAGGAACACCAGAAGCAAAGTACGAGCGAGACAAACATTCTTCCATGCTATCAATACTGCAATTAACGTTGTAGGCTAAAGGCCGGAGGAGCCGAAAGAGAGTATTAAAATCATTACTACGAAGATCAGAAAAGATTGCTGAAAATCTGGTGTTTCATATCCTAAAGTTTCATATCTCTTGATCAAGTGTTTAATTATCTCTTCGACTATATAAATTGTGTTGCCTCCACTAGAACATCCCAAATCAGCTATGGAGAAATGAATATTTTCAGGGTTTAGTTTCATGGTGTTAAGGGTTTCTTTTAGAAGGGGTAGCATTGATTGAGCATATTGGGCCTGCATTAAACATAAAAAAGCAAGCTCATAAACACAGCTTATCAGTAATCAAACTAAGAGACGTAATAGGGTTAATAGCCCTGTTGGTCCATGCATTATGTAAAATAACCAAATATAACATGTGAACCTGCCGATTAATGGTGCTAAACTATCTGTAAAACATATGGGTGTATTTGGAGGGGGGATCCATAATTTTCAGTAGCTAATACTCCAAAAAACAAATTCATCCGGTGATGTAAATTTTTAACTTGGGGGCTAATCATTAATTAATTGTATATCTTCAGGTGGAAAAAGATCAAAGAAAGTCAATACGGAGCTAAGCTAAAACAAAAGAGCAAACAGAGCTTAAGACGCAAAATGAATCAATTTGAGAAAACAGCAAATGAACCTGATGATGTAAGAATGAAAACTCTGAAAATTTTAGAATAGTATTTAAAAAAGTTAAAGGAATTTGAACAAAAGATTCTTCTTCAGAAAGCAACAGAAGATTCGCATAGCATTGGAATGAAAAGAAAATTTACAGCTTCCGTACAAGATATAAGTCAAAAGAAACAGAGAAAATGATTAAGGAGACAGACAAACACATGTGCATACAAGTAGTTGGGATTAATGCAGAGAAATATATAGGGAAAAGACATGAACTCTAATGAAAAAAAAGTCAAAAATTGACACTAATTCAACTGATAAAAGTGAACCACAACACACCCTCGCCTTCTCCTAAATTTGCACTATACCCATTTGATAAAATCTTCAGTTTCACCACTGCTCCTCAACAATCAAACAGTTACAATGGATACTTTGATTATGCGTCTGACTTACTTTCAGACTCCTATAATTTCTCCATCCATTTCATAACCTGGAATAAATATCAATTTATTATACTTTTTCTAATATATATTAACAAAAACTACAAATAAAAACCTAAAATACATTACATTAGAATGAAAATAAGCATATATCATGCCGATGATCCATATATATCGATAAATCCCACCAAAAGTTGTTTGGTGGGAAAAATCCCACCAAAAGTTGTTTGGTGGGAAAAATCCCACCAAATTACATTTGAATAATAAGGATCTAAATATTATATATAGATATATAAATATCATCACTGCCTCTTAACCTTCATTATATATTCATGAACCGAGAGATATTATAACAGCATCAGTATCAACAACATAAACATCATTCATAAGAGCAATAAACATCACTCAGATATGTGATATAAGAGCTAAGTTTGAAGGGCAAAATAAAGGTGAAAGTTATGATGAAGAACTGATCATAGTAGAGTCTTAAGATACGAATACAGATACAAATTGTGGGCCAAGCCGAAAATTGCTGAGGACAGTTATTTTATAGTAGCACTTATCAGACATCATTGAAATGCTCAGGATGGTCTTGATAAAAGGGAGATTACATCACATAATGCTTATGGTTTATCATCATAAAATTAAGTTCTCATAACAAAAATTATCCCTTTTAAGCACGAGAATATAGCAACCAAGATTCGTATCCCAAGCTCCTAACTGAGATAACGTAAACTCCAATTGTTATTGTTATGAAAACCAAAGTGTTTTTGGCTATTGCACAGAACATAAGGACTATTGATGCAATTTACCTGAAAACAATACTAATTACTGTTATCCACGACTAAACTCTATCTCAAAGCAAAGAAAAAAAGCAAGCAATCAATTACATTAGATTGATTTTTTTTTGAAGTTTTCACTATTCATCCCATTTATTAAAGAAATCATCCCACATAGCTGTTGCAACAAAGTCTCATAACAATGATGCACTTTGTTCCTTATGTAAACCCAAATTTGGTTCAGGATGATCATCAAGATCAGACGGTAATTCCTCAAATATTCCTTGTTCAATTCACACACCCATATGCATATGGATGCTAGAATTAAGACATATACATAGATACATACCTGAAAGTGAGGTGGAGGAGAGAAAGGCGGAGCGGAAACACGAACGAGATCCATCAAAAATCAATCGGCTTTTGAGACAATAAACGAATTGTGATAGCCGGAATCTCTGTCCCAGAAGCCATCCATTGCTGGTGGTGGTGGTGGTGGTGTTATAGCGGCAGCGTCAAGCGGAGTGGGGGCGGGGCAGTTCTTCAGAGAGAAGCGTCGCTAGTAGTGATGGTGTCGGAATAGATTAATTAAAATTAAAAGAAGGGCATAGTTGGTATAATTTTATTTTTTTAGGACTTTTATGGATAATTTGAAATAGAAGATGCTGGAGGGCAATTAATGTTAGTTTTATGACTTATATGGTAATTATCTCTAATATAAATTTATAAAGTAAACATATATTGAAATTATTAAACAAAAGTTCAAATTTATATAATTAAAAAAAAAGAAAAAAAAAACATTTCAATTCGGTTGCCAAGCCAATATCTAAATTGGCAACTCAGACATGCAAATATTTTTCAAATTGGTATATTTCTGTAAATATTTTTTTTATTTAGTATATTTGTAAAAAAAACTCGTTTATTAGCTCATTGTTTAAAATGAGATACAGAAGATTAGATTTAGCGTCGTACATAATCACCTCCAAAGCCCATAAGACCAAATTCATTACAAAATGTCTTCTTCTTTACGGGTCGAAGCCCATCGGGCTAAACTGCAGAAATCTTGCCGCCTTGTCTGAACATATAAATAGCGAAGCTTTAAGCTTAAACCCTTAATAGGGCTTAAAACCCTATAAAAACAGAGATTAAAATCTTCACGTATTTAGGTCACTCTCTGCACCCACCACCATAACACTAATACAGCATCAACGAGAAGCTATTCTCCAAAAACCAATTCAAAGGTAAAAAATTCATTTTTTTATCCAATTTTGCATTGAAATTGATAGAACTAATTTTGGAATTATCCGATTAACATATAAAAATCAACACTAACACTTCAATGGAGATACAGTAAAAGCTACATCAAGTATATTTAACCAAGACTAACCACAGATTCTTCTTCACCAGGTCCATTAATTCTCCTTCTCATCTTTAATCTATTCTAAGGCGTCATTAGAGTCTTCAAAGGCGAGCTTCAATTTATCAAGTAAGACTAATATTTTGTATATTAATCTTCTCCATCTCTGCATTAAAGTTCTCCCTCTGTCTTCGATAAGCATAAGATAAGCCCAAGACAGCAACAAATAGACCATTAAATGTTACAAAATCTATTGCATCCCTATGTTTTATCATACACTCATCTAATTTTTCCCACTTTTTTGAGATATTTTCTGGATTAGGCGTATATATATTTGAGTGGGCTAATTTGTGCCAAAACTAATTGTTTTAAACATTTCAGAAACAAAAACAGAAGTAACAATAGTTTAAACTCGATGGCAATTGACGGAAGTTTTAGTCTTGAAGCCGAGCTCTTAAGGTTTATTAAGCGATGTCCTGAGCTGGAATCTATTCGAGTCTTCCATTACTTATTAAAGAAGGTACTGGAAATGTTACTTTTCAAGTGTATTTTGCTAATTATATGTTCATATTCACGGTCTAATATCTCATTTAATTGACTATAGGGAAACAATGTGACTGAAGAAGAGGTTATTAACGCAGTTGGAGAGGTGTTTCTTCACTCTAAATACACAATCCCATTGATAGGATGTTTTAGACCAATAGCAAAGAAGATCGTTGATAGGGCTGTATCATTGCTTCGTTTGGTTCCTGATTTAAGCTCCAATTCTGACAATTCAGTTATTGAATTCAATGAAGATAAATTCCTCAGAGAAGATGAGTTTTCAATTATTGATATGTACATCACCAGGAAGAAGGGTTTAGATCTTCACGAGCTTGCTTGCTTGGCATTTTGTCGAGCACTTGATTTGATTCCTCTTCTATTAGGGTATGTTTAGATATTTAATTTCTTTCTGCCATCTCATAGTCTCCTTTTGTACAGGTCTGTATTAGGTTATTTCGAATTTGCTCCCCCTCCATTTCAAAGGATTAAGCTTAAAGAATCAGTTGTGGAGGACTTACCTACGGTAAATTTAGATTTTTTTCCCTACTTACTGTTTTTCAAAGGACTTATATGCAATAACTTTAAATTTCGACAGCTGGTGAATGCTGTAAGGGTATCATATCGATTTTATTTAACGGAACCAGAAGTTTTTACTACATTATGGGACTGGTCCTGCTTTCTAGGACTTATGAAGCAGCTCATTGAACTTGATTTAGCTGAAGATACTAAGCTTTGTATGGAATACAATGACATAAGAATGATAAGATGGTGTTGGATTCAAATATTGAAGTGGGTGTTGAAGTTAAGTGATATAGCATGTGAGAAAATCAATTACTCTTCTGAAGAAGAGTTCAAGTGTTTAACATGGTTAGTGTTTTTCGCCATTATTTTATACTCATCAGACAGTTATTTTTATTTCCCATTTGATCTTTATATTTGCTTATTCCCTTTACAGCTGGAAAACGTTTTGTGAAGAAATTTCATTAGAGAAAGCAAGTTGGTATCTCGAATCTTCTGCTGAAATGGAGTCAGATTCAGTTGATATAGATTCTTTCAATAATAACAGTTTGCTCTCAAATTTAACAAATTCAGGGTAAGTTTTGCTTAATGAGAACTTGTGTGTTTTGTGTTTTAGATTCCTTTGCTAGCTTTAGTGTGGCTAATATTCTTGCTTGATAATAAATTCAGGTATAATGAAAGACCATTTGTTTTGACATCTGCTATTAAAAAAAGTTACGAAATGGTCTATTTAGCTGTGAGTCAGAGGTGGCCTGTTCTTCTTTATGGTCCAGCTGGCATGGGAAAAACTGCACTTATTCAGAATTTGGCTCAGAATCATGGGAGTAAAGGTATTTATTGAGATGTTTTTATATTATTTATTACTACTTTGGCCATAAAAAGGTATTTATTCACTTCTTACTAAATTAACCTATGTTGAAACAATCAGTTCTATGTATTCACATGGATGAACAAATTGATGGGAAGACCTTACTTGGAAGTACTGTTTGTACGGATACACCTGGTGAGTTTAAATGGCAACCAGGTTCATTGACTCAGGTTCGTTTTCAACTTTTGTAAAATATTTATGTTGCCAATTATGCCCTTTACTCTGTTACTGAAAATTACACTGTACAGGCTGTTTATGATGGATTCTGGGTTGTCTTTGAGGATATTGATAATGCACCTCCAGATATTCAATCGATCTTATTACCTTTACTCGAAGGCGCCACTTCTTTTTCTACTGGTCATGGGGAGGTACACTTTTACCCTTTTACCCTTCTTTCTGGGCTTCAAAATTTGTCAAGTAGGATTAGTTGCAGACTTTTTGCAATATATACTCTGTGAATAAGAGTTATTGAAGTGATTTTTTGCTGACTTTTTTTTTTTGAATAATCTATTTCCCTATTTTTACATGTATTATTTCAAGGTTTGTATATCGAATAAGTAACATCATATAATATATTGCAGGCAATTAGAGTTAGTGAAGGATTTCGCTTGTTTTCCACTGTAACAAGCTCAAAGCTTGACATACCCAATGCTACAGAAGGTTTGTTTTGATAAATTTCACTTCAATTTTCTAAGGGACCAAAATGAAATATATTTTCATCTCAGAAATTCATATTATTAATTATTAATGTTCAATTCTATGCTAATAGGAAGAAATGCACTTGGTGCTCTTTGGAGAAGAGTTGTGATTGGTCCATCTAGTAAAGAAGACTTAGATACCATTGTGCATGCATGGTATCCTCAGTTAGATCATCTTAAAGAAAAACTCATAGGTAAAATTATACCTTTTTTTTATTGTAATTCATTGAAACTATAAATCTAATCTCATTTTTTTTACTTAAATTTTCTTGCAGAAACCTTTGATAGAGTTAACAAGCTTGCAGGACCTCAATTCGGAGCCTCTACATCTTTTAACAACAGATTCTCATTAAGGTAATCATTTTTTCTTGATAATTTTCGCAACAAATACTAATAATTATAGACATTTTTTGTAATGCAGAGATTTACTCAAATGGTGTAAGAGAATTGTAGGTTTAGGATTTGAATTTTATAGTGATACTCCTCTCACTACTTATATGCTTGATAGCATTTATAAGGAAGCTATAGATGTTTTTGCTGCTTTTTCAACTAAAATTGAGAATCGAATATTGATAATGAAAGAGTTAGCAAAGATATGGAAAGTTTCGGGTGTTGAATCTTTATATCCTCTTAGTAAACCCAGCATTCAGGTACCTCCTTTAACAAACATGTGATAATTAATAATATTGTGTCATTAATTAATTAAATTTTAAATGATTTAATAGGAGTCACGTTCAGAATTACGTATTGGGAGAGTTGCACTACAACACAATGAAATGAATGTAAGTAGTAATAAATAAAGCGTAACTTCTCATTTGTTTTTATTAATTAATATTTGTTTTATAATATATTTTAACAGCCCTCTCATAAGAAGAAACCCTTTGTTGAAATTCATATTTCGATGCATATTCTCGAGAAAATTGCTTCTTCTGTAAAGTACAATGAGCCTGTTCTATTAGTAGGTGAAACTGGTACTGGAAAAACTACTCTTGTACAAAATCTTGCCACAAGGCTTGGTCAAAAGCTTACAGTTCTGGTATGTCTTGACATTTACTTTCCGAGGGGTATTTTTGTCTTTTTTTCGGCTTTGACCAGGCTTAATTTGTTTGTTTATTACTTTCCAGAATTTGAGTCAGCAAAGTGATGCTGCGGATTTATTAGGGGGATTTAAACCAAGAAATGCTCAGTTTGTTTGCTATCCTCTTTATGAAGAGTTTGAGAATCTTTTCAGCAATACATTTTCATTGAAGGTAAATTATTTTCCATTGGAGGGAGATAAATTCTTACTGGGACCCACTTAACTTAATAATTTTTTTTAATTTTAGGACAATGAGAAGTTTATTATCAATTTAAGGAAATCTGTGGATGATAAGAATTGGAAGAAATTAATAAAATATTGTCGTACAGCTTCGCAAATGGTTTCTGGATTGAGAAAATCTGGGTCTGATACTAAAAGAAAGAGATCTTTAAGTCCTCAACAAGTTATAGCTTGGGATAATTTTAATATGAAACTTGATAAAGTTCATGCTCAAATTAATGCTTCATCTGGAATGGTATTTTCATTTGTAGAAGGAGCTTTTATTAAGGCACTTAAAAACGGTGAATGGATATTATTAGATGAGGTAAATTTAGCTCCCCCTGAGACTTTACAGCGAGTAATTGGTGTACTTGAAGAGGAAAATGGATCGTTATGTTTAGCTGAACGTGGTGATGTTGAGTATATAATTAGAAACCCTAATTTTCGTATATTCGCATGTATGAACCCAGCTAATGATGCTGGGAAAAGGGATTTACCTTCTTCATTAAGGTGTAGATTTACTGAATATTTCGTTGATGATTTATTGAACGATACTTTCTCTGATATTTCACTATTTCTTTTATTTTAAGAAAATTAAATAAACTTGTGTTTTTTCTTTCTCCAATTTTAGAGAATGCATTGAGAGTTATATTATAATGGAAAAGAGTATAGATCCTATATTAGAGTGTTTGTTAGAAAGGAGGAAACACATATGGAGTACAGTTGAAAATATATGCACAACTGTGTTAGTGAACTTTGGAAGATATATGCACAACTGTGTTAGTGAACTTTGGAAGGAAGAAAAGAAAAAACAAGGGAAAATGAGGGTATTCTCGGAACTTTTGAAACTCTTAGGAAGCTGTGGACTCACTAGACATAGGGCAACTAGTATGGAGGTACCTTATATCATTATTATTATTTTTTTTTATATTTTTTTTGTTATATTATTTATTAATGATCACTTTTGTGAGTGATGTAGAATGATTTGAACATAAATACAAGCTCCTGGATTCTTCAACCATCTTACAATGTGCATCATTTGTTTCTCCCCCCCGATGAAAACTCTTTGAAAAATCTTTCTCATGAAAAAAACCTAGAAATTGAGTGGAAATCTGCAAATCAATACTACTTTAAGAGCATTGCATCTGTTAAAAACTTGCATGAAAGATCCCAGAAGTTTCAAGATTTTACTCTTGAACAGGTAACATTTCATTTATATATTTTTATATATTCAACATTTCTGAATAGTAAAATGTTATGTTTTGTATGGTAGGTACAAAGATCAGTTTCGTATGTTTACCATTTAATTGAAATTCAACAAGACCAAAGGGAAGCTGCATATAATCTTGCGAAACAACTTAAATGCTTAAAAGAATATATGTGGCCTTTAGCTAATTTATTACAGAGTAGTTACACACAAAATCAACATATCAACTTTTATTGCATGTGGCAACAAAAGGTAAATCTTCTTTTAATTAGCTATCTTTTACAGTATGGTTATGAAAATGGTTGTTTTGTTATTGCAGCAAATATTTGATAGCTTATGCACCATGATTTACGAGGAGTGCTTGTTGTTACAAAGAGTTGAGGATACTCATTCCGCCACCTGTCAAAATGTTAAGGATTCAGCCAAGTTTATTCGTTTATTTATCGAAAAATTTGTTCCAGATGTTGAGAAATCTAAGGTACAACTCTCTAGCACTAGCACATGTTATTTGTTTATCATAGCTAGGTTTCTTCTCACACCACCTGTCAAAATATGCTTGAACAGGACTTACTGGATAATTATCTCCTTGGAAGTAATCAAGTAACAGTCACTGTAGGAGCTGTATTGCCTCCTTATGGTGTCACTAAACAAATGGAGTTATTAATCGATCACAATTTTCAGTTGCTAAGGTCTTTTAAGGACAGTATCCACACTTTCCAAAGGCAATCAGTGAATAGTGGAGCAGTTGAAACTACTTTATTTGGTCATTTTGATGAAATATTCAAAAAAGTATCTTATATTGATGTTTAAGTTATAGTCAAATAATAGTATTAACTAAGTTATTGATCACTTTTCAGGCTGATTCTGTTGCTGAAAAACTGAACCTTGCTATGAGTGAACCTCATGGAGAAAATTCCATTGAAGTTGAAGCTGGGTTTAATGAAGCGCTTAAGGGAGCGTATACTCATATAATGGACTTATTCGGTACTATTGGCTCACAAGAGTATGCTAATGGATTCTCTGAAGACTCTTTGAGAAATATTACTATATGGAAAGACCTTTTTGTGACGGATATAACTCAGTTGAAGTTGACCCCACTCTGTGATGACCTGGAAAAAGCTATTACTTTTGCGGTACAGGATTGATTTTATTTTATCATATCATGTCATGTCCTGTTTTCTAACTCTCATTGGTTTGTTATGTATGCTCAGGGAAAACTACTTAACTGTGTCAGTGTCAGTGAAATAGGTCCAGTTGAAGCACAGTTAAGACAATTGTATTTACTCCTGGATGTGATTTTGTCTTTTGGTGATGGACTGTTACATGATTTTTTGGTCACACATAGGATGGTAAGTTTGTTTCTTATCATGTCTCTGAATTTGTGTATTAACATGTTTATAATATTACAGGTATCTGTTATGAGTCATGTACTTGCGGACACTTTTACTTCACTATTTGGTAAAGGATTTGGTGTTCCAGATGATCCAACGGCTGAGAATGGAGATGAAAAAACTAAAGATGCTTCTGGAACTGGTATGGGTGAAGGTGCTGGGATTAAAGATGTTAGTGATCAGATAGAAGATGAAGATCAGCTCCTTGGGACTGAAAAGGTGGTACTTGACACATTTCTTTATTCCTATTTTCTTACAAAATTTTAATTTTAACTTTTATTTTTTTTGTGTTTTCAGACAAATGAAGATGAAAAAGGTTTACCTGATCCGAATAAAAATGTGAAAGGAGTGGAAATGGAACAGGATTTTGAAGGTGACACGTTTAGTGTGAGTGAAGAATCTGGAGATGATAATGAGGAAGAAGAAGATAATGAGGAGGAGGAACCACAAGTTGATTCTGCTATGGGTGAAACTGGTGAGAATGGTGATATAGTTGATGAGAAGCTATGTGATAAAGAGGATGAGAATGACGATAATACCCCTAATGAGAAGTATGAGACTGGTCCAGCTGTTAAAGATGGTGATGTTGATGGTAGAGAGCTTCGTGCTAAAGATGATTCTGAAATTGGTGGTGAGGAACCTGAACCTGAACCTGAACCTGATGAGTTGAATCAAGATAATAATATTAATAATACTACACAAGATGATGAGGAGGAGGGTAAAGAGGGAAATGAAGAAGAAGAAGGTCCTGATAAAGATGATGCTTTTGCTGATCCTTCGGGTTTGAAACTTGATGATCCTAATCAAGATATTAACATGGATGAAGCAAAAGAAGAAGATACAAATGAACCTACAAAAGACGGTGAATCTGAACCATCCAAGGAAGATAATGAAGCTGATCTAATGGAAGATGTTGAACCTGGAGGTACTGATCCTGATCCTGATCCCATGGAAGAAGATGGTCCAATAGAGAACTTAGAAAGTGAGGAGAATGGTAATAATGGTGATGAGGTGGCAGAAGATTCTGAGATGGCTAATTTAGAGAATGAACAAGATAAGGACAAGGACTTGACGAAACAAAGGAAAAATAGTTTGCGAATGGGGGCTTCAAATTTTTCAGAAGATAATGTACAAACAGCTCATCAATCAGGTGCACAACCTAAAGGTGATTCTGATTCTGCAGGTTTTCAAGATACTGCTCCAGAAGCTATGCATTCTGAGTATCAAAATGATCTTGCTCCTTCAAGTGGTGTACCTAATGCCTCGGGTATTGAAACCATGGTGTCTGATTTACAAAATGGAAAAAACATAAGTGAGAATCAACCTAGTCAAATGTTACCTCCTTCTGAATCTTCTTCTCTTCAGAAAATGCAACCTAATCCTTTTCGTAATGTTGGAGATGCACTTGAAGGATGGAAAGATCGAGTCAAAGTTTCGTTTGACCTTGAAGATAATGATTTGGTTAACGAGAATGATGATAATGCTGATGAGTATGGTTATACTGCTGAATTTGAGAAAGGTACAGCTCAAGCTCTTGGTCCTGCTACTACTGAACAAATGGATAGTAATGTAAATACAAATGATATGGAAAAAGATTCGGAAAATATTTCAGATGTACACGAAGAACATCATGTTGATGAAATGGAGCATGATATGAAACCATCTGAAATACCACAACCTGTAAGAAATTCTGTTACTTTGAATAATAATAATAATACACAAAAATCAGACTTGGAAGGGGAACAAACAGATGTTCATAGCAAAGAAAACTCGGAAAATGTCATGAGTATGCAAGAAAGTGTGGTTTCGATGGAGAGGTTATACATGGATGAGGATATAAATGTAATTTCTACTAACCATGATGATGAAGAGATGGGTAAAGCGAATACACTTGCTGTACTTGATGACATCAGAGATGATGATGATGCGGCTTCTCTATGGAGAAAATACGAATTAAGTACGAGTAGATTATCTGATGAGTTGGCGGAACAGTTACGTTTAGTAATGGACCCCACGAAAGCTAATAAGCTTCAAGGGGATTACAAAACAGGGAAACGTATAAACATGAAGAGGTTGATACGATATGTAGCGAGTGATTTTCAAAACGATAAAATCTGGTTAAGAAGGACAAGACCGAATAAACGTGACTACCAAGTTGTAATAGCTGTTGATGATTCTAGAAGTATGTCTGAAAGTGGTTGTGGTGATGTAGCTGTTGAAGCTTTGGTTATGGTTTGTAAAGCTATGTCTAAATTAGATGTTGGTGATTTAGCTATTACTAGTTATGGAAAAAAAGGGAATATTAGACTACTTCATGATTTTGATCAGTCTTTTAACGGTGAAGCTGGGGTTAAAATGGTCTCGAGTTTGAGTTTTAAACAAGAGAATACTATAGCTGATGAACCTATGGTTGATTTATTGAAGTATTTGAATAATATGTTGGAAGGAGCTGTTGTTAATGCGAGATTACCTTGTGGACATAATCCTCTTCAACAACTTGTGCTTATTATAGCTGATGGGAGATTCCATGAGAAGAAGGAAATATTGAGGAGGTATGTGAGAGATCTTATGAGTAAAAAACGTATGGTAGCGTTTGTGTTAATGGATAGTCCAGAAGAGTCGATAATGGATCTAAAGGAACCCATATTTCAGGGAGAAAATGTTAAATTTGCAAATTATTTAGATTCGTTTCCTTTTCCTTATTATGTTGTGTTGAGGAATATTGAGTCACTTCCAAGGACACTTGCTGATTTATTAAGACAAGTAAGTTTGCTTTTTCGAAATCTTAAGGTGCTTGTTTTTATCTTTAGCTGATTGATTATTTGTCTATCTTTTGTGTGTGCAGTGGTTTGAGCTCAAGCAAAATTTCGCGGAGTGAAGATTATGCATGGAACCTTAAGGAGTAAAAAATAAATGTGTTGTCGTGATATTAAATGCAATTTTGTTATTCTTTGTGCATTATTTAGTATCTCATGTCAATCAATGAGGGGGGCCTATTAGACAGTAGCCTATAGAAAATGGTAACACTCTTGTAGGTCGGACATGATTTTTGTAATATCCGCAACATGATTTGTTTCATGTTTTCTCATTTATTTTATGTCTTATCACTGACAGAAGTGCTTTAGGAGTAATTTGTTATATTTTATGTTGTGCCATTTGCTTATAATTCTCAGCCGATTATAGTCTCTTTTTAGAGCTACGATTGGTTGACTATAAAAATAATGTCATTAGTTAGCATTTTCTTATAATAAATATAGTATTTATATTTTATAAAAAGAAAAATCACAGAATGTTATTTATAAATAATTAATTAAGAAGATAGTTATGTACAAATAAAAAAATTAGAGGATTAAAAAATTATTAAGAAGTTTAATAAAAATACTTTGAGTAATAACCTTTTTTTACTAATAGCAATAGTATATTAATTATGCTTTGAAAATTAAATGGATAACTGAGTCTCAAAAAGTGGCTTTCTAATCTCACGTAACAAAATAGAAAAAATATTTAAATGGATCGTCCGTCAACGAGTAAAACCTGCTTGCCATTACCCATATCCGTTCAACTTGCCGCCTTGTGTTTTATGACTATATAAATAGTGAAAATTCAAGCTTAGACCCTTAATAGGCTTAAACCCTATAAAAACAGAGGATTACAACCTAAAACCTTCCCGAATTTAGGTCACTCTCTACACCCACCACTTATAACACTAATACACTATCAACGAGAAACTATTCTCCAAAAACCAATTTAAAGGTAAAAATTCATTTATTTTCAATTGAAACCCTATAGAGCATAATACTTTTTTGGCTTAGGGCCGGCCTAGTAACCTTTCGGAATTGGGGATCCCCGTTGGCAACAACCACGGTAGTAGTTGCGAAACTACTGGGCCGGGAGAGGACAACCTGTTGTTCCTGCTCCTCTTTCTTCGCTTCGGGGACGGAGGTCTAACCGAACTCGCCCATCCTTTTGGGCACAGGGTGAACTTGCTCTACCACCGGGAAAGGAATTCTGAATTCACTTTCAAGCTCTACCACAGGGCAGGGATAGGAAGATTAATAAGGCGCTTTTAAGCCCTGAAGCTAACTCTTATGCCTTGTTCTTCCTCCTACCCATATGCTCGCCAGACATCAGCCCTGTTTTTATTTTGCATCATACCCATTGCTATGGCGACCGGACCCGAAAATCGAATTCAAAATTCCATTCTCTAAGACGAACTAAAGGGATGTCTCTAAGCAGCCAAGGCCAAGAGCAGGGAGGAGTAGTCCAAGTCATCCAAGCCCTAATTCAGTCTCAGTCGAAACTCGTGTATCAGAATGTCTGACCAGTTCTTTTAGAGTGAAACCGATACCAGTTCTTTTGATTTTATTACCTTCAAAGGATTAGGCGTATATGTTTGAGTGGGCTAATTCGTGCCAAAACTTAATGTTTGAACATTCCAAGAACAATCCTAGAAGTAACAAACTGTGTTGAACTCGATGGCAATTGACAGAAGTTTTAGACTTGAAGCAGAGCTCACGAGGTTTATTAAGGGATCTCCCGACCTGGATTCAGATTTTCCATTACTTATTCAAGAAGGTACTGGAAATTTTATTTTTCAAGCGTATTTGCTACTTGTATGTGCATATTCATGCTCTAATATCTTCTTTGATTGACTATAGGGAAAAAATGTAACTGAATAGGAGGTTGTTGATGCAGTTGGAGAGGTGTTTCTTCACCCTAAATACACAATCCCATTGATAGTGTGTTTTAGACGCATATCAAAGAAGATTGTGGATAGGGCTGTATCATTGCTTCGTTTTGTTCCTGATTTGAGCTCCAATTTTGACGATTCCGTTATTGAATTCAATGAAGATAAGTTCCTTGGAGAAGATAATTTTTCAATTATCGATGTGTACATCACCATCAAGAAAGGTTTAGATCTTCACGAGGTTGCTTGCTTGGCATTTTGTCGAGCACTTGATTTGCTTCCTCTTCTATTAGGGTATGTTTAGATATTTTATCGTCTTTTGTTTAAGTTCTTTCTGCTATCTCATAGTCTCCTTTGATACATGTCTGTATTAGGTTATTTCGAATTTGCTCCACCTCCATTTCAAAGGATTAAGCTTAGAGAATAAGTTGTGGAGGACTTACCTAAGGTAAATTTATTTTTTCTTTTCTACTTACTGTTCTTCGACTCAGTTGCGAATGACTTATATACAATAATTTAACTTTTGACAGCTGGTGAATTCTGTAAGGGTATCATATCGATTTTATTTAGGAGGATCAGAAGTTTTTACTACATTATGGGACTGATCCTGCTTTCTAGGACTTATGAAGCAGCTCATGGAACTTGATTTAGCTTAAATCCTATAAAAAACAGAGGATTACAACCTAAAACCTTCACGAATTTAGGTCACTCTCTACACCCACCACCAATAACACTAATACACCATCAACGAGAATCTATTCTCCAAAAACCATTTTAAGGTAAAAATTCATTTCTTTTCAATTTAAACCCTAAAGAGCATAATACTTTTTTGGCTTAGGGCCGGCCTAGTAACCTTTCGGAATTGGGGATCCCCGTTGGCAACAACCACGGTAGTAGTTGCGGAACTACTGGGCCGGGAGAGGACAACTTGTTGTTCCTGCTCCTCTTTCTTCGCTTCGGGGACGGAGGTCTAACCGAACTCGCTCATCCTTTTGGGCACAGGGTGAACTTGCTCTACCACCGGGAAAGGTATTCTGAATTCACTTTCAAGCTCTACCACATGGCAGGGATAGGAAGATTAATAAGGCACTTTTAAGCCCTGAAGCTAACTCTTATGCCTTGTTCTTCCTCCTACCCATATGCTCGCCAGACATCAGCCCTGTTTTTATTTTGCATCATACCCATTGCTTTGACGACCGGACCCGAAAATCGAATTCAAAATTCCATTCTCTAAGACGAACTAAAGGGATGTATCTAAGCAGCCAAGGCCAAGAGCAGGCAGGAGTAGTCCAAGTCATCCAAGCCCTAATTCAGTCTCAGTCGAAACTCGTGTATCAGAATGTCTGACCAGTTCTTTTAGAGTGAAACCGATACCAGTTCTTTTGATTTTATTACCTTCAAAGGATTAGGCGTATATGTTTGAGTGGGCTAATTCGTGCCAAAACTTAATGTTTGAACATTCCAAGAACAATCGTAGAAGTAACAAACTGTGTTGAACTCGATGGCAATTGACAGAAGTTTTAGACTTGAAGCAGAGCTCACGAGGTTTATTAAGTGATCTCCCGACCTGGATTTGATTTTTCCATTACTTATTAAAAAAGGTACTGGAAATGTTATTTTTCAAGCGTATTTGCTACTTGTATGTGCATATTCATGCTTTAATATATCCTTTTAAATAGATAACCGTGTCCAAAAAAGTGGCTCTCTCATGTAACACAAAAGAAAAAGAAATTTAAATGGATCATCCGTCAACAAGTAATGCCTGCTTGCCATTACCCATACCTGTCAACTTGCCGCCTTGTCTTTTCTGAACATATAAATAGTGAAGCTTCAAGTTTAAACCCTTAATAGGCTTAAACCTTATAAAAACAGAGGATTACAACCTAAAACCTTCACGAATTAGGTCACTCTCTACACCCACCACCCATAACACTAATACACCATCAACGAGAAGCTATTCTCCAAAAACCAATTTAAAGGTAAAAATTCATTTCTTTTCAATTGAAACCCTAAAGAACATAATACTTTTTTGGCTTTTGATTTTTTTTACCTTCGAAGGATTAGGCGTATATGTTTGAGTGGGCTAATTTGTTCCAAAACTTAATGTTTTGAACATTCCAAGAACAAACATAGAAGTAACAAACTGTGTTGAACTCGATGGCAATTGACAGAAGTTTTAGACTTGAAGCAGAGCTTACGAGGTTTATTAAGTGATCTCCCGACTTGGATTCGATTTTTCCATTACTTTTAAAAAAGGTACTAGAAATATTAATTTTCAAGCGTATTTGCTACTTGTATGTGCATTTTAATGCTTTAATATCTCCTTTTAAATGGATAACCGAGTCCCAAAAAGTGGCTCTCTCATGTAACAAAAAAGAAAAAGAAATTTAAATGGATCGTCCGTCAACGTGTAATGCCTGCTTGCCATTACCCATACCCGCTCAACTTGCCGCCTTGTCTTTTCTGAACATATAAATAGCGAAGCTTCAAGCTTAAACCCTTAATAGGCTTAAACCTTATAAAAACAGAGGATTACAACCTAAAACTTTCACGAATTTAGGTCACTCTCTACACCCACCACCCATAACACTAATACACCATCAGCGAGAAGCTATTCTCCAAAAACCAATTTAAAGTTAAAATTCATTTCTTTTCAATTGAAACCCTAAAGAACATAATACTTTTTTGGATTTTAATTGTTTTTACCTTCAAAGTATTAGGCGTATATGTTTGAGTGGGCTAATTTGTGCCAAAACTTAATGTTTTGAACATTCCAGGAACAAACGTAGAAGTAACAAACTGTGTTGAACTCGATGGCAATTGACAGAAGTTTTAGACTTGAAGCAGAGCTCACGAGGTTTATTAAGCGATCTCCCGACCTGGATTTGATTTTTCCATTACTTATTAAAGAAGGTACTAGAAATGTTATTTTTCAAGCGTATTTGCTACTTGTATGTGCATATTCATGCTTTAATATCTCCTTTGATTGACTATAGGGAAACAATGTAACTGAATAGGAGGTTGTTAATGCAGTTGGAGAGGTGTTTCTTCACCCTAAATACACAATCCCATTGATAGGGTGTTTTAGACCCATAGCAAAGATGATTGTGGATAGGGTTGTATCATTGCTTCGTTTAATTCCTGATTTGAGCTCCAATTTTGACGATTCAGTTATTGAATTCAATGAAGATAAGTTCCTTAAAGAAGACGATTTTTCAATTATCGATGTGTACATCACCAACAAGAAGGGTTTAGATCTTCACGAGGTTGCTTGCTTGGCATTTTGTCGAGCACTTGATTTGCTTCCTCTTCTATCAGGGTATGTTTAGATATTTTACCGTCTTTTGTTTATGTTCTTTCTGCCATCTCATAGTCTCCTTTGATACATGTCTGTATTAGGTTATTTCGAATTTGCTCCCCCTCCATTTCAAAGGATTAAGCTTAGAGAATCAGTTGTGGAGGAGTTACCTACGGTAAATTTAAATTTTCTTTTCTACTTACGTTTCTTCAACTCAGTTGCAAAGGACTTATATACAATAATTTAACTTTTGACAGCTAGTGAATTCTGTAAGGCTATCATATCGATTTTATTTAGCAGAACCAGAAGTTTTTACTACATTATGGGACGGGTCCTGCTTTCTAGGACTTATGAAGCAGCTCATGGAACTTGATTTAGCTGAAGGTACTAAGCTTTGTATGGATTACAATGACATAAGTATAATAAGATGGTGATGGATTCAAATATTGAAGTGGGTGTTGAAGTTAAAGTGATATAGCATGTAAGAAAATTAATTTTGCTTCTGATGAAGAGTTCAACTGTTTAACATGGTTAGTGTTTTTTGCGATTTAATACTCTTCAGGCGGTTATTCTTTTTCCCAAGATGTGCTCATTCTTTTTACAGCTGAAAAACATTTTTCGAAGAATTTTCATTAGAGAAAGCAAGTTGGTATCTCGAATCTTTTGTTGAGAAGGAGTCAGATTCATTTGATATTGATTCTTTCAAGAATAACATTTTTCTCTCGAATTCGACAAATTTAGGGTAAGATTTGGTTGATGAGAACTTGTGTGTTTTGTGTTTTATACTTTTGATTCCTTTGCTAGCTCTAGTGTGTGGCTAATATTCTTGGCTAATAATATATTCAAGTATAATGAAAGACCATTTTTCTTAACATCTATTACTAAAAAAAGTTATGAGATGGTCTTTTCGGCTATAAGTTAGATGTGGCTTGTTCTTCTTTATGATCCAGCTGGCATGAGAAAAACTGCAATTATTCAGAATTTGGCCCAGAATCATGGGAGTAAAGGTACTTATTGAGTTGGTTTTTTATATTATTTATTACTATTTTTGCAAAAAAAGGTATTTGTTCACTTCTTACTAAAGACCTATGTTTAAACAATTAGTTCTATGTATTCACATGAGTGAGCAAATTGATCAGAAGACATTACTTGAAAGTATTGTTTGTACGGACACACCTGGTGAGTTCAAATGGCATCCAAGTTTATTGACTCAGGTTCATTTTCAATTTTCGTAAATTATATGAATTTCCAATTATGCCCTCCTTACTGTTATCCACTCACCATATTTCTTAAACATTCAAAGTTCAAGTGGAAAGTAAAGGTCAAAATCAGAATTCCATGTTTGAAACATGAAATTCCATGTTTAGAACATGATATTCCATAAATAAACTTAAGCCACTCGGTTCGAAACCTATATTAAAAGACAATAATACTGAAAGAATGAACCACAACCCAATAAAAAGAAAAACAAAAATGATCCAAAGCTTAACAATTGAAATGTAAAAAATGTTAAACTCGTGAATATTAAACAACCGTTAAAAGAATATAATGATCGTAAAAATAAAACAAAAAGAAAGTGGAGTTTGTTGATTGGCGGAAGATTACTTTGGTTTGTTGATTGGCAGAAGAAAGTGGAGATTGTTTGACAAAGTATGCAATTTGGTAAAAGATAAAAACTCACTTTCTCTGATATTTCACTATTTCTTTTATTTTAAGAAAATTAAATAAACTTGTGTTTTTTCTTTCTCCAATTTTAGAGAATGCATTGAGAGTTATATTATAATGGAAAAGAGTATAGATCCTATATTAGAGTGTTTGTTAGAAAGGAGGAAACACATATGGAGTACAGTTGAAAATATATGCACAACTGTGTTAGTGAACTTTGGAAGATATATGCACAACTGTGTTAGTGAACTTTGGAAAGAAGAAAAGAAAAAACAAGGGAAAATGAGGGTATTCTCGGAACTTTTGAAACTCTTAGGAAGCTGTGGACTCACTAGACATAGGGCAACTAGTATGGAGGTACCTTATATCATTATTATTATTTTTTTTTATATTTTTTTTGTTATATTATTTATTAATGATCACTTTTGTGAGTGATGTAGAATGATTTGAACATAAATACAAGCTCCTGGATTCTTCAACCATCTTACAATGTGCATCATTTGTTTCTCCCCCCGATGAAAACTCTTTGAAAAATCTTTCTCATGAAAAAAACCTAGAAATTGAGTGGAAATCTGCAAATCAATACTACTTTAAGAGCATTGCATCTGTTAAAAACTTGCATGAAAGATCCCAGAAGTTTCAAGATTTTACTCTTGAACAGGTAACATTTCATTTATATATTTTTATATATTCAACATTTCTGAATAGTAAAATGTTATGTTTTGTATGGTAGGTACAAAGATCAGTTTCGTATGTTTACCATTTAATTGAAATTCAACAAGACCAAAGGGAAGCTGCATATAATCTTGCGAAACAACTTAAATGCTTAAAAGAATATATGTGGCCTTTAGCTAATTTATTACAGAGTAGTTACACACAAAATCAACATATCAACTTTTATTGCATGTGGCAACAAAAGGTAAATCTTCTTTTAATTAGCTATCTTTTACAGTATGGTTATGAAAATGGTTGTTTTGTTATTGCAGCAAATATTTGATAGCTTATGCACCATGATTTACGAGGAGTGCTTGTTGTTACAAAGAGTTGAGGATACTCATTCCGCCACCTGTCAAAATGTTAAGGATTCAGCCAAGTTTATTCGTTTATTTATCGAAAAATTTGTTCCAGATGTTGAGAAATCTAAGGTACAACTCTCTAGCACTAGCACATGTTATTTGTTTATCATAGCTAGGTTTCTTCTCACACCACCTGTCAAAATATGCTTGAACAGGACTTACTGGATAATTATCTCCTTGGAAGTAATCAAGTAACAGTCACTGTAGGAGCTGTATTGCCTCCTTATGGTGTCACTAAACAAATGGAGTTATTAATCGATCACAATTTTCAGTTGCTAAGGTCTTTTAAGGACAGTATCCACACTTTCCAAAGGCAATCAGTGAATAGTGGAGCAGTTGAAACTACTTTATTTGGTCATTTTGATGAAATATTCAAAAAAGTATCTTATATTGATGTTTAAGTTATAGTCAAATAATAGTATTAACTAAGTTATTGATCACTTTTCAGGCTGATTCTGTTGCTGAAAAACTGAACCTTGCTATGAGTGAACCTCATGGAGAAAATTCCATTGAAGTTGAAGCTGGGTTTAATGAAGCGCTTAAGGGAGCGTATACTCATATAATGGACTTATTCGGTACTATTGGCTCACAAGAGTATGCTAATGGATTCTCTGAAGACTCTTTGAGAAATATTACTATATGGAAAGACCTTTTTGTGACGGATATAACTCAGTTGAAGTTGACCCCACTCTGTGATGACCTGGAAAAAGCTATTACTTTTGCGGTACAGGATTGATTTTATTTTATCATATCATGTCATGTCCTGTTTTCTAACTCTCATTGGTTTGTTATGTATGCTCAGGGAAAACTACTTAACTGTGTCAGTGTCAGTGAAATAGGTCCAGTTGAAGCACAGTTAAGACAATTGTATTTACTCCTGGATGTGATTTTGTCTTTTGGTGATGGACTGTTACATGATTTTTTGGTCACACATAGGATGGTAAGTTTGTTTCTTATCATGTCTCTGAATTTGTGTATTAACATGTTTATAATATTACAGGTATCTGTTATGAGTCATGTACTTGCGGACACTTTTACTTCACTATTTGGTAAAGGATTTGGTGTTCCAGATGATCCAACGGCTGAGAATGGAGATGAAAAAACTAAAGATGCTTCTGGAACTGGTATGGGTGAAGGTGCTGGGATTAAAGATGTTAGTGATCAGATAGAAGATGAAGATCAGCTCCTTGGGACTGAAAAGGTGGTACTTGACACATTTCTTTATTCCTATTTTCTTACAAAATTTTAATTTTAACTTTTATTTTTTTTGTGTTTTCAGACAAATGAAGATGAAAAAGGTTTACCTGATCCGAATAAAAATGTGAAAGGAGTGGAAATGGAACAGGATTTTGAAGGTGACACGTTTAGTGTGAGTGAAGAATCTGGAGATGATAATGAGGAAGAAGAAGATAATGAGGAGGAGGAACCACAAGTTGATTCTGCTATGGGTGAAACTGGTGAGAATGGTGATATAGTTGATGAGAAGCTATGTGATAAAGAGGATGAGAATGACGATAATACCCCTAATGAGAAGTATGAGACTGGTCCAGCTGTTAAAGATGGTGATGTTGATGGTAGAGAGCTTCGTGCTAAAGATGATTCTGAAATTGGTGGTGAGGAACCTGAACCTGAACCTGAACCTGATGAGTTGAATCAAGATAATAATATTAATAATACTACACAAGATGATGAGGAGGAGGGTAAAGAGGGAAATGAAGAAGAAGAAGGTCCTGATAAAGATGATGCTTTTGCTGATCCTTCGGGTTTGAAACTTGATGATCCTAATCAAGATATTAACATGGATGAAGCAAAAGAAGAAGATACAAATGAACCTACAAAAGACGGTGAATCTGAACCATCCAAGGAAGATAATGAAGCTGATCTAATGGAAGATGTTGAACCTGGAGGTACTGATCCTGATCCTGATCCCATGGAAGAAGATGGTCCAATAGAGAACTTAGAAAGTGAGGAGAATGGTAATAATGGTGATGAGGTGGCAGAAGATTCTGAGATGGCTAATTTAGAGAATGAACAAGATAAGGACAAGGACTTGACGAAACAAAGGAAAAATAGTTTGCGAATGGGGGCTTCAAATTTTTCAGAAGATAATGTACAAACAGCTCATCAATCAGGTGCACAACCTAAAGGTGATTCTGATTCTGCAGGTTTTCAAGATACTGCTCCAGAAGCTATGCATTCTGAGTATCAAAATGATCTTGCTCCTTCAAGTGGTGTACCTAATGCCTCGGGTATTGAAACCATGGTGTCTGATTTACAAAATGGAAAAAACATAAGTGAGAATCAACCTAGTCAAATGTTACCTCCTTCTGAATCTTCTTCTCTTCAGAAAATGCAACCTAATCCTTTTCGTAATGTTGGAGATGCACTTGAAGGATGGAAAGATCGAGTCAAAGTTTCGTTTGACCTTGAAGATAATGATTTGGTTAACGAGAATGATGATAATGCTGATGAGTATGGTTATACTGCTGAATTTGAGAAAGGTACAGCTCAAGCTCTTGGTCCTGCTACTACTGAACAAATGGATAGTAATGTAAATACAAATGATATGGAAAAAGATTCGGAAAATATTTCAGATGTACACGAAGAACATCATGTTGATGAAATGGAGCATGATATGAAACCATCTGAAATACCACAACCTGTAAGAAATTCTGTTACTTTGAATAATAATAATAATACACAAAAATCAGACTTGGAAGGGGAACAAACAGATGTTCATAGCAAAGAAAACTCGGAAAATGTCATGAGTATGCAAGAAAGTGTGGTTTCGATGGAGAGGTTATACATGGATGAGGATATAAATGTAATTTCTACTAACCATGATGATGAAGAGATGGGTAAAGCGAATACACTTGCTGTACTTGATGACATCAGAGATGATGATGATGCGGCTTCTCTATGGAGAAAATACGAATTAAGTACGAGTAGATTATCTGATGAGTTGGCGGAACAGTTACGTTTAGTAATGGACCCCACGAAAGCTAATAAGCTTCAAGGGGATTACAAAACAGGGAAACGTATAAACATGAAGAGGTTGATACGATATGTAGCGAGTGATTTTCAAAACGATAAAATCTGGTTAAGAAGGACAAGACCGAATAAACGTGACTACCAAGTTGTAATAGCTGTTGATGATTCTAGAAGTATGTCTGAAAGTGGTTGTGGTGATGTAGCTGTTGAAGCTTTGGTTATGGTTTGTAAAGCTATGTCTAAATTAGATGTTGGTGATTTAGCTATTACTAGTTATGGAAAAAAAGGGAATATTAGACTACTTCATGATTTTGATCAGTCTTTTAACGGTGAAGCTGGGGTTAAAATGGTCTCGAGTTTGAGTTTTAAACAAGAGAATACTATAGCTGATGAACCTATGGTTGATTTATTGAAGTATTTGAATAATATGTTGGAAGGAGCTGTTGTTAATGCGAGATTACCTTGTGGACATAATCCTCTTCAACAACTTGTGCTTATTATAGCTGATGGGAGATTCCATGAGAAGAAGGAAATATTGAGGAGGTATGTGAGAGATCTTATGAGTAAAAAACGTATGGTAGCGTTTGTGTTAATGGATAGTCCAGAAGAGTCGATAATGGATCTAAAGGAACCCATATTTCAGGGAGAAAATGTTAAATTTGCAAATTATTTAGATTCGTTTCCTTTTCCTTATTATGTTGTGTTGAGGAATATTGAGTCACTTCCAAGGACACTTGCTGATTTATTAAGACAAGTAAGTTTGCTTTTTCGAAATCTTAAGGTGCTTGTTTTTATCTTTAGCTGATTGATTATTTGTCTATCTTTTGTGTGTGCAGTGGTTTGAGCTCAAGCAAAATTTCGCGGAGTGAAGATTATGCATGGAACCTTAAGGAGTAAAAAATAAATGTGTTGTCGTGATATTAAATGCAATTTTGTTATTCTTTGTGCATTATTTAGTATCTCATGTCAATCAATGAGGGGGGCCTATTAGACAGTAGCCTATAGAAAATGGTAACACTCTTGTAGGTCGGACATGATTTTTGTAATATCCGCAACATGATTTGTTTCATGTTTTCTCATTTATTTTATGTCTTATCACTGACAGAAGTGCTTTAGGAGTAATTTGTTATATTTTATGTTGTGCCATTTGCTTATAATTCTCAGCCGATTATAGTCTCTTTTTAGAGCTACGATTGGTTGACTATAAAAATAATGTCATTAGTTAGCATTTTCTTATAATAAATATAGTATTTATATTTTATAAAAAGAAAAATCACAGAATGTTATTTATAAATAATTAATTAAGAAGATAGTTATGTACAAATAAAAAAATTAGAGGATTAAAAAATTATTAAGAAGTTTAATAAAAATACTTTGAGTAATAACCTTTTTTTACTAATAGCAATAGTATATTAATTATGCTTTGAAAATTAAATGGATAACTGAGTCTCAAAAAGTGGCTTTCTAATCTCACGTAACAAAATAGAAAAAATATTTAAATGGATCGTCCGTCAACGAGTAAAACCTGCTTGCCATTACCCATATCCGTTCAACTTGCCGCCTTGTGTTTTATGACTATATAAATAGTGAAAATTCAAGCTTAGACCCTTAATAGGCTTAAACCCTTAATAGGCTTAAACCCTATAAAAACAGAGGATTACAACCTAAAACCTTCCCGAATTTAGGTCACTCTCTACACCCACCACTTATAACACTAATACACTATCAACGAGAAACTATTCTCCAAAAACCAATTTAAAGGTAAAAATTCATTTATTTTCAATTGAAACCCTATAGAGCATAATACTTTTTTGGCTTTTGATTTTTTTACCTTCAAAGGATTAGGCGTATATGTTTGAGTGGGCAAATTTGTGCCAAAACTTAATGTTTGAACATTCTGGGAACAAACGTAGAAGTAACAAATTGTGTTGAACTCGATGGCAATTGACAGAAGTTATACGACTTGAAGCAGAGCTCACGAGGTTTATTAAGCGATCTCCCGACCTGGATTCGGATTTTCCATTACTTATTAAAGAAGTACTGGAAATGTTATTTTTCAAGCGTATTTGCTACTTGTATGTGCATATTCATGCTCTAATATCTTCTTTGATTGACTATAGGGAAAAAGTATAACTGAATAGAAGGTTGTTGATGCAGTTGGAGAGGTGTTTCTTCACCCTAAATACACAATCCCATTGATAGTGTGTTTTAGACGCATATCAAAGAAGATTGTGGATAGAACTGTATCATTGCTTCGTTTAGTTCCTGATTTGAGCTCCAATTTTGACGATTCCGTTATTGAATTCAATGAAGATAAGTTCCTTGGAGAAGATGATTTTTCAATTATCGATGTGTACATCACCATCAAGAAGGGTTTAGATCTTCACGAGGTTGCTTGCTTGGCATTTTGTCAAGCACTTGATTTGCTTCCTCTTCTATTAGGGTATGTTTAGATATTTTATCGTCTTTTGTTTAAGTTCTTTCTGCTATCTCATAGTCTACTTTGATACATGTCTGTATTAGGTTATTTCGAATTTGCTCCCACTCCATTTGAAAGGATTAAGCTTAGAGAATAAGTTGTGGAGGACTTACCTAAGGTAAATTTATTTTTTCTTTTCTACTTACTGTTCTTCGACTCAGTTGCGAATGACTTATATACAATAATTTAACTTTTGACAGCTGGTGAATTCTGTAAGGGTATCATATCGATTTTATTTAGCGGAACCAGAAGTTTTTACTACATTATGGGACTGATCCTGCTTTCTAGGACTTATGAAGCAGCTCATGGAACTTGATTTAGCTTAAATCCTATAAAAAACAGAGGATTACAACCTAAAACCTTCACGAATTTAGGTCACTCTCTACACCCACCACCAATAAGACTAATACACCATCAACGAGAATCTATTCTCCAAAAACCATTTTAAGGTAAAAATTCATTTCTTTTCAACTGAGACCCTAAAGAGCATAATACTTTTTTGGCTTAGGGCCGGCCTAGTAACCTTTCGGAATGGGGGATCCCCGTTGGCAACAACCACGGTAGTAGTTGCGGAACTACTGGGCCGGGAGAGGACAACCTGTTGTTCCTGCTCCTCTTTCTTCGCTTCCGGGACGGAGGTCAAACCGAACTCGCCCATCCTTTTGGGCATAGGGTGAACTTGCTCTACCACCGGGAAAGGAATTCTGAATTCACTTTCAAGCTCTACCACAGGGCAGGGATAGGAAGATTAATAAGGCGCTTTTAAGCCCTGAAGCTAACTCTTATGCCTTGTTCTTCCTTCTACCCATATGCTCGCCAGATATCAGCCCTGTTTTTATTTTGCATCAGACCCATTGCTTTGACGACCGAACCCGAAAACCGAATTCAAAATTCCATTCTCTAAGGCGAACTAAAGGGATGTCTCTAAGCAGCCAAGGCCAAGAGCAGGCAGGAGTAGTCCAAGTCATCCAAGCCCTAATTCAGTCTCAGTCGAAACTCGTGTATCAGAATGTCTGACCTGTTTTTTTAGAGTGAAACAGATACTAGTTCTTTTGATTTTATTACCTTCAAAGGATTAGGCGTATATGTTTGAGTGGGCTAATTCGTGCCAAAACTTAATGTTTGAACATTCCAAGAACAATCGTAGAAGTAACAAATTGTGTTGAACTCGATGGCAATTGACAGAAGTTTTAGTCTTGAAGTAGAGCTCACGAGGTTTATTAAGCGATCTCCCGACCTGGATTCGGATTTTCCATTACTTATTAAAGAAGGTACTGGAAATGTTACTTTTCAAGCGTATTTGCTACTTGTATGTGCATATTCATGCTCTAATATCTTCTTTGATTGACTATAGGGAAAAATGTAACTGAATAGGAGGTTGTTGATGCAGTTGGAGAGGTGTTTCTTCACCCTAAATACACAATCCCATTGATAGTGTGTTTTAGACGCATATCAAAGAAGATTGTGGATAGGGCTGTATCATTGCTTCGTTTAGTTCCTGATTTGAGCTCCAATTTTGACGATTCCGTTATTGAATTCAATGAAGATAAGTTCCTTGGAGAAGATGATTTTTCAATTATCGATGTGTACATCACCATCAAGAAGGGTTTAGATCTTCACGAGGTTGCTTGCTTGGCATTTTGTCGAGCACTTGATTTGCTTCCTCTTCTATTAGGGTATGTTTAGATATTTTATCGTCTTTTGTTTAAGTTCTTTCTGCTATCTCATAGTCTCCTTTGATACATGTCTGTATTAGGTTATTTCGAATTTGCTCCCACTCCATTTCAAAGGATTAAGCTTAGAGAATAAGTTGTGGAGGACTTACCTAAGGTAAATTTATTTTTTCTTTTCTACTTACTGTTCTTCGACTCAGTTGCGAATGACTTATATACAATAATTTAACTTTTGACAGCTGGTGAATTCTGTAAGGGTATCATATCGATTTTATTTAGCGGAACCAGAAGTTTTTACTACATTATGGGACTGATCCTGCTTTCTAGGACTTATGAAGCAGCTCATGGAACTTGATTTAGCTTAAATCCTATAAGAAACAGAGGATTACAACCTAAAACCTTCACGAATTTAGGTCACTCTCTACACCCACCACCAATAAGACTAATACACCATCAACGAGAATCTATTCTCCAAAAACCATTTTAAGGTAAAAATTCATTTCTTTTCAACTGAGACCCTAAAGAGCATAATACTTTTTTGGCTTAGGGCCGGCCTAGTAACCTTTCGGAATGGGGGATCCCCGTTGGCAACAACCACGGTAGTAGTTGCGGAACTACTGGGCCGGGAGAGGACAACCTGTTGTTCCTGCTCCTCTTTCTTCGCTTCGGGGACGGAGGTCAAACCGAACTCGCCCATCCTTTTGGGCATAGGGTGAACTTGCTCTACCACCGGGAAAGGAATTCTGAATTCACTTTCAAGCTCTACCACAGGGCAGGGATAGGAAGATTAATAAGGCGCTTTTAAGCCCTGAAGCTAACTCTTATGCCTTGTTCTTCCTTCTACCCATATGCTCGCCAGATATCAGCCCTGTTTTTATTTTGCATCAGACCCATTGCTTTGACGACCGAACCCGAAAACCGAATTCAAAATTCCATTCTCTAAGGCGAACTAAAGGGATATCTCTAAGCAGCCAAGGCCAAGAGCAGGCAGGAGTAGTCCAAGTCATCCAAGCCCTAATTCAGTCTCAGTCGAAACTCGTGTATCAGAATGTCTGACTTGTTTTTTTAGAGTGAAACAGATACTAGTTCTTTTGATTTTATTACCTTCAAAGGATTAGGCGTATATGTTTGAGTGGGCTAATTCGTGCCAAAACTTAATGTTTGAACATTCCAAGAACAATCGTAGAAGTAACAAATTGTGTTGAACTCGATGGCAATTGACAGAAGTTTTAGTCTTGAAGTAGAGCTCACGAGGTTTATTAAGCGATCTCCCGACCTGGATTCGGATTTTCCATTACTTATTAAAGAAGGTACTGGAAATGTTACTTTTCAAGCGTATTTGCTACTTGTATGTGCATATTCATGCTCTAATATCTTCTTTGATTGACTATAGGGAAAAATGTAACTGAATAGGAGGTTGTTGATGCAGTTGGAGAGGTGTTTCTTCACCCTAAATACACAATCCCATTGATAGTGTGTTTTAGACGCATATCAAAGAAGATTGTGGATAGGGCTGTATCATTGCTTCATTTAGTTCCTGATTTGAGCTCCAATTTTGACGATTCCGTTATTGAATTCAATGAAGATAAGTTCCTTGGAGAAGATGATTTTTCAATTATCGATGTGTACATCACCATCAAGAAGGGTTTAGATCTTCACGAGGTTGCTTGCTTGGCATTTTGTCGAGCACTTGATTTGCTTCCTCTTCTATTAGGGTATGTTTAGATATTTTATCGTCTTTTGTTTAAGTTCTTTCTGCTATCTCATAGTCTCCTTTGATACATGTCTGTATTAGGTTATTTCGAATTTGCTCCCACTCCATTTCAAAGGATTAAGCTTAGAGAATAAGTTGTGGAGGACTTACCTAAGGTAAATTTATTTTTTCTTTTCTACTTACTGTTCTTCGACTCAGTTGCGAATGACTTATATACAATAATTTAACTTTTGACAGCTGGTGAATTCTGTAAGGGTATCATATCGATTTTATTTAGCGGAACCAGAAGTTTTTACTACATTATGGGACTGATCCTGCTTTCTAGGACTTATGAAGCAGCTCATGGAACTTGATTTAGCTTAAATCCTATAAAAAACAGAGGATTACAACCTAAAACCTTCACGAATTTAGGTCACTCTCTACACCCACCACCAATAAGACTAATACACCATCAACGAGAATCTATTCTCCAAAAACCATTTTAAGGTAAAAATTCATTTCTTTTCAACTGAGACCCTAAAGAGCATAATACTTTTTTGGCTTAGGGCCGGCCTAGTAACCTTTCGGAATGGGGGATCCCCGTTGGCAACAACCACGGTAGTAGTTGCGGAACTACTGGGCCGGGAGAGGACAACCTGTTGTTCCTGCTCCCATTTCTTCGCTTCGGGGACGGAGGTCAAACCGAACTCGCCCATCCTTTTGGGCATAGGGTGAACTTGCTCTACCACCGGGAAAGGAATTCTGAATTCACTTTCAAGCTCTACCACAGGGCAGGGATAGGAAGATTAATAAGGCGCTTTTAAGCCCTGAAGCTAACTCTTATGCCTTGTTCTTCCTTCTACCCATATGCTCGCCAGATATCAGCCCTGTTTTTATTTTGCATCAGACCCATTGCTTTGACGACCGGACCCGAAAACCGAATTCAAAATTCCATTCTCTAAGGCGAACTAAAGGGATGTCTCTAAGCAGCCAAGGCCAAGAGCAGGCAGGAGTAGTCCAAGTCATCCAAGCCCTAATTCAGTCTCAGTCGAAACTCGTGTATCAGAATGTCTGACCTGTTTTTTTAGAGTGAAACAGTTACTAGTTCTTTTGATTTTATTACCTTCAAAGGATTAGGCGTATATGTTTGAGTGGGCTAATTCGTGCCAAAACTTAATGTTTGAACATTCCAAGAACAATCGTAGAAGTAACAAATTGTGTTGAACTCGATGGCAATTGACAGAAGTTTTAGTCTTGAAGTAGAGCTCACGAGGTTTATTAAGCGATCTCCCGACCTGGATTCGGATTTTCCATTACTTATTAAAGAAGGTACTGGAAATGTTACTTTTCAAGCGTATTTGCTACTTGTATGTGCATATTCATGCTCTAATATCTTCTTTGATTGACTATAGGGAAAAATGTAACTGAATAGGAGGTTGTTGATGCAGTTGGAGAGGTGTTTCTTCACCCTAAATACACAATCCCATTGATAGTGTGTTTTAGACGCATATCAAAGAAGATTGTGGATAGGGCTGTATCATTGCTTCGTTTAGTTCCTGATTTAAGCTCCAATTTTGACGATTACGTTATTGAATTCAATGAAGATAAGTTCCTTGGAGAAGATGATTTTTCAATTATCGATGTGTACATCACCATCAAGAAGGGTTTAGATCTTCACGAGGTTGCTTGCTTGGCATTTTGTCGAGCACTTGATTTGCTTCCTCTTCTATTAGGGTATGTTTAGATATTTTATCGTCTTTTGTTTAAGTTCTTTCTGCTATCTCATAGTCTCCTTTGATACATGTCTGTATTAGGTTATTTCGAATTTGCTCCCACTCCATTTCAAAGGATTAAGCTTAGAGAATAAGTTGTGGAGGACTTACCTAAGGTAAATTTATTTTTTCTTTTCTACTTACTGTTCTTCGACTCAGTTGCGAATGACTTATATACAATAATTTAACTATTGACAGCTGGTGAATTCTGTAAGGGTATCATATCGATTTTATTTAGCGGAACCAGAAGTTTTTACTACATTATGGGACTGATCCTGCTTTCTAGGACTTATGAAGCAGCTCATGGAACTTGATTTAGCTTAAATCCTATAAAAAACAGAGGATTACAACCTAAAACCTTCACGAATTTAGGTCACTCTCTACACCCACCACCAATAAGACTAATACACCATCAACGAGAATCTATTCTCCAAAAACCATTTTAAGGTAAAAATTCATTTCTTTTCAACTGAGACCCTAAAGAGCATAATACTTTTTTGGCTTAGGGCCGGCCTAGTAACCTTTCGGAATGGGGGATCCCCGTTGGCAACAACCACGGTAGTAGTTGCGGAACTACTGGGCCGGGAGAGGACAACCTGTTGTTCATGCTCCTCTTTCTTCGCTTCGGGGACGGAGGTCAAACCGAACTCGCCCATCCTTTTGGGCATAGGGTGAACTTGCTCTACCACCGGGAAAGGAATTCTGAATTCACTTTCAAGCTCTACCACAGGGCAGGGATAGGAAGATTAATAAGGCGCTTTTAAGCCCTGAAGCTAACTCTTATGCCTTGTTCTTCCTTCTACCCATATGCTCGCCAGATATCAGCCCTGTTTTTATTTTGCATCAGACCCATTGCTTTGACGACCGGACCCGAAAACCGAATTTAAAATTCCATTCTCTAAGGCGAACTAAAGGGATGTCTCTAAGCAGCCAAGGCCAAGAGCAGGCAGGAGTAGTCCAAGTCATCCAAGCCCTAATTCAGTCTCAGTCGAACCTCGTGTATCAGAATGTCTGACCTGTTTTTTTAGAGTGAAACAGATACTAGTTCTTTTGATTTTATTACCTTCAAAGGATTAGGCGTATATGTTTGAGTGGGCTAATTCGTGCCAAAACTTAATGTTTGAACATTCCAAGAACAATCGTAGAAGTAACAAATTGTGTTGAACTCGATGGCAATTGACAGAAGTTTTAGTCTTGAAGTAGAGCTCACGAGGTTTATTAAGCGATCTCCCGACCTGGATTCGGATTTTCCATTACTTATTAAAGAAGGTACTGGAAATGTTACTTTTCAAGCGTATTTGCTACTTGTATGTGCATATTCATGCTCTAATATCTTCTTTGATTGACTATAGGGAAAAATGTAACTGAATAGGAGGTTGTTGATGCAGTTGGAGAGGTGTTTCTTCACCCTAAATACACAATCCCATTGATAGTGTGTTTTAGACGCATATCAAAGAAGATTGTGGATAGGGCTGTATCATTGCTTCGTTTAGTTCCTGATTTGAGCTCCAATTTTGACGATTCCGTTATTGAATTCAATGAAGATAAGTTCCTTGGAGAAGATGATTTTTCAATTATCGATGTGTACATCACCATCAAGAAGGGTTTAGATCTTCACGAGGTTGCTTGCTTGGCATTTTGTCGAGCACTTGATTTGCTTCCTCTTCTATTAGGGTATGTTTAGATATTTTATCGTCTTTTGTTTAAGTTCTTTCTGCTATCTCATAGTCTCCTTTGATACATGTCTGTATTAGGTTATTTCGAATTTGCTCCCACTCCATTTCAAAGGATTAAGCTTAGAGAATAAGTTGTGGAGGACTTACCTAAGGTAAATTTATTTTTTCTTTTCTACTTACTGTTCTTCGACTCAGTTGCGAATGACTTATATACAATAATTTAACTTTTGACAGCTGGTGAATTCTGTAAGGGTATCATATCGATTTTATTTAGCGGAACCAGAAGTTTTTACTACATTATGGGACTGATCCTGCTTTCTAGGACTTATGAAGCAGCTCATGGAACTTGATTTAGCTTAAATCCTATAAAAAACAGAGGATTACAACCTAAAACCTTCACGAATTTAGGTCACTCTCTACACCCACCACCAATAAGACTAATCCACCATCAACGAGAATCTATTCTCCAAAAACCATTTTAAGGTAAAAATTCATTTCTTTTCAACTGAGACCCTAAAGAGCATAATACTTTTTTGGCTTAGGGCCGGCCTAGTAACCTTTCGGAATGGGGGATCCCCGTTGGCAACAACCACGGTAGTAGTTGCGGAACTACTTGGCCGGGAGAGGACAACCTGTTGTTCCTGCTCCTCTTTCTTCGCTTCGGGGACGGAGGTCAAACCGAACTCGCCCATCCTTTTGGGCATAGGGTGAACTTGCTCTACCACCGGGAAAGGAATTCTGAATTCACTTTCAAGCTCTACCACAGGGCAGGGATAGGAAGATTAATAAGGCGCTTTTAAGCCCTGAAGCTAACTCTTATGCCTTGTTCTTCCTTCTACCCATATGCTCGCCAGATATCAGCCCTGTTTTTATTTTGCATCAGACCCATTGCTTTGACGACTGGACCCGAAAACCGAATTCAAAATTCCATTCTCTAAGGCGAACTAAAGGGATGTCTCTAAGCAGCCAAGGCCAAGAGCAGGCAGGAGTAGTCCAAGTCATCCAAGCCCTAATTCAGTCTCAGTCGAAACTCGTGTATCAGAATGTCTGACCTGTTTTTTTAGAGTGAAACAAATACTAGTTCTTTTGATTTTATTACCTTCAAAGGATTAGGCGTATATGTTTGAGTGGGCTAATTCGTGCCAAAACTTAATGTTTGAACATTCCAAGAACAATCGTAGAAGTAACAAACTGTGTTGAACTCGATGGCAATTGACAGAAGTTTTAGTCTTGAAGTAGAGCTCACGCGGTTTATTAAGCGATCTCCCGACCTGGATTCAGATTTTCCATTACTTATTAAAGAAGGTACTGGAAATGTTACTTTTCAAGCGTATTTGCTACTTGTATGTGCATATTCATGCTCTAATATCTTCTTTGATTGACTATAGGGAAAAAATGTAACTGAATAGGAGGTTGTTGATGCAGTTGGAGAGGTGTTTCTTCACCCTAAATACACAATCCCATTGATAGTGTGTTTTAGACGCATATCAAAGAAGATTGTGGATAGGGCTGTATCATTGCTTCGTTTAGTTCCTGATTTGAGCTCCAATTTTGACGATTTCGTTATTGAATTCAATGAAGATAAGTTCCTTGGAGAAGATGATTTTTCAATTATCGATGTGTACATCACCAGCAAGAAGGGTTTAGATCTTCACGAGGTTGCTTGCTTGGCATTTTGTCGAGCACTTGATTTGCTTACTCTTCTATTAGGGTATGTTTAGATATTTTATCGTCTTTTGTTTAAGTCCTTTCTGCTATCTCATAGTCTCCTTTGATACATGTCTGTATTAGGTTATTTCGAATTTGCTCCCCCTCCATTTCAAAGGATTAAGCTTAGAGAATAAGTTGTGGAGGACTTACCTAAGGTAAATTTATTTTTTCTTTTCTACTTACTGTTTTTCGACTCAGTTGCGAATTACTTATATACAATAATTTAACTTTTGACAGTAGGTGAATTCTGTAAGGGTATCATATCGATTTTATTTAGCAGAACCAGAAGTTTTTACTACATTATGGGACTGATCCTGCTTTCTAGGACTTATGAAGCAGCTCATGGAACTTGATTTAGCTTAAATCCTATAAAAATCAGAGGATTACAACCTAAAACCTTCACGAATTTAGGTCACTCACTACATCCACCACCAATAACACTAATACACCATCAACGAGAATCTATTCTCCAAAAACCATTTTAAGGTAAAAATTCATTTCTTTTCAACTGAGACCCTAAAGAGCATAATACTTTTTTGGCTTAGGGCCGGCCTAGTAACCTTTCGGAATGGGGGATCCCCGTTGGCAACAACCACGGTAGTAGTTGCGGAACTACTGGGCCGGGAGAGGACAACCTGTTGTTCCTGCTCCTCTTTCTTCGCTTCAGGGACGGAGGTCAAACCGAACTCGCCCATCCTTTTGGGCACAGGGTGAACTTGCTCTACCATCGGGAAAGGAATTCTGAATTCACTTTCAAGCTCTACCACAGGGCAGAGATAGGAAGATTAATAAGGCACTTTTAAGCCCTGAAGCTAACTCTTATGCCTTGTTCTTCCTCCTACCCATATGCTCGCCAGACATCAGCCCTGTTTTTATTTTGCATCAGACCCATTGCTTTGACGACCGGACCCGAAAATCGAATTCAAAATTCCATTCTCTAAGACGAACTAAAGGAATGTCTCAAAGCAGCCAAGGCCAAGAGCAGCCAGGAGTAGTCCAAGTCATCCAAGCCCTAATTCAGTATTAGTCAAAACTCGTGTATCAGAATGTCTGACCTGTTTTTTTAGAGTGAAACCGATACCAGTTCTTTTGATTTTATTACCTTCAAAGGATTAGGCGTATATGATTGAGTGGGCTAATTCGTGCCAAAACTTAATGTTTGAACATTCCAAGAACAATCGTAGAAGTAACAAACTGTGTTGAACTCGATGGCAATTGACAGAAGTTTTAGACTTGAAGCAGAGCTTACGAGGTTTATTAAGCGATCTCCCGACCTGGATTCAGATTTTCCATTACTTATTAAAGAAGGTACTGGAAATGTTATTTTTCAAGCGTATTTGCTACTTGTATGTGCATATTCATGCTCTAATATCTTCTTTGATTGACTATAGGGAAAAAATGTAACTGAATAGGAGGTTGTTGATGCAGTTGGAGAGGTGTTTCTTCACCCTAAATACACAATCCCATTGATAGTGTGTTTTAGACGCATATCAAAGAAGATTGTGGATAGGGCTGTATCATTGCTTCGTTTAGTTCCTGATTTGAGCTCCAATTTTGACGATTCCGTTATTGAATTCAATGAAGATAAGTTCCTTGGAGAAGATGATTTTTCAATTATCGATGTGTACATCACCATCAAGAAGGGTTTAGATCTTCACGAGGTTGCTTGCTTGGCATTTTGTCGAGCACTTGATTTGCTTCCTCTTCTATTAGGGTATGTTTAGATATTTTATCGTCTTTTGTTTAAGTTCTTTCTGCTATCTCATAGTCTCCTTTGATACATGTCTGTATTAGGTTATTTCGAATTTGCTCCCCTCCATTTCAAAGGATTAAGCTTAGAGAATAAGTTGTGGAGGACTTACCTAAGGTAAATTTATTTTTTCTTTTCTACTTACTGTTCTTCGACTCAGTTGCGAATGACTTATATACAATAATTTAACTTTTGACAGCTGGTGAATTCTGTAAGGGTATCATATCAAGTTTATTTAGCAGAACCAGAAGTTTTTACTACATTATGGGACTAATCCTGCTTTCTAGGACTTATGCAGCAGCTCATGGAACTTGATTTAGCTTAAATCCTATAAAAAACAGAGGATTACAACCTAAAACATTCACGAATTTAGGTCACTCTCTACACCACCACCAATAACACTAATACACCATCAACGAGAATCTATTCTCCAAAAACCAGTTTAAGGTAAAAATTGATTTCTTTTCAATTTAAACCCTAAAGAGCATAATACTTTTTTGGCTTAGGGCCGGCCTAGTAACCTTTCGGAATTGGGGATCCCCGTTGGCAACAACCACGGTAGTAGTTGCGAAACTACTGGGCCGGGAGAGGACAACCTGTTGTTCCTGCTCCTCTTTCTTCGCTTCGGGGACGGAGGTCTAACCGAACTGGCCCATCCTTTTGGGCACAGGGTGAACTTGCTCTACCACCGGGAAAGGAATTCTGAATTCACTTTCAAGCTCTACCACAGGGCAGGGATAGGAAGATTAATAAGGCGCTTTTAAGCCCTGAAGCTAACTCTTATGCCTTGTTCTTCCTCCTACCCATATGCTCGCCAGACATCAGCCCTGTTTTTATTTTGCATCATACCCATTGCTATGGCGACCGGACCCGAAAATCGAATTCAAAATTCCATTCTCTAAGACGAACTAAAGGGATGTCTCTAAGCAGCCAAGGCCAAGAGCAGGGAGGAGTAGTCCAAGTCATCCAAGCCCTAATTCAGTCTCAGTCGAAACTCGTGTATCAGAATGTCTGACCAGTTCTTTTAGAGTGAAACCGATACCAGTTCTTTTGATTTTATTACCTTCAAAGGATTAGGCGTATGTGTTTGAGTGGGCTAATTCGTGCCAAAACTTAATGTTTGAACATTCCAAGAACAATCGTAGAAGTAACAAACTGTGTTGAACTCGATGGCAATTGACAGAAGTTTTAGACTTGAAGCAGAGCTCACGAGGTTTATTAAGGGATCTCCCGACCTGGATTCAGATTTTCCATTACTTATTCAAGAAGGTACTGGAAATTTTATTTTTCAAGCGTATTTGCTACTTGTATGTGCATATTCATGCTCTAATATCTTCTTTGATTGACTATAGGGAAAAAATGTAACTGAATAGGAGGTTGTTGATGCAGTTGGAGAGGTGTTTCTTCACCCTAAATACACAATCCCATTGATAGTGTGTTTTAGACGCATATCAAAGAAGATTGTGGATAGGGCTGTATCATTGCTTCGTTTAGTTCCTGATTTGAGCTCCAATTTTGACGATTCCGTTATTGAATTCAATGAAGATAAGTTCCTTGGAGAAGATAATTTTTCAATTATCGATGTGTACATCACCATCAAGAAAGGTTTAGATCTTCACGAGGTTGCTTGCTTGGCATTTTGTCGAGCACTTGATTTGCTTCCTCTTCTATTAGGGTATGTTTAGATATTTTATCGTCTTTTGTTTAAGTTCTTTCTGCTATCTCATAGTCTCCTTTGATACATGTCTGTATTAGGTTATTTCGAATCTGCTCCACCTCCATTTCAAAGGATTAAGCTTAGAGAATAAGTTGTGGAGGACTTACCTAAGGTAAATTTATTTTTTCTTTTCTACTTACTGTTCTTCGACTCAGTTGCGAATGACTTATATACAATAATTTAAATTTTGACAGCTGGTGAATTCTGTAAGGGTATCATATCGATTTTATTTAGCAGGATCAGAAGTTTTTACTACATTATGGGACTGATCCTGCTTTCTAGGACTTATGAAGCAGCTCATGGAACTTGATTTAGCTTAAATCCTATAAAAAACAGAGGATTACAACCTAAAACCTTCACGAATTTAGGTCACTCTATACACCCACCACCAATAACACTAATACACCATCAACGAGAATCTATTCTCCAAAAACCATTTTAAGGTAAAAAATCATTTCTTTTCAATTTAAACCCTAAAGAGCATAATACTTTTTTGGCTTAGGGCCGGCCTAGTAACCTTTCGGAATTGGGGATCCCCGTTGGCAACAACCACGGTAGTAGTTGCGGAACTACTGGGCCGGGAGAGGACTACTTGTTGTTCCTGCTCCTCTTTCTTCGCTTCGGGGACGGAGGTCTAACCGAACTCGCTCATCCTTTTGGGCACAGGGTGAACTTGCTCTACCACCGGGAAAGGTATTCTGAATTCACTTTCAAGCTCTACCACATGGCAGGGATAGGAAGATTAATAAGGCACTTTTAAGCCCTGAAGCTAACTCTTATGCCTTGTTCTTCCTCCTACCCATATGCTCGCCAGACATCAGCCCTGTTTTTATTTTGCATCATACCCATTGCTTTGACGACCGGACCCGAAAATCGAATTCAAAATTCCATTCTCTAAGACGAACTAAAGGGATGTATCTAAGCAGCCAAGGCCAAGAGCAGGCAGGAGTAGTCCAAGTCATCCAAGCCCTAATTCAGTCTCAGTCGAAACTCGTGTATCAGAATGTCTGACCAGTTCTTTTAGAGTGAAACCGATACCAGTTCTTTTGATTTTATTACCTTCAAAGGATTAGGCGTATATGTTTGAGTGGGCTAATTCGTGCCAAAACTTAATGTTTGAACATTCCAAGAACAATCGTAGAAGTAACAAACTGTGTTGAACTCGATGGAAATTGACAGAAGTTTTAGACTTGAAGCAGAGCTCACGAGGTTTATTAAGTGATCTCCCGACCTGGATTTGATTTTTCCATTACTGATTAAAAAAGGTACTGGAAATGTTATTTTTCAAGCGTATTTGCTACTTGTATGTGCATATTCATGCTTTAATATATCCTTTTAAATAGATAACCGTGTCCAAAAAAGTGGCTCTCTCATGTAACACAAAAGAAAAAGAAATTTAAATGGATCATCCGTCAACAATTAATGCCTGCTTGCCATTACCCATACCTGTCAACTTGCCGCCTTGTCTTTTCTGAACATATAAATAGTGAAGCTTCAAGTTTAAACCCTTAATAGGCTTAAACCTTATAAAAACAGAGGATTACAACCTAAAACCTTCACGAATTAGGTCACTCTCTACACCCACCACCCATAACACTAATACACCATCAACGAGAAGCTATTCTCCAAAAACCAATTTAAAGGTAAAAATTCATTTCTTTTCAATTGAAACCCTAAAGAACATAATACTTTTTTGGCTTTTGATTTTTTTTACCTTCAAAGGATTAGGCGTATATGTTTGAGTGGGCTAATTTGTTCCAAAACTTAATGTTTTGAACATTCCAAGAACAAACATAGAAGTAACAAACTGTGTTGAACTCGATGGCAATTGACAGAAGTTTTAGACTTGAAGCAGAGCTTACGAGGTTTATTAAGTGATCTCCCGACTTGGATTCGATTTTTCCATTACTTTTAAAAAAGGTACTAGAAATATTAATTTTCAAGCGTATTTGCTACTTGTATGTGCATTTTAATGCTTTAATATCTCCTTTTAAATGGATAACCGAGTCCCAAAAAGTGGCTCTCTCATGTAACAAAAAAGAAAAAGAAATTTAAATGGATCGTCCGTCAACGAGTAATGCCTGCTTGCCATTACCCATACCCGCTCAACTTGCCTCCTTGTCTTTTCTGATCATATAAATAGCGAAGCTTCAAGCTTAAACCCTTAATAGGCTTAAACCTTATAAAAACAGAGGATTACAACCTAAAACTTTCACGAATTTAGGTCACTCTCTACACCCACCACCCATAACACTAATACACCATCAGCGAGAAGCTATTCTCCAAAAACCAATTTAAAGTTAAAATTCATTTCTTTTCAATTGAAACCCTAAAGAACATAATACTTTTTTGGATTTTAATTGTTTTTACCTTCAAAGTATTAGGCGTATATGTTTGAGTGGGCTAATTTGTGCCAAAACTTAATGTTTTGAACATTCCAGGAACAAACGTAGAAGTAACAAACTGTGTTGAACTCGATGGCAATTGACAGAAGTTTTAGACTTGAAGCAGAGCTCACGAGGTTTATTAAGCGATCTCCCGACCTGGATTTGATTTTTCCATTACTTATTAAAGAAGGTACTAGAAATGTTATTTTTCAAGCGTATTTGCTACTTGTATGTGCATATTCATGCTTTAATATCTCCTTTGATTGACTATAGGGAAACAATGTAACTGAATAGGAGGTTGTTAATGCAGTTGGAGAGGTGTTTCTTCACCCTAAATACACAATCCCATTGATAGGGTGTTTTAGACCCATAGCAAAGATGATTGTGGATAGGGTTGTATCATTGCTTCGTTTAATTCCTGATTTGAGCTCCAATTTTGACGATTCAGTTATTGAATTCAATGAAGATAAGTTCCTTAAAGAAGACGATTTTTCAATTATCGATGTGTACATCACCAACAAGAAGGGTTTAGATCTTCACGAGGTTGCTTGCTTGGCATTTTGTCGAGCACTTGATTTGCTTCCTCTTCTATCAGGGTATGTTTAGATATTTTATCGTCTTTTGTTTATGTTCTTTCTGCCATCTCATAGTCTCCTTTGATACATGTCTGTATTAGGTTATTTCGAATTTGCTCCCCCTCCATTTCAAAGGATTAAGCTTAGAGAATCAGTTGTGGAGGAGTTACCTACGGTAAATTTAAATTTTCTTTTCTACTTACGTTTCTTCAACTCAGTTGCAAAGGACTTATATACAATAATTTAACTTTTGACAGCTAGTGAATTCTGTAAGGCTATCATATCGATTTTATTTAGCAGAACCAGAAGTTCTTACTACATTATGGGACGGGTCCTGCTTTCTAGGACTTATGAAGCAGCTCATGGAACTTGATTTAGCTGAAGGTACTAAGCTTTGTATGGATTACAATGACATAAGTATAATAAGATGGTGATGGATTCAAATATTGAAGTGGGTGTTGAAGTTAAAGTGATATAGCATGTAAGAAAATTAATTTTGCTTCTGATGAAGAGTTCAACTGTTTAACATGGTTAGTGTTTTTTGCGATTTAATACTCTTCAGGCGGTTATTCTTTTTCCCAAGATGTGTATTTGATCTTCATATTTGCTCATTCTTTTTACAGCTGAAAAACATTTTTCGAAGAATTTTCATTAGAGAAAGCAAGTTGGTATCTCGAATCTTTTGTTGAGAAGGAGTCAGATTCATTTGATATTGATTCTTTCAAGAATAACATTTTTCTCTCGAATTCGACAAATTTAGGGTAAGATTTGGTTGATGAGAACTTGTGTGTTTTGTGTTTTATACTTTTGATTCCTTTGCTAGCTCTAGTGTGTGGCTAATATTCTTGGCTAATAATATATTCAAGTATAATGAAAGACCATTTGTCTTAACATCTATTACTAAAAAAAGTTATGAGATGGTTTTTTCAGCTATAAGTTAGATGTGGCTTGTTCTTCTTTATGATCCAGCTGGCATGAGAAAAACTGCAATTATTCAGAATTTGGCCCAGAATCATGGGAGTAAAGGTACTTATTGAGATGGTTTTTTATATTATTTATTACTATTTTTGCAAAAAAGGTATTTGTTCACTTCTTACTAAAGACCTATGTTTAAACAATTAGTTCTATGTATTCACATGAGTGAGCAAATTGATCAGAAGACATTACTTGAAAGTATTGTTTGTACGGACACACCTGGTGAGTTCAAATGGCATCCAAGTTTATTGACTCAGGTTCATTTTCAATTTTCGTAAATTATATGAATTTCCAATTATGCCCTCCTTACTGTTATCCACTCACCATATTTCTTAAACATTCAAAGTTCAAGTGGAAAGTAAAGGTCAAAATCAGAATTCCATGTTTGAAACATGAAATTCCATGTTTAGAACATGATATTCCATAAATAAACTTAAGCCACTCGGTTCGAAACCTATATTAAAAGACAATAATACTGAAAGAATGAACCACAACCCAATAAAAAGAAAAACAAAAATGATCCAAAGCTTAACAATTGAAATGTAAAAAATGTTAAACTCGTGAATATTAAACAACCGTTAAAAGAATATAATGATCGTAAAAATAAAACAAAAAGAAAGTGGAGTTTGTTGATTGGCGGAAGATTACTTTGGTTTGTTGATTGGCAGAAGAAAGTGGAGATTGTTCGACAAAGTATGCAATTTGGTAAAAGATAAAAACTCACTTTCTCTGATATTTCACTATTTCTTTTATTTTAAGAAAATTAAATAAACTTGTGTTTTTTCTTTCTCCAATTTTAGAGAATGCATTGAGAGTTATATTATAATGGAAAAGAGTATAGATCCTATATTAGAGTGTTTGTTAGAAAGGAGGAAACACATATGGAGTACAGTTGAAAATATATGCACAACTGTGTTAGTGAACTTTGGAAGATATATGCACAACTGTGTTAGTGAACTTTGGAAGGAAGAAAAGAAAAAACAAGGGAAAATGAGGGTATTCTCGGAACTTTTGAAACTCTTAGGAAGTTGTGGACTCACTAGACATAGGGCAACTAGTATGGAGGTACCTTATATCATTATTATTATTATTTTTTATATTTTTTTTGTTATATTATTTATTAATGATCACTTTTGTGAGTGATGTAGAATGATTTGAACATAAATACAAGCTCCTGGATTCTTCAACCATCTTACAATGTGCATCATTTGTTTCTCCCCCCTGATGAAAACTCTTTGAAAAATCTTTCTCATGAAAAAAACCTAGAAATTGAGTGGAAATCTGCAAATCAATACTACTTTAAGAGCATTGCATCTGTTAAAAACTTGCATGAAAGATCCCAGAAGTTTCAAGATTTTACTCTTGAACAGGTAACATTTCATTTATATATTTTTATATATTCAACATTTCTGGATAGTAAAATGTTATGTTTTGTATGGTAGGTACAAAGATCAGTTTCGTATGTTTACCATTTAATTGAAATTCAACAAGACCAAAGGGAAGCTGCATATAATCTTGCGAAACAACTTAAATGCTTAAAAGAATATATGTGGCCTTTAGCTAATTTATTACAGAGTAGTTACACACAAAATCAACATATCAACTTTTATTGCATGTGGCAACAAAAGGTAAATCTTCTTTTAATTAGCTATCTTTTACAGTATGGTTATGAAAATGGTTGTTTTGTTATTGCAGCAAATATTTGATAGCTTATGCACCATGATTTACGAGGAGTGCTTGTTGTTACAAAGAGTTGAGGATACTCATTCCGCCACCTGTCAAAATGTTAAGGATTCAGCCAAGTTTATTCGTTTATTTATCGAAAAATTTGTTCCAGATGTTGAGAAATCTAAGGTACAACTCTCTAGCACTAGCACATGTTATTTGTTTATCATAGCTAGGTTTCTTCTCACACCACCTGTCAAAATATGCTTGAACAGGACTTACTGGATAATTATCTCCTTGGAAGTAATCAAGTAACAGTCACTGTAGGAGCTGTATTGCCTCCTTATGGTGTCACTAAACAAATGGAGTTATTAATCGATCACAATTTTCAGTTGCTAAGGTCTTTTAAGGACAGTATCCACACTTTCCAAAGGCAATCAGTGAATAGTGGAGCAGTTGAAACTACTTTATTTGGTCATTTTGATGAAATATTCAAAAAGGTATCTTATATTGATGTTTAAGTTATAGTCAAACAATAGTATTAACTAAGTTATTGATCACTTTTCAGGCTGATTCTGTTGCTGAAAAACTGAACCTTGCTATGAGTGAACCTCATGGAGAAAATTCCATTGAAGTTGAAGCTGGGTTTAATGAAGCGCTTAAGGGAGCGTATACTCATATAATGGACTTATTCGGTACTATTGGCTCACAAGAGTATGCTAATGGATTCTCTGAAGACTCTTTGAGAAATATTACTATATGGAAAGACCTTTTTGTGACGGATATAACTCAGTTGAAGTTGACCCCACTCTGTGATGACCTGGAAAAAGCTATTACTTTTGCGGTACAGGATTGATTTTATTTTATCATATCATGTCATGTCCTGTTTTCTAACTCTCATTGGTTTGTTATGTATGCTCAGGGAAAACTACTTAACTGTGTCAGTGTCAGTGAAATAGGTCCAGTTGAAGCACAGTTAAGACAATTGTATTTACTCCTGGATGTGATTTTGTCTTTTGGTGATGGACTGTTACATGATTTTTTGGTCACACATAGGATGGTAAGTTTGTTTCTTATCATGTCTCTGAATTTGTGTATTAACATGTTTATAATATTACAGGTATCTGTTATGAGTCATGTACTTGCGGACACTTTTACTTCACTATTTGGTAAAGGATTTGGTGTTCCAGATGATCCAACGGCTGAGAATGGAGATGAAAAAACTAAAGATGCTTCTGGAACTGGTATGGGTGAAGGTGCTGGGATTAAAGATGTTAGTGATCAGATAGAAGATGAAGATCAGCTCCTTGGGACTGAAAAGGTGGTACTTGACACATTTCTTTATTCCTATTTTCTTACAAAATTTTAATTTTAACTTTTATTTTTTTTGTGTTTTCAGACAAATGAAGATGAAAAAGGTTTACCTGATCCGAATAAAAATGTGAAAGGAGTGGAAATGGAACAGGATTTTGAAGGTGACACGTTTAGTGTGAGTGAAGAATCTGGAGATGATAATGAGGAAGAAGAAGATAATGAGGAGGAGGAACCACAAGTTGATTCTGCTATGGGTGAAACTGGTGAGAATGGTGATATAGTTGATGAGAAGCTATGTGATAAAGAGGATGAGAATGACGATAATACCCCTAATGAGAAGTATGAGACTGGTCCAGCTGTTAAAGATGGTGATGTTGATGGTAGAGAGCTTCGTGCTAAAGATGATTCTGAAATTGGTGGTGAGGAACCTGAACCTGAACCTGAACCTGATGAGTTGAATCAAGATAATAATATTAATAATACTACACAAGATGATGAGGAGGAGGGTAAAGAGGGAAATGAAGAAGAAGAAGGTCCTGATAAAGATGATGCTTTTGCTGATCCTTCGGGTTTGAAACTTGATGATCCTAATCAAGATATTAACATGGATGAAGCAAAAGAAGAAGATACAAATGAACCTACAAAAGACGGTGAATCTGAACCATCCAAGGAAGATAATGAAGCTGATCTAATGGAAGATGTTGAACCTGGAGGTACTGATCCTGATCCTGATCCCATGGAAGAAGATGGTCCAATAGAGAACTTAGAAAGTGAGGAGAATGGTAATAATGGTGATGAGGTGGCAGAAGATTCTGAGATGGCTAATTTAGAGAATGAACAAGATAAGGACAAGGACTTGACGAAACAAAGGAAAAATAGTTTGCGAATGGGGGCTTCAAATTTTTCAGAAGATAATGTACAAACAGCTCATCAATCAGGTGCACAACCTAAAGGTGATTCTGATTCTGCAGGTTTTCAAGATACTGCTCCAGAAGCTATGCATTCTGAGTATCAAAATGATCTTGCTCCTTCAAGTGGTGTACCTAATGCCTCGGGTATTGAAACCATGGTGTCTGATTTACAAAATGGAAAAAACATAAGTGAGAATCAACCTAGTCAAATGTTACCTCCTTCTGAATCTTCTTCTCTTCAGAAAATGCAACCTAATCCTTTTCGTAATGTTGGAGATGCACTTGAAGGATGGAAAGATCGAGTCAAAGTTTCGTTTGACCTTGAAGATAATGATTTGGTTAACGAGAATGATGATAATGCTGATGAGTATGGTTATACTGCTGAATTTGAGAAAGGTACAGCTCAAGCTCTTGGTCCTGCTACTACTGAACAAATGGATAGTAATGTAAATACAAATGATATGGAAAAAGATTCGGAAAATATTTCAGATGTACACGAAGAACATCATATTCTGATGTACTAGAACATCTCCTCTTCTTAAGGTTATATTTTGTTGGTAGAGCATTACAAATGCGTTTTTCCATGCAAAAAATCTAATTTTTGTTGGAATATTAAAATTCCAAACAGTTTCGCATAGAATTCTACCAACGTGTAACGCATGGCATGATTAATATGGTTTACAAGTCAATTCTCTAGCGGCAATCATCTGATATCCTGACTTAGTGGTGTACAAACCTAAATCATTGAAAGGACACACAAGAGTATCCTATTAAAAGGACACGACAAGATTAATTATAGAAACAAAATCAACCACATGTAGCAGTAACCACCTATACATAGCTTGAAGATTCCATGATCTATCGTCCTTATTTATGAAATGTGAAACTTAAGAATATGAAAATTTGACAGCTTTTCAACATGCATATTTTTTGCTAACCATGCAGATTCCATATATTGATATCTTCACCATTACCAGTAAGATATGTGCATTCAGTTCTTATTACACCCTAACAATTACATGTTAACCAACTCATGAATAGTCTTCGAACATCTTAAAAACGGTCTGGATATCCTTCATGTTACTAACCAAATCTAGGGGTGAAAATTGGAACATAAATTTCTTATATCATGTCGATTCCGATCCGAAAATTCCATAATTGGAATTGATTTTTTACCTTCCGATTTCAAAATTTCCAATTTTGATTTTTTCAAAATTATTTTGGAATCGAATTGTAATTATATATTCTAAATTTGGAAATTCTGATTTCCAATCCCATTTCTGTTTTCTGTTTTCGGTTTTTCCGAGTTTTTCCAATAACTTTTCTGAACATTGTTTCAAAACTCATTCGGATTTTTTTGAAGATCACTAAATATACTTCCTCCGTTTCAAAATGTTTTCCACTTGTTAAAATTATTGTTTCAAAATGTTTGTCCACTTAGTATTTCAAGACATTTTTTTCTAATTTTTTCTATAATTACCCCTATTAAAAAATTAAAATTTATATTTTCAATACACATTTAAGATATCAAGACACTTTATGATATACCTTACCTTTTATTATTATTATAGGATAAGATGCAAATACAGTTAATGATTTTATTCATAATCGTATATGTTTTATTACATGTTATAAAAATTTCCACTTGAATAATTTTTATATATTTCTTATTTAAAACTAAGAAACTAATTGAATGTTCAGTTTTATGAATAAAAAAATTAAATTACTATTGTTATATTTATGTTATGATCTGATATGTAATTTTATAGTTATAATTATATTATATTTGTGATTTTTAAAAAATAATATACTATTGAAAATTTTACAAAAATAAATATATAGAAGAAAATAATTCCAAAAGTATTCCAAAAATGAAAAAAAATAGAGACATTCCAAATGCGGAATTAAAATTTGAATTCGGATATTTGAATTAGAGTATTATATTTCGAAAAGAAATTGATCTTTTTCCAAACAACTCCTATTTCAATCTGATCTGCCCGGTTCCTCTTTTACTCAAACCCCATCTTTGCAAGTGTGTCCAAAAGAAAAACAATCATATAGCTTACCCATATCACCGTACGTCTGCTAAAATTCCACACATGTATCGACCATTTATCTTGGAAAAGTCCAAGCCAACGACAACGTCCATTATTTGTCAAGTAACTCTCAAAAGACCAACAATCACACTAATGTTGGCCCAAATCAGCTTTTTATAATTATTATGGAACCTACCCTTAGGGATGGCAAGGGTTTAGTGTTTTGCAAAAATATCAAAAACCATAATCATAACCGTTTATTTTATTAAAATCCATAACATAACGGTGTTAACCACCGATTACACTTTTTAAAATCATAATCGCATTATTCGATTTTAGTTTTTTAAATGGTCTTGTGGGTTTTAACCATAATCAAATGGTACTTTAATAAATATATTAATGCCATAAAATAAAACTACACATATAAAAAAAACTCATAAAAATATAAAATATCGTGTTAGTTTTTTATTAAATTACATATTTATTATTTAGTTGGTTAAATATATTATTAAAATTTTGGTTTTAGAATATCAATATGTTGTAAAAGGGTCAACATAATATAACATAATTTTGGTCAACATAATATAACATAATTTTGGTTTTAGAATATCAATATATTTATTATAGAATTTGAAATTATATATGATAAAAACGGTTTTTCGGTTATTCGATTTTATTTTTATCTAAAACCATAACCTAACGGTTTAAACCATCGGCTACACTTTCAAAACCATAATCTAGTAGTTTTAGCCACGGTTATATGATTCGGTTTTTAATCAGTTCGGTTATTATCGGGTTTGGTCTTTAACGTAACCATGACCATCCCTACCCACACTCCACTTTATCTTCTTCCCATTCCATCTCAAAAACAAATAAGTAACCAAAAAAACAAAATTACATAATGACGTTAAAATTCAAATTTATGTTATATTATGTTGTAAAAGGGTCCTAAACTCATACATTACCATACTGATACATGTAAGATATAAAATTTGTTAAGTTACTTCTTGAGGAAATACTTTCCATCTCTAAATTCCAACTTTTCTTCAGCAACTAAACCCGATAAAAATCTTTGAAGTTGTTGAATTGATTTATCATAAGGAGGATCAGATATACAAAACATCTGCACTAAAACAAAACATTTCTTCTTACTTCTTCATTTAACATATAAATAATATAATAACTCAATTCCTTTTTTTTCGTTCCTTAGCACCCCAAACTCAATTCCTGCACCATTAACACACTACCTTTCTCATTTTTTTTTAAAGTAGACACTAAAACTTGACACTAACTTAGAATTATACACTAGGAATTGAAAAACATAAAGCAATAAACTAATATACAATGAACTGGCTTTTGTTTAACGTCGTTAAGCTCGACGGGTTACCTCTCGCAACTATTCAGCTTCAAGGAGGTACACGACCTCCCCAGGATGTGGATCCACCATGCGATTAGTATCTTCGCCTCCATGATAAATTTTCAGACGATGACCATTCGCCATAAAGGTGCGGTGTTCTGTTAGATGCTCAATCTCTATAGCTCCATGAGGCGTAACTTTGGTCACAATGTAAGGACCAGACCACTTCGATCTCAACTTTCCCGGATAGTTACTGAAATTGGATTTGTATTTCAGGACCCTCTGTCCTACATCAAATGTCTTTGCACGAATGTGATTATCATGCCACCTCTTCGTGTTTTCTTTGTAAAGTTTCGCGTTTTCATAGTCATGTAATCGAAACTCATCAAGTTCATTTAGCTTCATCGTACGATTTTCACCGGCCAAAGTAGGATCTAAATTGAACTGCGTTATTGCCCAGTATGCACCTAATTCTAGTTCAAGAGGTAAGTGACAAGCCTTACAAAAAACCATACGATACGGAGATGCACCAACTGGAGTTTTAAACGCAGTACGATAAGCCCACAACGCATCATCTAGTTTCATAGACCAATCTTTTCGTGTGTGGCCAACAGTCTTTTCCAGAATAGATTTGACCTCTCGATTAGAGACCTCAGCTTGACCATTGGCTTGTGGATGATACACGGTACATACACGATGCCTCACACCATATTTCTCTAGAACTGTCTTCAGATATTTGTTCACAAAGTGTGAACCTCCATCACTGATAATAACTCTAGGTGTACCATGTCTAGTGAAGATGTGTGAATTTAAGAATTCAATCACTACTTGCGAATCATTAGTTGGTAGAGCTATAGCCTCTACCCACTTAGACACGTAATCAACAGCTAGTAGGATGTAAAGATTCCCGTTAGATGGTACAAAAGGACCCATGAAATCAATATCCCATACATCGAATATCTCGACTTCAAGAACATTATTACATGGCATCTCATCCCTCTTGGATATATTTCCAGTAAACTGTCATCAATGACACTTCTTAACATACTCATGACAATCCTTATGTAAAGTAGGCAAAAAAACCGGATTGTATTACCTTAGCAGCTGTGCGGTCACCTTTGAAGTTTCCTCTATATGGCGAATCATGACAACTCGCAACCACTGCCCAAACATCTGTCTCAGGTATGCATCTTTGATGTCTCCTCATTTGTGATAGATTTATGTTAGGATGAGACATCATTTTTAGTGTTTTAGAAGTCAATAATATCAATTTTCTTGAGTTTTAGTGCACTTTCCTATTTTGTGTCTTGATTTGTAGAAATAATATTTTTAGAGCATATTGGGTTTAATTGTTTATTTAGTGTGTAGCTTTAAAGATAATTATGGAGATTAATTAGAGTCCAAGTCAAAGACAACAACTTATGGAAAGGGATTTACATGGTAATTGGAGAAAAGGAAATAAAAGCTAAAAAGATGGAAAAGGAAAAGCTGCCTAAATCTGGGATTCTGCAGATCACGTCCAAAGATATGCGTTTTTACCTAAGAAATCGGCCGAATTTGGAGATTTCCTTCTATAGGGTCAAGATAATTCCGTTGCGATTCTTTTGGTATCTTGTGGAGCTCAAACGGACCAATAACGAAGAAGTTATGACCAAAACAACGCAGCAGTGTTTATCTTTATTTCCATACGAATTTGAGTTGGGCTAGAAGTCCATTACCTTAACTATTCCTCAAGAAAACGAATTAGGTCTTCTAAACACCTATAAATACACCCTTATATCACTTGTAAATCATCCTTGCCTCATAGTAATTAGTTCTTAAGGTTTTATTCTTCCAGTTTATTGTAGAGAGCAAGATGATGTCTTTTGTAATTTCTTTTAGTTTATTTCCATCAGGTATGAACTAAACCTCCCATACCTTGCATATGTATAATCTATGAATTCTAATTCTTCTATCTAAGTTTCTTTGGGAATTATATGTTTTAATCTGATATTAGCTACTTACTTTATATTTGCTTATGTGTTTTGATTTAATGTCTTTCCTAGAACTGATCACTTTAGGATTGTTTTAATAGTAGTTAGATGGTCACCGTAACTGGGTGTTTAACTATTGAACCACCACATAATGTCTAGTGTCGATAGCAGTTTTGACAAAACATACTTCTAACTAGATAGTCATTAAGGTTTGTTTTAATCACCATATCACCAATTGATTGTAGTGTGCTGGATAGGGCCTTAGTGGCGTTTGATAACCCTATTTGAGTCCTCGTCTTGGTTGTGCCGTAGCCCCCTTAGTCGCTCTCAAGGTCTAAGGTAGTGGAATTTAGAATCCTGACTAAGTATTACCAAGAGCTAATATTCTCCCTTATGAACTAGATTTATAGATAGAATTAGAAGGATTAGTGCATACTAGCAAAACCTAAGCTATACTTCTCATCTCATATTCTTAATCTTTTACTTTATTGTCTTTAAATTCATAGTTTTAATTTAGTTTTAATTCATAAAATCGAAAAACCAAATATTTATTTACTGTCTTCTAGTATTTACTTTTACTCGTTATCTGTTCCTACGCGATTAACACACTTAAGTCCCTGAGAACGAACTCTACTTATCATTAAAACTTGCATACGTCCTGTAATACTTGCAGTACTGTGCCTGTCTAGGGTGAGAGTGCATAGTTTCCCATACTTAAATTGATCTTATTTTTATCACACCCTAGGCGACACCAATCTTCTCACCATTTGATCACTACACACTTTGTAGAGGAAGCGATCCTCCCAAAATAACTGTTTAGCACGACGGATCAATCTTCTATTGTCTTATGATGTAGCTCCTTCAGGAAAGTTACCACTCACAATAAGATTTTCAATGTCAGCATACCAAGGAGTACCATCATATATAGCAAATAAACTCTCATCCGTAAACTTTTCTCGAACCAACTCAGGATCACTATTAAGCTCTGAACCTTCAAGACATGACAAATGATCTGCAACCTGATTATCACAACCCTTTCGATCTAGGATTTCTAAGTCAAACTCTTGTAACAATAACACCCATCTGATTAAGCTCGGCTTAGCATCTTTCTTCTCCATAAGGTATTTAATTGCAGAATGATCAGTAAACACAACAACTTTCTCCCCAAGAAGATAGGAACGAAATTTTTCGAATGCATACACTACAGCTAGTAACTCCTTCTCAGTTACGGTATAATTTACTTGAGCACTTGTAAAGACCTTACTAGCGTAGTAGATGGAATGAAATACCTTATCTTTTCTTTGTCCCAGAACAACACCTATAGCAAGATCGCTAGCATCGTACATTACTTCAAACGGAATCTTCCAATCAGGAGGTAATACAATAGGTGCAGAAATAAGCTTCTCCTTAATCTTTTGAAAGGCCACCATGCAAGCTTCATCGAAAAGGAATTTGACGTCCTTTTCAAGTAAGTTACATAATGGAGTAGAGATCTTGGAGAAGTCCTTGATGAAACGTCGGTAAAAACCAGCATGACCCAAAAAACTTCTTACCCCTTTAACAGAAATCGGAGGGGGAAGAGTTTTAATTACCTCAATCTTAGCTCGATCAACTTCCAAACCCGAACTCGAAACCTTGTGTCCCAACACTATACCTTCACGAACCATAAAGTGACATTTTTCCCAGTTCAAAACCAAATCAGTTTCCTTGCATCTAATCAACACCTTGTCCAAGTTCCGTAAACACTCATCAACGTTATCACCAAACACAGAGAAATCATCCATAAATACCTCAAGGAAATCATCGATCATGTCCCATAAAATCGCCATCATACATCTTTGAAAAGTAGCAGGTGCATTACATAATCCGAATGGCATCTTTCGGAAGGCAAAGGTACCAAAAGGACATGTAAAGGTGGTCTTGTGTTGGTCTTTTGGATCTACATAAATCTGATTGTATCCTGAATACCCATCCAAAAAGCAATAATATTCTCTTCCAGCTAACTTGTCTAACATTTGATCTATAAACGGAAGGGGGAAGTGATTTTTTCTGGTGGCCTTGTTCAACTTACGGTAATCCATACACACTCTCCAACCAACAACGGTTCTTGAGGGTATGGCTTCATTCCGTTCATTCAAGATGGTAGTGATACCACCCTTCTTTGGTACGCATTGAACTGGACTCACCCATTCGCTGCTAGCAATAGGATAGATGACTCCTGTGTCTAGCAACTTGATAACCTCTTTCTTCACCACTTCCTTCATAGCTGGCATCAATCTTCTTTGTCCTTCAATTGAGCGCGCACTTTCATCGTCCAGAATGATTTTGTGTTGGCTATAGGAAGGACTAATACCTTTGATGTCAGCAATAGTCCAACCAATCGCCTCTTTGTTAGCTCTTAGTATGCGTAAAAGTTTTTCTTCTTGAAGACCTGTTAAAGTAGCTGAAACAATAACAGGCAGAGGTTTGTTAGTACCTAAATACGCATACCTCAAGTGTGTCGGAAGCGGCTTTTCTTCTAATTTTTGGGGAGCTTCGATAGATGGTTTGTTTTTAAGCACTATCTCCCCCGATTCTCTGACAGGTTCATAAGTGAGACGCTTATGCTTCGGATATCCAGAGTTAAGAGTTGCCACTGTTTCGGCTAACTCTTCTATTGGCTTTGGTAAGTCAGGTGTTAGGGGGCTTGCAAGATGTCTCCGAAATCCATGTATTCCCATACTTCTCGTGTGGCTAAGTCAATTACATCCAATCGGAAACAGTCTTCTCGAAAATCTGGAAACTTCATAACCTTAAAACACGTTGAACTTTACCTCCTCGTCTTGGATTCGCATTGTTAATTCTCCGTTTTCTACATCAATAACAGTACGCCCCGTGGCTACGAATGGCCGTCCCAAGATGATGGGGACATTCCTATCCGCGTCGTATTCACGTATAACAAAATCAACGGGAAAAATTAAAGTACCTGCCTTAACGAGGACATCTTATATGCGTCCCTCTGGATGTGCGAGGGATCTGTCAGCCATTTGCAAGACCATGGATGTCGGCCTTGCTTCTCATATCTTCAACATCTTGAAAATTGATTTGGGCATGAGATTGATACTCGCTCCCAAATCACACAAAGCTTTACCTTTCCACTCATTTCCAATGGAAATAGGAATCGTAAAACTCCCAGGATCAAGTAGTTTTGGTGGCAATTTGCTTTGGCATATGGCACTACATTCTTCAGGCAAACCTATCATCTCATTCTAAAGGTGTGGTCTTTTGTTGGCGATGGCTCTCTTCAGGAATTTGACATATTTTGACACATCTCTAATGGCATCTAAGAATGGAATATTAATGTTAAGACCTCTTACCACGTTCAAGAACTTCTGATAGTCAGCCATTGCATTTCTTCTGAACTCTCGAGGGAAAAGGTGGAGGAGGACGGGTTACTGTAGTATCTTGCTTCTTCGGCTTTTCCGGACTCTTCTCCACTTCCACTACTTCAGGTTAATCTTCTTTTTCCACCACATCTTTTGACGGTTTTTCTTTCACAGTTGTTTCTTTTTATTTCATCACGGGAAAAGGAGGTGGTGGGAGATTCTTACCACTTCTAAGTGATACTACATTACAATCTTCTCTTTGCTTTGGTTCTTAAGTGTCACTTGGTAATTGTCCTTGTTGACGTTGATTTAATTGCTTCGATACCTGAGCTAGTTGATTTTCTAACATCTTAAGTGCTGCGGTGGCTTGTTGCTCTAGGCTAGCTTTTGTTGAATGTTGATTAATGTCAACAAGGTTTGCTAAACATATAGTGCACCTTCTTGAGGTTGAGCTTTCTGGTTCATGGTCTCGGTGTAAGTGTCTTAAGGAGGTTGTCTCTGAGCTTGATTTCCGTAAGCTTGTCCACCTTGGTAGTTGTTCTGTGGTCTTGGTTAATAGTTATTGCCTTGGGGACACGGTTGATATGCATAAGTCGGATTAGCAGTCCCATTTGGATTCGAATATTGGAAACCCGGATGGTTTCTATTCGGTTGATAGCCTTCACCACTTGAATTATAATTCCCTCGGTTAGAAACAAACATTACGGCTTCTGGATTGTTTTGACAATGCTCCTAGTCATGATCTTGTGTACCGTAGTTAGAACACCCATAAACTTCTTGTGTAACATTAACATCTACTTTTCTACCTGCAACACTTTTTGTAACAGCTAGAGTAAGCTGTTTCAGTTGTTGCTCAAGTTTATTCTCCATGGCAGTGAATTTTTCTTCAATGAATGCACTATATCCACCTCGGATAGGTGTTCTCACGGTATTCCAACCCATCTCATTCGTCACAGTTCTATTCAAAATAATCTTAGCATGGACTGGTTGTACCTGTAAAAATCCACCACCACAAAGCAAGTCTAAATCCTTTCTTGAAGAGCCATCAAATCCTCTGTAAAATATCTTCATCTGTTGAATCTCTCTGAGGCCATGATCAGGGACTCTTCTTAAACAAATCTGAAATCTTGTCCAACTTCTACCCAAAGTCTCGTCTTGATCTTGTTTGAACGAGGTCAATTCAACTTGCGCGTCTAATCTCATATTCGTTGGGTAGTATCTATCAAAGAACGTAGTTTGTAATGCGTCCCATGTTGTGATTGATCCAAGTTCTTGAGAATCATGCCATTCACTTGCTCCATCAATAATGAAATACCTAAAATTCGCAAAATACATCTGATCTCTTGTTACTCCTTGCGTAATATAGGAATCGCAAATTTGCATGAACTTCTGTACAACACAGATTGGATCTTCGCCAGGTGCTCCTCGGAAATTGCCATAACTCTGAAATTGAGATAACATACCAGGATCAGGTCTAAATCTCTCGACATTAATATTTGCAGGGCCAATTCCGAGGGCAGGAGCTCGATATGGAGCTTGTTCAGGGCCATTAACAAACCACAGATAATTGTTCTGAGGAGGTTGGACTTGTGGAACAAGAGGAACAAGAGGAGGATCGATTTCATGATCGTCAGCCATTGCTTCTCTTGCTAATTGCTCCTCTAACTCTTTTGCTTTAGCTTCTCTCTTTCTTTTGTTTGCTTCTCGAACTAAGTTTTCGGGATTCGAAAGAATCACAAGATCTTCACGCATATACCTGTAAACCTGAGAAAGAAAGACAACCCAAAGCGTAAAACTGAAAAATAAAACTAGAACTAAAACAATTAAACTACTAAACATTAACACCGGGGTCACACGCTACCGTCCCCGGCAGCGGTGCCAAAAACTTGGTGGGTCCTGGTGTGTTTATAAATTAAGAATTGAAAATAAAGGAACCACTTAACCGCAAGTGCACGGTTGTCCAGGTAATATATGATAAAAAAGTTCGTTCGCAGTGACGGATTAGGCACAACTCAGGTATTAATCGAAAAGTAAGAATAATTGCTTGACAGAAAAATAAAATAAAGATTTTTGTTTGGTTTTTTTAAATTAAAAGATGCAAGAAAATAAACTACGGAAATAAAATAAAGCAAGTAAAAGAGAATTGAAACTTCAGAAGAGAGAGAGTACTTGATCCTCGCAAGGGTTTCACCTAACCTATCTAATTCATGCTTCTGTTTAAGGGCTAAACTGGTATTATTGGGCTAGTCGGGACTCTAATATCTCCTAGCCCCCGTCAGGGTGTACCTAAGAGCTATCCTACGGTATTACAAACCCCGTCAGGGTGAATATAAGCTACTTTCAGATGAATACTAATTTACCTCATTGGCTGCATGGTTAGTTAAGCCCGTCAGGGTCAATAGCGAATACTACGCGTCTATTACCTATGTCTGTAATTAAACCCCCCGTCAAGGTGATCACCTCCCCACCAAAGTGAATAGCTTAATTACTATGAGCTCAGTTTTATTCATGACTTCAAAATTAGTGATTAAAACAAAATAATAGTCAACACAAAATACCTAGTCTAATTTAAACTATTAATCCCAAATTCAGAAAACATAAATTAAATAGAATTGGGTTCAACCCATATAGCGATTCTCAAGTACTAAAGAAATTAGTTCATAACGGAATTAAAAACTGAAAATAAATAAAAATAATTCATGTTCAAATACAAAAGATAAATTGATAACCTAAAGGGTAAGATGACTGATGATGGAAGAACAGGACTCCTCCAGCACTAGCTTCTCCTTGCCTTCTTGCTCTTACTTGAAAACCTTAAGCCTCTTGTGTAATTCTCCGAAGTGTGTGAAAAGAGGAGGCTTAGGGGTGTATTTATAGATGTTAGGAAGCCCTAGGTCGAATTTACTTGGAGTGGAAGACAAGTTAAGAACTCTTAAATTCGTAGCCCTAAAGTCTAGGAAAGGTATAATTCTGCTGCTGATTTGTTTTGGTCACATCTCCTTCAATAATTATCCGTTTGACGCGTTCCAATATTCAAAACCGCTTGTCTCGGAAAGCTCTTTCCATTGGTTCAGACCACTCGCCCAAATTCCTAGTCAATCTTAAGTTATGAGCTTGTCTTTGAAACGTGGCTGGAATTTCAGATTTATTTGGCAGCTTTATCTTTTCCTTATTTGCATATATCCTTCCTTAATCTTCTTATATCCATGTAAATCTCCTTTCCTTTACTTCTTTGACTTGACTTGGGTTCTAAGTAATTACCATATATCTTTTAAAGCTTCACAATAAATAAATAAGGTAATTAGAGATAAATACCTCCTTAATTAAGCCTCTAATTTTTTTAAGCCTCTAATTTTTTTTTATTTAGATATAAATGCCTAATAGAACAATTATTTAAGAAAACATCCCCTTTATATTTTTTATACCTATACCATCCTTATTATTAAATATATTATTTTATTTTTAATATAATATTTATTTTTAAATTTAAACAAATAATAGGGTACTTCTACCACCACCACCACCACCACAACCACAACCATCACCACCTCCACCATCACAACCACCACCACCACCACTACAGCCACCACAACCATCACCACCTCCACCATCACAACCACCACCACCACCACTACAGCCACCTCCACCACCACAACCACCACCACCACCTACTACTAATTTCATCACACGTGCGCGTCCGTGAATTTTTTTTAAAATCGTCATAACTAATTCAAAAAAACTCAGAAAATTAAAAAAATTGCATTTTTGGATAAAGCAAATTAATATTTACGTCTATGATTTTTTTTTTGATTTTTTTTCCGCAGATACGAAATTCCATGTTTAAAACAGGAAATTCTATGTTTTAAACAGTGAATTTCGTGTCTGCGGAAAACAAATTCCTTATTTCAAAACATGGAATTTCATGTTTAAAACATGGAATTCCGTGTCTACGAATTAAAAAATTCAAAAAAAATCCGAAAAAAAATCATAGACGTAAATACTAATTTGCTTTATCCAAATTATAAATTTTTTATTTTTTTTTTATTTTTTAGAATTAGTTATGACCATTTTAAAAAAAAAAAAATTCACGGACGCGCGCGTGTGTTTATTAGTTTTTGTTTTGATTTTTTCTAATTGTTTTTTTAATTGTTAATTATAAGGGTAGTTTGGGATGTGGCTGTTTTCTATAAAGTATCTTATTCTAGGCACCTTTTTTTAAATAAGTTTTTTAATAGACATTAATCTATAATTGGCTTATAAATAAATAATTAAACCGCATATGCTTTAAAAAGAATAAATCCATAATTCAAGAAATAGAAATAGGAAAGTGCACTCTAAAAATAGAAACTCGAGTAAAAGTACTTCCTTACACACTAAAATACCCTAAGACTTTAATTCTCACTTCTCCTCCTTAGATTGGTTTTTCATGAAATTCAAGAACCTACTAACTTTGCACTAAAAATAATCAAATTAACGCACAAAAGCTCTAAAAATGTAAATAGTCAATTTCGAAGGGGAGAAAGTGCAATATGATCAAATAAGCATAAAAGTCTATCAAATAAGTCATTTATTCACCTAAAAGGATGTCTCCAAAGGGCTAATAATTAGAACAAATAGGGAGACATCAAAAACTTACCTAAGTTACCCCCAATTTTTAGTGGATAAACCTTTGACACTTAGTGGTAAAGAGATATAAAAATATTAAAGTTGAATGTGACATATAGTAATAATCTTATTAATTGTGATTTTGTAAGAAATCAATGACCTAGAAAAAAACATTTGTAGTGGCATAGGCAAGGGGACCCATTATCACCCTTCCTCTTATGCCTTGTAACTCATTTAACATTCTAGTGTTTTTTAAAGCTTGGGTAAATTAAAAGTATTAAAGTGGCAAGGCAAGGCCCTAGTAAATATCATATCATATTCGCTGATAATAGCCTTTTTTTCTTGAGGTGATAAGAAACTTCTTATTATTTAAAGATATCTTTAATCAATATAGTGAAACTTCAAGTCAAACGATAAATATCAACAAACGTGGGGTATTATTTAGTAAGAATGCACCAACTTCCACTAAAAATACTTTGGTAAATTTAGTGAGAATGAGAAAAATGTCAAAAATAGACAAATATCTAAGACTCCCAAGGAGGTCTAAGATAAAAGTTTTAGACTAGATGGTGATAAAGTAAGGGAAAGAATGGTGTCGTGACATAATAGTTTTTAAATCAAAAGCGGCAAAGAAACACTAATTAAAGTGGGATAAACTCTATTCCTTAACATTTTATGACCACATTTTTAATTCCAAAACTTGTTTCTAATCACCTCGACTCCTTTCTTTCTAACTTGTTTTGGGATGGTAAAAATAATAAAAAAAATCCATTGGGGGTATTTGAAGCATGTTTTCTACTTCTAAAACGAAAAAAGGGCTTAGTTTAAAAGGCTTCACCTTTCTCTTTTAGCCTAAAATGTTTGAAAATTCTTCCAAAATACTAAATATTTGCTCCATCTTGTTATTAGAGGAAAATATTTCGAGGAATCGAAACAAAATTAGGGAACAATCCCTCTTGGAGTGTAGAAGTTTAAACCAATGTTGTAATTGTTTTTGCAAAAATACTGTATGGGTTTATTTTAAAAAAAAAATTATCAATTGAAATTCATTAGAAAGACAAACCATCCCTACAAAATATTCTTATTACAAAATCCAACACTAAACTACCACTATATACATAATTACAAACTTCACTTCAACACTTTATCTGATTCTCGATCTTTCCATCCCTCCCGCAATCAAGAGTAGATTCGCTTGCCCCGTACCTTTATTTAAGCATGAATTCAGTAAGTTGTGTCTTACACATTTAGACAAAACATCTGCAAGCTTACTAAATTTTCTCGTAATATTAAAAATATTCTAGTTCATCATTGAAGAATACAGCTAGTGCACTCTCATAATGATTGACTTGATGTTCCATCAAACTGTAACCGATTTTTGAGACCCTGAATAACTTCAAGGCAAACAGAATAAATGGTTGTTACAATGCATACTTCCCACGTTGATACAAAATCGTATGCATCATGTAAATCCATGGCCTCACTTTTAAGACTTAACCTTGCCCAAACTTTCCTAGTTGAGTGCTTAACAATAATTCTATCAAGGTTCAGTACTGCTATTCTCGAATGTTCCCACTCCTATCAAACAAAGCATCATAAAAAATCATCTAGTCTTATATTGCTTCATTTGACCTAGTATACTCAATAACCCAATGTTCATTTATCTTCATTACTGGCCTACATTGATACCATTCAGCTCCAAACAACTTATCCATCTGATCGTATATAGCTTAGATTGGTGACCTAAAATCCCATATTCCTCCCTCATAACAATATTTCATTCATGACTTCCAAATTTTCCAGTTTGCAATAAAAGAAAGTCGGGATGACTTTCTTATCCCATTCCTCCTCCATACATGAAGATATAACCTTAATAAACCGGTCCACCATTGTAATCGAGACAACCCTGTCAATTCTATTGTATAAGATAGAATAAATCCAGACTGCATAAGTCAACGGGTTTTTAAGGATAATGTGTTGGGAATCTTCCACATGATCTCCACACAATGTACTAGAACATCTCCTATTTTTAAGGTTATATTTTGTTGGTAGAGCATTACAAATGCGTTTTTCCATGCAAAAAATCTAATTTTTGTTGGAATATTAAAATTCCAAACAGTTTTGCATAGAATTCTACCAACTTGTAACGCATGGCATGATTATTATGGTTTACAAGTCAATTCTCTCGCGGCAATCATTCGAAATCCAGACTTAGTGGGGTACAAACCTAAATCATTGAAAGGCCACACAAGAGTATCTTATTAGAAGGTCACAACAAGATTAATTCTAGAAATAAAATCAACCACATGCATCGGTAACCACCTATACATAGCTTGAAGATTCCATGATCTATCGTCCTTATTTATAAGATGTGAAACTTAAGAAATATGAAAATTTGACAGCTTTTCAACATGCATATTCTTTGCTAAACATGCAGATTCCCAGATATTGATATCTTCATTATTACCAGTAAGATATGTGCATTCATTACACCCTCACAATTACATGTTAGACAACTCATGAATAGTCTTCGAACATCTTGAAAACAGTCTGGATATCCTTCATGTTACTAACCCAAATCTAGGGGTGAAAATTGGAACATAAATATTTGATATCAGGTCCATTCCGATCTGAAAATTTCGTACTTGGAATTGATTTTTTACCTTCCGATTTCCGAATTTCCGATTTCGATTTTTTCAGAATTATTTTGGAATCGAATTGGAATTATATATTCTAAATTTGGAATTTCCGATTTCCGATTTCCAATCCCATTTCTGTTTTCGATTTTTCCGAGTTTTTCCAATAACTTTTCTGAACATTGTTTCGGAAACTTATTCGGATTTTTTTAAGATCACTAAATATACTCCCTCCGTTTCTCAAAATGTTTGTCCACTTACTAAAATTTTGTTTCAAAATGTTTGTCCACTTAGTATATCAAGACACTTTTCCTAATTTTTTCCATAATTACCCCTATTAAAAAATTAAAATGTATATTTTCAATACACATTTAAGATATCAAGACACTTTATGGTATACCTTACCTTTTATTACTATACGATAAGATGCAAATACATTTAATGATTTTAATTCATAATCGTATATGTTATTACATGTTGAAAAAATTTCCACTTGAATAATTATTATTTATTTTTTATTTAAAACTAAAAAACTAATTGAATATTCAATTTTATGAATAAAAAATTATATTACTATTGTTATATTCGTGTTATTATCTGTAATTTTATAGTTATAATTATATTATTTATGTGATTTTTAAAAATAATATACTTTTGGAAAGTTTACGAAAATAAATATATAGAAGAAAATATTTCCAAAAATGAAAAAAATAGAAAAATTCCAAAATTTTCGGGTATTCTAAAATCGAAATTAAATTTTGAATTCCGATATTTGGATTAGAGTATTATATTTCGAAAAAAAATTAATCTTTTTCCAAACAACTCCTATTTCGATCTGATCTGCCCGCTTCCACTCCTACTCAAACCCCATCTTTGCAAGTGATAATCATTTAGCTTACCCATATCACCATACGTCCACCAAAATTCCATAGATGTATCGACCATTTATCTTGGAAAAGTCCATTATTTGTCCAATAACTCAAAAGCCCAACAATCACACTAATGTTGGCCTAAATTAGCTTTTTATAATTATTATGGAACCCACATTTAAGGATAGCAAGGGTTCGAGTTTTTTTCAAAAATATCAAAAACCATAACCATAACCATAACCGTTTATTTTATTAAAAACCATACTATAACGGTTTTGACCACCAGTTACACTTTTTAAAACCATAATCGTATTATTCGGTTTCGGTTTTTTATATGGTCTTGTGGTTTTTAACCATAATCAAATGATAATTTAATAAATATATTAATCTCATAAAATAAAACTACACATATAAAAAAAACTCATAAAAATATAAAATATTGTGTTAGTTTTTAATTAAATTATATATTTATTATTTAATTGTTTAAATATATTATTAAAATTTTGGTTTTAGAATATCAATATTTCTACTTTAACCTAGATTATTATAGAATTCAAAATTATATATGATATTCGGTTTTATTTTTATTTAAAACCATAACCTAACGGGTTTAACCATCGGTTACACTTTTCAAAACCATAATCTAGTAGTTTTAACTACGGTTATATAATTTGGTTTTTAATCGGTTTGGTTATCATCGGGTTTGGTTTTTAACCGTAACCATTGCCATCCCTACCCACACTCCACTTCATCTTCTTAACCAAAAAACAAAATTACATAATGACGTTAAAATTCGAATTTATGTTATATTATTTTGTAAAAGGATCCTAAACTGATACATGTAAGATATGAAATTTGTCAAGTTACTTCTTGAGGAAATACTTTCCATCTCTAAATTCCAACTTTTCTTCAGCAACTAAACCCGATAAAAAGCTTTGAAGCTGTTGAATTGATTTATCATAAGGAGGATCAGCTATACAAAACATCTGCACAAAACAAAACATTTCTTCTTGATTCTTCATTTAACATATAAATAAATATAATAACATGCTTACATACCTTGAGAGTGTTATGAATGCGATCCAATGCCATACTTCCAAAATTCGTGAGCATCCCCGTAATAAATTTCTACACAAATACAATTTTAATAAAACTCAATAATCTATTCATAAATCTTAGTGTATAAATAAATAAATAGTTCCAAAATAATACCTCGTAAATAGTCATTTCTATACGCAATTGATCCTCAACAGAAGCTACTGATCTTTCACCTTCCTCATCACCTAATAAAACCTCCTCAGAGCTTCCACTTTTACCACTCTCACCTATTGATTCCACTAGATTTATAACACGCTCACTCAAATCTCCTGATGATGATTCTGCAAGAATCCCCTATTTTTTCCAACAAAAAAGAAAAGGATTAGAATCGTAATTTCCATATATTCTGAGGGGCAAAAACTCATTTACCTTGCTTATCCAAAAATTGATTCTTCTATTTAGTACATCTACAGGTACCCCAACAGTAGATGCAAGATTCTTGGATGACCAACTAAATATGCAAATAAAGTGATTGAAAAACAATTTTAACTTAAAAGTGAAAAAAAAACATCTGTTTTGAAATTAACCTCTCTATATCTTGAAATTGCATGATAATTGAAGCATGGAGAGGAGTGACTATGAACTGCTGGGACCTACCTTCAAATTGTAATTCCAACTGTCACAAATATAAAGTCAATGTGCAATAAACAAAAAGTCAACAAACATGCATACTTTACTTACCTTTACAGTACCAAGATTTTTCTTCCATAATAGCTTACGTGGTGTCTTAACTTCATGAAATCTTTTCGCGTAATCACTTAAAAGCTTCTCCACAGACTCAGGTAAATTCACTGCTTCATCCTAAAAATTACACAAAAAAAATCTATGTGTAAGTAAGTTTTGCATTATTAATCCTTTTAACAAAAGAAATTGCAATATATACCTGTATAGGTGGCCAAAAGTTTGAAGATAAAATAGTAGCATTAACATTATCAAGTGATACTTCATCTTCCTTAACTCCAGAAACTGCAAATTCTACAAGTTAAATATTATAATTGGAATATAAAAAGTGTTCATTAAATCTTACCTGGTTGAAGCTGTTTTTTAATGGTTGCTTTAATATTTGTATTTGTTCTTTTCGAATCAATTAAATCATTAATCATAATTTCACACTTTTGCAAACTACCTTCCCCAAAATGAATCTGCAAATTCAAACACATACAAAAATTAAAAATGATTAAAGATAAAGATGTGTATAGAATACACTACCTTAAGTAATTCAAGAGTGCGTATTTCTGAATCAATATCATAATCAGATTTATTCAAAAGTTTTTCAGCAAGCATAACACGATATTCATTAACAAGTTGATCTTTTGAACCAATTAAACCAACAATCATACCAAGTATATCAACTTTTCTTCTATACATATTACCCTTTAATGGATCAGCTTCAACAGGATCAGGTTCCCAATTTAATGAATTAATCCACGCTTGTTTATCATCTATATTATTATTATTAAAATCATCGTCAAAACTCAAACTTTCTTGATTTTCTTCATCTCGGTTTAATTCTTCAAGTAAACTATCGCCAACACTACCAGGTCCATTCTGGGACCCACCACTTCCATCAGTAAGCATAGTTACTATACATTTAATCGTATCTTTTCTTCCTCTTAGATATTCCCTTGTTGGTTCACCAACTGCTTCAAGAAATATACCAGCTGGATCAATTGTTTTAAGCGCTTTAATTGTCGAAACATATTGATGTAATATATCATTTGTGGACGCGCCAGCTGTCAATAATCGATATTTTAACGAAGAAATAAACGATTCTACTAGCTTTGCGTGTTGTCCAGTATAATCTAGACACTCTTTTAAATCCTCAATAGATGGAGCACTGTAATATAATATAATATAAGACATAAAGATGGAAATGTTTAATAAAAATAACTAACCTATCTGGGTAATCAACAATAATATCAAAGAGTTTCGAAACTCGTAAATCTTGTAATGTTTCGTAAGCGAAATATTCTAAACGAAGCTGCCACCTCACAAGTCCTTCTGAAGGGGGCCCACTTCCGAAACAGCATGAAGAAGGGCGTGAAGCTAAAGGTGATTTTAAACCAGAAGAAGGATCTTTTTCGTTACTTAAAGAATCAGATTCACCAAGGTAAGTAAGTAAGGCATTCAAGAATTGGAGGGGTACATCCTGTAAGTAAAATATTTATTATGTTATATATATATTTTTTTAATATGTTTTTGTATAAGAAAACCTGTATCCATGTTTTAATCGACTGTAATACAGAATTTCTGTAATCATCTCCAGCTAGATCGTGTACTTTAGCCTGTAAAGAAAATGAATACAAAGTTATATATAATGAAAGTCTAGGGACTAGATTTATAAATTCTGATTTAAGGTACCTTTAAAAGGGAAAATATGGCGGAAGCATATGCATCTTCAGCAATAGATGTAAAACCAACATTTCTTAAATCACGAACAACCATTCCTATGTTCTTAACTAATTTACTATTTCCTGAAATTCTTTTTCGATCATTTTTGCAAGAAATATTTATCTTTTCATCTAAATCCATGTCATCATTATCACTATCTCCCTCCATAATTGTACTCAATATTACCAGCTGTCCTTGAAAGTACCAGTGAAGTACATCTAAAGCATGGTAAAAAGAAAATGACTAAGAAAACAAGTTTTTAACTTATATAGCAATATTGAATCAACATACCGGGAAAATGCCTAGGAAGAGTAGTTAATAAAATAGATGCTACAAGTAATTGATATTTGGAGAAAATACAGGTTTGTAATGCATCAGAGTTAGGTTGTTGAAGAGCATGAACAAGCATCATTAAACATTTCTCCTCGTATTGTTTTTCAGATGAGATTTCTTCTAATGCTTTACATAATACTTGTTGAATCTCATCTTCTTGAATCTGTTTACCATTTATGAGTATTAGTGAGAGTCCACTTTAAAGCTTCAAACTTTCAAAATAACGCACCGGATTATTACTTATACCAAGAGCTGCAAAGTTGCTGTAAGGTTCGAAATGGCTCCAAAACCTTGACGAACCCTTTTTCTCAAATGTTTCCTGATAAATTGAGTTATTCATTTACAATCAAATTAAAGGTGAAATTTCTCGTAGAAGTGTGGATACAAAAATAAAGCATACCTGAATGGAGGTAAAGAAGTGTTGGAGCACTAAAGATTCGAGGTCATGGTTGCAGAGAGATCGAGCATTAGAAACAAACTCTGAACTTAATGATAAATCAACGCCGTTAAAAAGGGATTCTGTGGCGGAGCAAAATCCGTCCCAGGCAGCCCCAATTTCGCCAAATGATTCTTCAGTTAGAGTGTCTAAAACACCCAAATTGCACACTGCTAGTGATGCATCCACGGTCATTTGTCCGAAAAACACAGTAAGTAGTTTGGATTTTTGCCTATAAGACCAGCAGTTGCGCTAAATGGATATTTACTGCAAAACAATTCAAAAAATGCAGTTTAACACCAAAACTCACACAGCATCTTCCTCCACATAAACGATGTTCTCAGCACATCACTTCTCATACGGACATAAAATGGGTATTGAAGGATTTGTATAAAATATACTGAAAAATTGTAAAAGTGATGAGATTAGGTTTAATTTTACCTTAAATTGGGTTCTTCGCCAAGCCGGGTTGATGATGTTGCAGAATGGTGGGAAGGTGAGTGTGAAGAGATTTCTTTTTGTTGTTTGTTCCAATGGGAGTGTGAAGAAGAGATGATATATCAATGTTTTCTTTTCTTTTTCTTCTTTTAGTCTAAAAATTTTTAACGATACCGGTTGTATAATTTTATTTTTAATCTTAGAGCCCGTTTGGGATTGATTATTTTGGAGATAAAAGCACTTTTTAATTAAAATTTAAATATTTGTAAAAATTATTAAAAAAATATTTTGATATCTAAAATCACTTTAAGTGATTATTTCAATAATCACTAATCTAGTGCTTTTCCTAAAAGTGATTTTTAGAGTCTAAAATATTACTATGGATCTAAAATCACTTTAAGTGATTATTTTAAAAAGCAATCCCAAACGGGCACTTAAATTGTATTAATTATTCTATATGATTTTATTTTGAAAAAAAATTATAATATTTTTGTAAATAGTAATTTATTATTTTTTTAAAATAAGATTATTTTAATCTTAAATTGTATTATTTTTGTAGACTTGAACATTCGTTCAATTGGGAACGTGTCTGGAAATTAAAATGCTCCCAAAAGACTCGGATATTTCTATGAAGAGTTGCAATGAATAGAATACCAACTACGGAGAACCTCTACAAAAGGAATGTGATTGACTCCATGGAGTGTGGGCTATGTGGTGCAACTAAGGAAGATCTCTTTCATGCCTTGGTAAGTTGTAAATTCGTTTTTAATTTTTGGAAATCGTTTGGTCTTGTTTCAGGTGGGAACCCAAAATTTGCCCCTTGATGTCTCCTTAAATGTTCTTATTTTCGACCCTTAGGAGACATCATTTTTGGTGTTTATTTAATCATTTCGATAGACTTTTGGACTAAATATGCAATAATATGATTTTCCTCTTTTATTTCTAGCATTTTTCATTTATTAAGCTTTTGCGCGTAATATTGGTATTTTTAGTGAATATTTTACAGGTTTTAGATGTTGGCTAGAAGAGGAATCCAAGGAGAAAGTCAAAGATCAAAAGATAGAGTCAAGACTTGAAGAGAAATCCCGAAGATTTTATTTTTAGAGCTGAAAATCCATTTTCCAGGCCATTGATTGCTGTTTTCGAGGTGCTTAAGAGTTGATTGAGCCGCTGACCTTTGAAGAGAAAACATTCCTTATCAAAGTACGGAACTTTAGCAACTGGAATGAGGTCAATCGGAGTTGTAACGCATCGGGAAAAGCTGTTTTAGTGAAGGCCTATCATCAGTTTACGGGATTTTGGGCTTAGAAATTGGGCTTGGACATTTAATTAGGCTTTTATTTTCTGGTCCAAGCCCTAATCCGTTTTTACACTTATAAAAGGAGGTCTGGACTTCTATTTTACACACAATTCACATTCTGCAAGATTAAAAACACCAGAGAGAAGCAACTGAAGGAAGGAGAAGAAGCTACAAGAGCTGGAGAGGGTCTATATCTCCGTTCGTAGTCGTTCCGATTCCGGAAATTAGGTTCTTTTATCTTTTTAATTCTGTAAACAATATGAGTTCCTTTAATTTTAATTTCGTATTTCATTTTAATATGAGCTAAGTTTTATTTAGTGCTTGAGAACAAACAATGGGTGAATCCCAATTCTTATTAATTAACAAATGTTGAATTTGGGTTTTTATTGAATTAAACTAAATTAGGGCTGTTACTCTTTTCGATAAATTATGAATATTTACTGTTTTTAACGTCATGAACTAGGAACAGGTAATAGTATTTAGGCTATTCCAATTAGTGGCAATTGGATCATCCTGACGGAGGGTTTAAATACGGAACCATTTATTCAATCTAGGATAGAAGTTAATGATTCTGACGAGCTTAGCTAATCCTAGGGCCAATGAGGTAATAACACTTAATCATCCAACGGTGGATCATATTTACCCTGACGGGACTAGTGACACTTTAGGATCGCCTTATAGTCCACCCTGACGGGGGTATAAGGATATTAGAATCCCGACCATTGTAATTGACTAATTTAGCCCTTAAACAACATAAGTTAAGAAATAGGATAGGGAGGATCCTTGCGTTCTCAAGTACTACTTCTCATATTGCGTTTTACTCCATTTTACTTGCGTCTTAGCTTTTATTTGCATTTTAATATTTGTCTTTCATTCAGTAGCTTTAATAACAAAAACCAAACAAACATATTATTGTCTTTTATTTTCTTAAGTGCATCAATCACTACTTGCTAAACATTGTGATCAACCATTCCGTCCTTGGAACGAATCTGATTTATCAGAAATACTACTTGGGACAACCGTACACTTGCGGTTGTGGTTCGATTATTTATCGCATTATTTTTAGAACACACAAAGGACCACCACCCCTGGTGTATTCGAGGCTTCTAGCAAGGATTGGGATGATGGACAGGTGGTTGGAACTATGGGAGCTGGAGCACAGGAGAGTTGTGGATCAGTGTACCAGACCGGGAGTCGCTGCTGCAATTTAATGAGGAATGGCGGTTGGACAAGGACAATCCTCAGGCTGCAGCTCGACGAAGTGATGGACCTGCTCTGCAAGTTGCTGATGGAGATGAAGGGCTGATGTCTACAGCGTCTCAAGAAGCTGGACCAGCTACTGGTACGAGGGAACAATGGGAAATTCCTACTGTAAATTTTCGAGGAGCGGGAACAGCTACTCGAGCTGACAGAATGAACTTTGCAGCTGCCTCAGGACATTCGCGTGGGTCTGCTCACGCCAAATGGTGGCTTGAAGGCCATCTCCGATCCAAAGCAGTAGTTGCAGGAATTGAGTGGCCTTACTTGTTTGCAGCAGCTATTTCGATAATATGGGGTAAGCGTAACCAAGCTCTATTTACGGAATACTCTGCCTTGCCTCATGAGTGCGAGTTTAGAAAGGAAGTTTTTAGCAATCAAGTTTATCCTCGTGTGGGGGAAAAGAATTGACGGGGGGTATAATCCAGTTAGCATCTAATATCACGGTAAAATGGGTGAAGCTTAGCGTGGGTTTAAAGTTAAATGTGGACAGAAGATTTTCCGAAACAAAAGGTTTAACAGGTATTGGAAGGATCCTTCGTGACTCCAATGGTTCATGTATTGCAGGACTTACAGGCTCTTGTTTGTATAACTCTCTGTTTGTATCGGAGTTGCTAGCATTGCATTATGGGTTAAGATGGTCCATCAAAAGAGGCTATAGTGAATAGAGTATTGGATTCGGAGGAGCTCCATGCGCTAGTTAAGGACGGTGGGAGCTCATTTTCAAGTTACTTGGACTCGAAGGAGTTCCATGCGCTAGTGAAGGGCGGTGGGACCTCAAGTAGTCAATACGTTTCAATTGCAAGAGACTGTTGGACCATATTGCGCAATTATCCAAAATTTATTTTAGCGCATGTTTATCGCGAAGCAAATTTCTGTGCTGACAAGTTAGCAAGGGAAGGTGCAACTATGAGGATGCAACCATTAGAATTTAATGAACCACCATATTACTTGTGGAATTTTATTACGAAAGATAGGTGTGAACGTGCAACTGCTAGAGTTGTACTAGATTCCTAATAAGAACTATGTTCTTTTGGTAATTTTCCTTTCTTAACGGCTTTTTAAGCCTCTCATGTATGCAAAAAAAAGATATAAGTAAATAATAAATTATATTATATTTATAATTGAATATATAATTAATTATTAAATTAAAAAAATTCAAAAAATAACTTCAAACATTAAATAAATTTATGCTCATAACAATATATTATATATGGAAAATTAATATTTAAGTTAAATAATAACAAAAAATTAAATTAATACTGTATAATATTAATATATTAGTTATGCTATTATAAAAATAGGGTGAGTTACCTAAACAGATTATACACCATTAAATCTGGCCCAAAAGGTCCATGCCAAATTCTAGACTCAAATACCCCTATACTTCACTCTCTTTACATCACTCGCCCAATTAATGTGACGGAATTGTGTGCCACGCACCCCATCAATAGCTCGGTGATATGCTTTACATGCATTTGAGCCAGAATTTTAGAACAAAAAAAGAGTCAGAATTATATCAAAGGTCAAATAAAAGGAAATACAAATTAAACCCAACAGAATCGCAACTCACACCGTGGAATCTGCACACCAAATAGGAAGGTTTGGGAGGAGGAAAACTAATATCGGCGATATTTAGGAAATCAATGGCAAAGGAATCGAAGAAAAAGCGTCACCAAATCTTAAAAGAAAAAGATTAGGTTTATATTCGGTATTCTATTATTCAAGTAATTAGTGAGTGGTTGATTGAAAAAATTATTTTGTGTTAATAAAACACTGTAAATAAACGGGTAATGAAAATAGTTTGATTTGTAGGGTGGGTAATGTGTTAATCCGAACTAGGTTTCTTGAATTTATTATAGTTGGTAACGGGTTCCATCTGTATAGTTGATTTGCATAAGTATTGAAAAGTATTGCATGTGATTGAAGATAATTATACTGAGTAATTGGTTCCCATAATTGGTGGTTTTATAGCGTTTAGGTTGTCGAGTTTGGATTTTTATGATTTGTCAAGTTTTTATGAATTAATTCTTCTGGTTTTGCTATAAGACAGATAAATTGTTGGTTGTATATTGAAAATGAGATGTGGTGTAGAGTGTGACCACCTTAAATTGACATGATCTGTTGGTAAGCGAATATGGAATGCAGATGAAATGTAAAATAGAACACGCAAATTATAGGTTGGCTTGAGTTATTAGATTTTCTTTGTTGATGTTTCTATTTTTTAAATGAGTTGTATGAAAAAAATGTGTTTGATGGTATGTAACGATTTACTGTGATGTAGGTATGGAGAAAGTTACGTACAGGTCCTCATTGGATTCAATTTTTACGGTTTTATCGGTCAAGAAGGTGAACGAAGCTCACGTGATGGCATGCAAGAAGATACCTTTCTATCTGTTGCGTCGTGGGATTTTTTACAAAAAAAAACACCCATGAGGTAGTAACCGAATTGCGTATGCAGCTGGTTTCATGGATCCTAAATGATGTTCACACTTTGGCACCAGTTTTCGAGAACCAGAGGGCTTTGCTTGATGACTGATGGTGATGGTAGTGTGGGGGGAGGGGGTGGTTGATTATAGTTTAGTATTTTTTTGGTATGTTAACTGGTTGTGGCTGTTATGTTTTTTAACTATTATCTATTTTGTGAAATAATGTATTATGTGGCTAAACAACTAATTTGATCAAATTGTGAATGTTGCTGGTTTTGTCAAACTTGTGATGTTTCTTTGAATAACTTATCTTGTTAGTGGATTGTTGGTTTGTTTATGAAGTGAATGATTGAGTTTTAAGCTGTTAATTATTGAGATGGGCTTGCAAATGTGTGGGGTATGAAAGATGCTATTACACTTGTGAAAATTGTTGGTATTTTAAGTATAAAAGTGTTGTGTTTATAGAGGTATAGAATGATGTGTGTGATTTAAATTTATGGTGGTATCGTAGTTTGAAAATAATGATGTTCATTTTGTAAAATGTGGTTGATGTTTGATAGTGAATGTTTAAATATAAAAGAACACACAAAAGAAGTAGAGTATTCTTTGGGTAGAAATATTCTGCTTTTTTGGACCTTCCTTAGCTGAGATTTGCAGCTCTTTAGTTTGTTGTGTTGCGTTATTAGAGTTTGAAGCCACTGCAGCTTCTGTAAGGGAAAGTTGTGGGAGATGGAATTTTAGAGTTTGCATTTAAGGTCCTTGTACAGTTGTTACCCAAAACTGTTGCACTAGAACTTAAAGTATCACATGTTTTAGTAGTAGCAATTTCTAAAGAGTTACTTGCACCTTTATGTTCCGAAAATTGCTTTGCCTCTGAAGAAACAAGAATAAATGAACAAGTTCTTGAAGCTTTAGGAGATTGCAAACAGGTCTTTGAAGTTATTGGCAATTTCGACTTTGCCCCTAAAGTTTCTATTAATTTTGTTTTGGCCCCTGAAGGTTCGTAAGTTATGTTTTGGCTCCTGAAGTTTCTGTAAGTTCCAAATTGCCCACATAAGAACTTTGGTTATATAACGTAACTAACTTCTATTAATTTAACACCACTCAATTTAAAATATACACACCAATTAATGATAAGTAACATTCACTCATCTACACTATACGGAAGCAGATTCATACGCCACAATCTTACACATGTAAACCGATAAAACCGAACTAACTCTCCACCCTAAATGGAAAGAATGCAACTGGTGGGGGCAAAAGGTGTGATAAAATAATAAATCAATAAAGATAAGAATAAAGAGCACACACCCTTGACAACCACACAACTCACTACAAGTATCACAGATTGTTTGCAAGTTTTAATGATAAGTCAAGTTCGTTCGCATGGATTTAATCTGTTAGATCTACTTGTATTAAATAAGCGTAGATGAATTTAGATGTTTATATAAAAAGAGAATAATATGAATAATTATCTGATATGAATAAATAATAAATAAGAATGCAGATAAATAAATATGAATGTAAGTCAGATAAATTAGGGTCACTAATATGAGTCTATTACTAATTTGTTATTCTAATCTTAGAATGAATTGAGCATTATATATTAACCGGGATTCTAAATTCTATCTAAATTCCACATTCATTAAGGAAAACGATAACCAAATCTACATTCATTAACCATCATATTTTAGAATTATTCTCCCAATCCGAATCCAAACCGGATGCAGTTCATCCTCGACTAATCCGCATCGACAATCGCTTAATAGATTTTAAATAAACTAATCTAATAAAATATTTTTAAAATTCCATGTCATAAATAAGTATAAGGCAATATAGTAATAAACTAGAAGTAATCAATTAAGTAATTTAAGTGTGGACTAATTTTTGTATGAAAGTTGTATATATAGAATATATTTATACATAGTATATATAAACTTTTATTAATTTATTTATATTTTATCCAGATTTTGGATTATTATAAAATACCGAATTCTAGCAGAGAATCCATCGATTACTTTTTGTGAGAACCAAACCTTCATAGATACACCATCGGTTCTACTATCGGAGCGAATATCCATCGCTTACGGTTTATAATCATTGTCATACCTATTAAATGGACGAGAGATCTTTACCCAACGGGTTCTAGAGAGACCTCCTATAAACCCAAGCGCACCCCCACCCAATCCACTATTCTTACTAATATTTTTTTTTTTAGACAAACTTCTTACTAATGTCACAAATAAGATTTAATACTACATGCCAAATTTTCTCAAAATTCCCCTATCCATTAAAACTCCTTTTGTTTTTTAATTACTATATATATATATATTAATCATTCACAATATTATTTTAATCCTAAATAATTTATTCTCTTCGTTCTCATCTCCACTCACGCTTTATTCTAAATTGGGTCATTCTCTCTCAGTTGCTCTCACTGGAGCAACTTTATTTTTTCCATAGAAGTTTTTTATTTTTCATTCAAGCTTCCACTCAAGCTTTATATTGACAGCCATGAGGAAGTTACGGCTCGAGTTCAAGCAAATCCATGGTGAAATCAAGTAGAGTGAGACAACTTCGAGTTCGAGCGCAGCGATCGCAACTCTAGCGGTTTGCACAGTTTATTTGCACAGATACAAGGAAGATTTGATTTGGTTTCCATGGCAGAGCGTGTGTTTTTGGTCATCAATGGAGGCTATCTACTGCTTCGTGCGTTTAAGCTTGGATCGAGGTTAATGGAGGCTATTAATAGAGTTGCAGTCCATGAATCTTGTCCTTGCTCATCACGTTCTTGTGAATGGATTTTTTACTCTAGCTATTTTTTTGTCCAAAGTCATGGATAAGAAGATCTTATCTTTTTTATTTTTATTTTGCTTTGTCATTTTTGTATTAATTTTCGATTAAAAAAAATGTATTTTTGACTTTCTTATTGTTATTTTCAGGTGTAATATTATTTTCCTATTAATAGACTTGATTTGAGTATACTAAGTATTTCATTATATATATTAAGTAATTTTTTATATCACACTCAAAGAATTCAATGAGTATACTCAGTGAAATACTGAGTATACCTCAAGAATTTGCCAAGTACACTGTGATTTTTTTTCATACACAGTAAATTTGTCTAAGTACTCAGTAAAATAATTTAGCACTCGATAAAATATTTGAGCACTCAGTTTTAAATCTTAATAAAACAGACCCCTTAAGAATCATTCAGATTTGGGATTGTTCAATAAAAAAACAAATTGTTTTATTGATTCAATAGCTTAATGAACCAAATTAAGATCCCATTAAGTGCAAATAAACACCCATAACATAGTTCTTAAAATTTGTATTTTTTTTTTAATTTTTAGGATAATATAAAGGGTCAGTGACTCAAAAAATCAAATAAATAACACACTTGGCCCAAAAAACAATCCTTCAACTTACTAGGAGTATTACATATTTACCCTTACATTATAACTAAAAAAACCCAAAACGTTCAAACTTACACACACTACACTTTTCTCACACACCACACTATTCTCTCTCTCTCTCTCACACACACACACACACACGTTCGCACACAAAATCACACAAAAATGTCACACAAAGCTCATAGATTCCCACTGAATGAAAACAAAGCAAGGGGTGAAGAAGACTTATCAACACAAGATAAATAAGCAGTGAAAGCCTCATAAACAGAAGCAGAGAAAACAAATTTCAAGCGGATTCAACAAAAAAAGACATTGAAAAAACAAATATGAACTTAAAAGGTAAAAACATATGATTCTTGACTTTTTTTTTGTTTTTATTTTCCAAAGAAACGTGTAATAAACCCCAAAATAATGGTTTTTGAAGGTGAAACACTAATTATCAATAATGATTTCTTATGTTTTACTTCATATTCATGTTTTAAGGTTTTTTGGTACTAGTTTTGTTTTAAAGTGTTGTTCAAATGTTTTGTATGTACAAAAAAAATGTAATATACGTTAAAATTACTTCTAGAGACAAATTCTTTTATGTTTAATGAATAACCCCATCAAATTTTGTCCCATTTTTGTTAAATTATGTGATTACTTACATGAGTGTCACTGATTACGTATGTGTTAACTGGATATTTCAATGATTTTCAATATATATCCCTGATTTTTTACTGATGGGACAAGTCTAAATGTGGTTGATGGAATTAGTCCAGGGATTTTGGTGTTTATTGTCTGTACCACTAAGAAATCAGTAAATAACATAACATAAGTGTTAGTTGTTTATTTCGATAGTTTTAAATAAGTTTTTATTGATGGGATCAGTCCCATGCTTTCAATATAGTTGATATGGTCAGTCTCATGATTTTGAGTAAACATTGATGGGATTAGTAGTTGCAGACAGGATTGAATAATGATATATGTTGATGGGATTAGTATCTTGAAAATATGCTAATGCGATTTGGCAATGTTTGATGGTATTAAGTAGTTATATTATAAGTGTCTGAAATTTTCTTGATGGAAAAAGCTTGTCTTATATTGTACTGTTGATCAAAATATTGCAGGTATGCTCAAGAACTACGATGTGATTAGTGTGATATAGTTTAGTTTGTTGATGGGATATAGTCTGTTTATGTGATTTAAATAGCTGATGGTATTTGGACAGTTAATGTGTTTTAGAATATTATTGAATTAAGTCTGAAGGGATTTATAATGGGGTTTAGTATTTTGATAAGAATTAGACATCTGATGGTATTTACAATGTTGATGGGATTTAAACTGATAATGCAATTTAGTTTTATTTGATGGGATTTAGACATTTAATGGGAGTTAGGCTATATGGGATTTATATTGGTGGGATATAGCCAGTCGATGAGATTTATTCTTTTTGGTGGGATTTAGTTTTTTTATGGGATTTGATCTTTTTGTTGAAAATTTTACACAGGAAAACAATGATGAAGAAATGGACGTCAATCCAACACAAATAGATTGTATGGTGGAAAATGCCATGAATTATGTTAACACTGCTGAGAATGTGAATTATAACATGTAATTTTGTGTTAACACTACCAGGGCCGGTCCTGACGTTTTGGGGGCCCAAAGCAAACTTTAAAATATGGGCCCCTAAAAAAATCTTAGGTGTATTACAATTTTTTTAATTAACTTAATTAAACAAATTTTAAAAAAAAAACATACTAGCACTTTTGTTTTGAGTTGGGCTAAAATTGGGCTTTTTTAAATAAGAAAAAAAATTATATTATACATAACAAAAATATTTGGGGCCCTAAAAGTATTAAGAATTGAGGGGGGCCCAAGGCGATGGCCTCTTTGGCCTCCCCTCAGGACCGGCTTTGAACACTACAATAATTTCATTTATATAATATCTTGGTAGAGTTTGATAAATATTTTGTTTCTGCATATATAGCAGGATAAAAAACGCAAACAATGAGAATGGGAAAAATTTGAAAGAGATGGCATATGAGAGTAAATTGTTGGTGGATAACTTAGTTTCAAGAGATGAGAAAATATGTGAACTTGAAGATAAGCTGAAAGAATTAAGAGATTCAGATGAGTTGGCAAAAAAATTAATGGAGGATTTGAAAAGTACAAAGAAAGAGGCTGATAATGAGAAAAAAACAAATTTTTTAGCTGTAATAACAAAATTAGTATGCTAAGAAATAAGGTTAACTCACTTAAAAACAAACTAGAAGAAAACTTAGTCGATGAATTGGATTAAAAATTGGAAAAATCAAAGGTGAACTACGCGAAGAAACACAAAAAAAAGCTAATGAAGTACACAACAGTGGTCTATAATATTAACTACAAAGTTGAAAAAGAAAATAAACTACTAGTCGGGAAAATGAAAATCTTATTGCACAAATTGATCAACTTCATGAAGGGTTAGATTTAATGCATCTATTTGTGGATCCTATTCAAACAGTTCTGCAAACACCGAAGTGTCATAATCCAGGCACATCCAACACACAAAAAAAATGAAGGCACACAAAAGAAGAAGAGAAGAAATGAATGACAATATTGATAAGAGTGACATAAAAGACAAACGAGGAAAATCTCACTAAATCAAACAGATGGTTGAAGAAGATAAAATTTGAAATAATTTTAGAATATTTATTATAATTTCTTGTGGTACCTGGTTATTTATGATTAATTTACTTTTGTTTTAGAATATTGGATTTGTAGTTGAAATAGTAAGTATCAATAGTTATTTTATCACTTATTATCAAAATTTTACTTTCTATTTTGTCATATATTATCAAAAGACTATACTTCTTGATGGGATTAAATATGTTGATGGAATTTACTAAATAAGATTTAGACATCTAATTGGATTTATACCATTGATGGGGTTAAGACAACTGGTGTGATTTAGACTATAGGTAGGATTTAGGTTGTTATTGGGAATTATAAAATTGATGAGACTTAGATTGTTAATTGGATTTAAGCTGTTGTTGGGATTTAGATAGATGGTGAGATTTAGACAACTGGTGGAATTTAGACGGTTGATGATATTAAAAAAATTGATAGATTTTAACAGTTGATGGGATGTATGCAGTTGGTTTAATATAGGTTGTTAATCTCATCCGACTAAATCCCATAATCTGACTAAATCACATTAACGACCTAAATGCCATAAACTGACAAATCGGTTTAATTTGTTAAGGCATTAATGGGATTTATCCCTATAACTTAAAACATATAACAACAATCTATAGGAAAACATATGACTGATCCTATCAACTACATAATCAATACTACTAATCCCATCAGTCTAAAAACATTGTCTAATATTATTAAAAAAACGACTTGCTATATGATTCATTGACTTACTATATCCTTGTAATACATTTAGGAAAAAAATTGAAGTCGTCCAATAAATGTAAATAAGAATCATTTACTTACTATAGACTTGTATTACAATTAGAGAAAAAAAAAGTATACACTTTCATTTTTTATTGTGCAGATTCAGAGTTTCGAACTGAGACCGTTATATGGGAGTAGTAGTGCGTTTTGATTGATTGTGCTATCTAGCTTTTTTGTTGACTAGTTGTTTAATTTCTTATATTATAGCTTTAATACTTGTAATAGTATTTAATCCTATCAACGGAATTCTATTACAACTATAAAAGAAGAAAAATATAAAAAAAAGTTCAATTATTATTGTGCAGATGCAAGGTTTTGAACCAAGGATGGAATGGGAGTAGTAGTGTATCTTATTTGATTATAATATGTAACTTCTTGGTTGAATAGTTGTTTAGATTTTTATATTGTTAGATTATTATGTTAAAGCTTAAATTTTTTGAAAACGGTTATTGCCACGTCTTTTTTTATTTGAACTGCCTATTCACATTCCACTCCTCCACTTTCTGTGACACGTTTTCACATCCACAAACGCACAATAAAACTTCTTTTTACATTCTTTAAAATTAATTCTCACAAATAATTCTAACCATTTGATAAATAATCAATCAAAGAGAAAATTATAGAAGCAGCAGTTACTCAGAGCAAGAACACATTAAACAGTTTCAAATATTTTTTGAGTAGTGAAGGTAAAAATGTATGATTCTTGTATGTTTTTTGTTTATTGGTTTTGTAGTTAAAACACTAAATAAAAGTTAATATCATTAAGTTGTGGTTGAAGGGACCAGACCCATAATATCAATAGAAATGGTATTTCTTTTGACTATTGGGATAAGTCGAATGATACCAATAAAAACTAATATCATTGCGTGTACTAATGAAAAGTCGAATGGTATTCTGGTTGATGGGATTGTGGTTGATGATTTTTTGTATTTATTGTGTGTACCAATGGAATTCAAAATATATATAATATGTGTTATATGGTTTCTTTCCAAGGTTTTATTGAATTTCTTAATGATGGGATAAGTCCAATGATATAAATAAAGTCTGATGACATCAATTCCATGTGGTCAGTTCCACAATTTCATAAAAGAGCGATAGGATAAATCCCATCAAGTTGAAAATGATGGGATTGTTTACCTTTATTACTTCTAGTTGATTAATTGACTAACTTACTACTTGAGTGTAAACTGATGCGATTGTCTAACTTTATTTTGCAGAAATGGCTTCAGAGTATCGATCAGCATTAGTGCCCGTTTGGAAATACTTTTTTGGAAAAGCACTTAAAAGCGCTTCTAGTATTTTAAGAGCTTTTTTTTATCCTAAAAAGTACTTTTATGAGAAGCACCAAATTGGTGCTTCTTGAAAAAAGCATTTAAAATAATTTTTTTTATACAGAAGAGGTCACAGGGACCATGAAGCAATTATGCTTCTTACAATTAATCAATTATTCAAATGCACTATTGGTACGACCCAACCGTACCGATCCTTTGCTAATAAACTCCAAAGCTTGTCCGGTGGGTCCCTATAAAAGCTCGGTCCTTCCGCGCTACTCGCCCCAATCTTTGCCATGAAATCCGCACATCTATTGGCCTCTCGAAAGCTCCACACAAACTCGAAGTGTTCATTTGCCTCCAAGATTTCATGACAAGCCTTAATAATGTCATTCGGAAAGCCCCTTGAGTTACCACCGCCCTTCACTAGCGCGTGTAACTCACATGAGTCCGTTTCGATGACCAAAGGACTATACCCTTGAATAACCGCTTGATTAAGTCCAAAATGCAAAGATAAAAGTTCCGCCTCAAAGGGTGTCCTAGCTACACATTTCGCCGCAAAGCCACTGAAATAATCCCCTTTATCATTGCGAAAAAGACCCCTTACACTCGATGTCGCCTTACGATTATTATAAGACCCATCAATGTTAAGCTTCGTCCTAAAATCTGGTTTTACCTATTTAACAAGTGTACTTTTCGCTGCTATAATCAATCCTCCATCCCTTTCTATTCCCCAAGCCCGGACATAGTCACACGCCGCATTCATAATAATGGTGCGCAACTCACTCGCCGATTTTACCTTTACGAAACCATCAAATAACCTCCTATTTCTATCCACCCACACGTGCCAAACCTAGGCTGCAAATACATTCCGCCGTTCAATCCCATTAACTAACACCTTGGAAGAAAGCATATCCATCCACCACTCCCTCGCGCTCAAACCTGTGTCATGTACCTGCTGGAGATTACGGCCCGAATCTGACCTGAGAATCAATTGCAGACCTGGTCCCTACTGCAAAACTGTGACCTGCTGCTGCGTTAGGGACAGCTGCTCCCTCGAGCCTTGCTGCAGCTCCTCGCTCTTCCTTGGACACCCTGATGCCGAGCCCCACTCAACCCTCCACTTTCTGTCCTCCAACCTAGGCCTACACCAGCACTTCCAAAGACCCGACCCTGCCCTCTCGAACTATCCAGGCCTGCGCCACCACCCCGGTTACCTGTTATACACGAATTCAACACTTCTTTGTACCCCGCGCATTCTCTAAAAAGATGAATAGCTGTTTCTTCGACACAACCACACCTTTGACACACCGGCTCATCAATAATACCTCTCGCGACAAGATTTCTTCCTTGGCAATCGATCCCAAATCGCCCTCCAAAGTAGGACCTTGACTTTTTAGGGACACTTTAACGACCATACAAGATCCCACTTAAAGCTCGGAGTACCAGTCTCCGCAATCAACCTCTTATACGCCGAGCTAACCGAAAACATTCCCGACGATATGAGGGACCACTTGTAAACATTTTCGCTACCATTCCACGACTCGACAATCCCACCTTCTATTGCCTCCCTACCAAACAAAATATTCTTGCACATCCTCGAATCCGCAACCTTAACTTCCTTCTCTATAAAACCATTCCGGAAATATTTCTATTTGAAAGCTCTAACCCAAAGCGATGGTTCATTCCGAAGAATCTTCCACCCTAGTTTAGCTAAAAGCGATTTTTTATACTCGCGAGCACCTCGTAAACCCAAACCCCCTTGTTTCTTCAAATTACGGAGGGTCTTCCAAGACAACCAATGAACTTTCCTGCCTTCTTCAGAACAACCCCAAATAAAATCTCGAATAATCTTGTCTATCTCATCACAAACATGAATAGGAAGCTTCATTGTTTGCATTATATATGTCGGAATAGCCGAAAGAACGAATTGTGCTAGCGTAATTCTCCCAGCCATTGACAGGTTTTGACTCTTCCAATGTGGAAGTTTGTTCCTAATTTTTGACGTTACACCCCGAAAAAACCCACGCGGAAGCCTTTGTGAGCGAATCGGTGTACCTAAATACGAGCCCAATGAGTCACTTAAAGTAAAACCGCTTCTACTCGCTAATTCCACTGCCCTCACACTAGCCACGTTACTTGAAAAGTGTATCAGTGATTTCTCCTCGCTAACCGTTTGCCCAGCTTCCTCACAAAACATCCTAAGCGCCCCTTTCAAAAGGTTCACTTGCTCCTCTTCCGCCTCCGCGAACAAAAGTAGATCGTCTGCAAAGAAAACATGTGAAATTGCGGGACCTTGTCGATGGAGGTAAATAGGTGACCACTCACCCCCATTACAAAGTCCCTGAATAAGTACAGATAAACGTTCAATACACAATACAAAAATATAAGGGGACAGAGGGTCTCCCTGCCGAATTCCACGCTGCGGTGTAAAAGCTTCAAGTGGCTCTCCATTCCATAGCACTTGCATCGTATTGGTGCGCATTGCGGACATAATTAAACGGACCCATGATTCCGGAAATCCGAAGAACAGCATCGCATCTTCAATGAATCTCCAACTCAGCTTGTCATAAGCCTTCGCTAAATCTATCTTTACTGCCATATACCCTTTTTTAGACTTCATCGTGTTCATTCTGTGATCAATTTCCTAAACTAACACCACATTGTCGATTGTTGAACGGCCCGAAAGAAAGCTACTCTAAATGGGCCCTATTCGATCCGCCAGAAGAGGCCGTACCCGATTAACCATAGCCTTAATAATGAACTTGACCGGTACATTTATAAGGCTAATGGGTCTTAACTGGCCCACTAACTCAGGGTCTTGTACCTTAGGTATTTGGTGTATCAAAGTCCCATTTAAATCCGGAGGCAACAACCCATTCTGAATCGACTCCCTAACCATCTTGCACACGTCTGACCCAATCGTATCCCAACACTTCTGATAAAAAACCGCGCCAATACTATCCACCCCTGGAGCTTTGTTTGGGTCGGATTGAAACACCGCAACCCGAATCTCCTCGTCCGTAAACTCTACCGCCAACAAATCTTTTTCGACCCCTTCTAGTCTCGCACCATGTGGCAAGGCGAAAGGACCCACAAATTCATCTCACTCTGAATACAAATCAACGAAATATCCTCACACTAAAGTTCCTAACTCACCCTCATTCTCGAACCAAAATCCTCTTTCGTCTTTGAGTCTGAGAATTTTCGATGACTTCCTTTTCTTCATAGTGTCTCAGTGATATTTTTTTAAAATTTTAAATTTTATTCTAAAAAGCGGTTTTTTACTTTAAACTAAGCACTTCCAAACGGGATCTTAGACTGACTTTATCAAATGTTAAAGAATCATAAGATCGAGCAAAAACATATCAATGCATGTCTATCACTACCGTTTATTGCACTAGGGATTATATAAAATTAAGGATGAGCGTAATCATAAGAAAGACAACAATGCGACTATAAATATGATATCGTCTTATTGCGCGAAACGAAAAGGATTCATAGTGGGAAGTAAGTCAATCCCACTAATAAAGGAAGACATGAAAATTAATATGGGCGTTCAGGGAGGAAACATAGCAGTACCCTTCAGGAGTAAAAAAGATGTTATGAAATACCTATGGTTCAACGAATAGTTCCTAACAGTTAAAAAAAGATATGCTTAAAATATATGAACTAAAGACACTTATCGAGGGGCTACTCAATGAAGAACAAACAAATGAGGCTTTGATGAACTTTGCAAAGTTTATATGCATTTTCAGATTGACGACGATTTTCTACACAATAACCATTTTCTCATATTATTAAGGCTTTGTGGGCCTCCACAACAGTGCTCGATTGGCAAAGCTCGAATGTATAGTTTAGTGGATGTCTAGTGGTAGAAAATCTTGGACCCTGGCTAATTGATGCATAACTATTAATTTTCCTCTCCTACATTCTCAAGGCCATGGGCGTAGGGACCCTTAAGGTTGGGGTTCTACCTTCATAAGAGTTTGTGAGCATGTGGGCCTAGTGATTATTATCCTAGGCCTAGAGCATACCTCAAACCACGTGTCTTTATTTAGTAAATTATACAATACTTTATTAGCCGATGAAAGCACAATAAATCATGTAGTCTCATAAATGGACCATAAATCCATGAATTATTCCATGATTTGTACTTTTTTAGAAACCCAACAAATTAATAAGGTTCATATAGGAAAAACATTACTAACCTCTATTATAGTGTTACTTTATTCAAATATTTTAAAAGGATACTATCTTATTCAAGTCTTATTAAGAAAAATAATTGAGTAATAGGCATATGATGGTAACCAAAGTTAGGTCAACAAGTGTCAACCTTCCAAAAAATCTTCTCTACACATTTAACCACCACTAAATTTATTCCACCTTTTTTTCTTTTTCTTTTAGCTCTTTATACACTTTTCCATTTTTTATGATTTTTTTCTTTTTAGATTTGGTGGTAATCCCAAAAAAATTTGGGATCTTGCACCAAATCAATTTCTCTCTCATCCTTGATTTCAGAAACCACTCACTCATCTTCACCCCCACTTCACCACTCACCGCTTCCTTTGTTTTTCATTTTTTCCCCTTTTTCAGATCTCATCATGGCCAAAACGTTCAAATCCAACAAAGTTAATGAAAATAATAATGTTCAACAACCCAACCGTGCTCAACCAAATAATCATGAGTCAAACCAAAAGCCTAAGACAAAGTTCAAAGACATTACAAAGATGATTTTATCACCTGATTTATCTACGGATATTGCTTGCACTCCGACTCAAAATTATTCTGAGAAGGGGGGTAGTAGTGATGAAGATCAAAGAGTAAATGGTAATATCAAAACTCAAACTCCAGATCTACAAACAACTCAAGAAACAGAGATACCAAAAGTGAAAGTTGACCACAAACCTCAAGCGTGGTCAACTCTATTTGACGGATGTGCTAAACAAGCTCTGAAGCTCGATTTTCACATACCAACTCGTCAAGAAGGAAGGAGAATCAAAAGGCCTCCTCCTCAAGTACTTGAAGAAGGTGCTAGACTCTGGGATAACTGTCTTATTGGTCAATTTCTAGATAATCCTCCGCCATTTCACGCGGTGGTTAACTTTGTAAGATTTCGAGTAATAAGGGCTTTTTTATTTTCAAGTTTGAGAATCCTCAGTCATTTAACCGTGCTCTTGAACAATTATGGCACATAAGTGGTAAGCCTTTACTATTAAGGCCGTGGAAAGAGGGAATGCAGTTTGAAAAGATTGTTACAAGCAAAATTCCAATATGGGTTAACTTGCAGAATATCCCGATGGCTATGTGGACTAAAACAGGGTTGAGTTATATAGCGAGAGGAATTGGTGTTCCATTACAAATGGATTCAGTAACTGAGTCTAGAACGAGGCTTGGTTATGCCAGATTTTGTGTCGAAATTGACACAAAAGAAGAGTTACTAGATGTTGTCTATGTGGATCTGGTTTGGAGAATTTACAAGAGGTCAAAGTTGAGTATGAATGGAAACCAGTCATATGCATTAAGTGTAATCAATTTGGCATTGTTGGGGGAAAGTGTCAGAATACTCAGAAGATATGGATTCCTAAAAAATGTTAATGAATCAATCTTTACCATGAGAATACATATGGGGAGACATGTATATCTCCATGGGATTAGCCGGGTGGGCGCAAGCTAGCCCGGATCACCCATGTAACAAAAAAAAAGAAAAATGTCAAGGGTTCCTCAAGTAAAGATGACAAAGGAAAAATTTCAGTTGATACATGGCTGGTTGTTGCTCAAAGATCTAATACAAATAACCATGTATCATCCCATTTGATTACCACCGAGAATTCATTTAGTGAACTTGAAGAGAAACCCTCAAGCTCAATTGATCATGATGTGGAACATCTTATTAAAGAAGTTGGGGATCAAGAGATCACTAGACCTCAAAATATATGAATATAGTTGCCTGGAACTTAAGAGGCTATAATCAGCTTCTTAGGCAACTAGATGTTAAGGATTTTATTCTTTCTAATAAAATAAAACTAACCGGTCTTTTGGAAACAAAAGTCAAATTCGATAGGTTTTGAAAATAAAGGCTGAGCACTTATCTCAGTTTGAGTTGATTCATAATTATAATAAGGATGACACTGGTAGAATTTGGATTCTTTGGAACAACAATCATATTAATATGAAGTTAATTAATAGTACTTTTCAGGCTATGTTGATTAAGGTGAAAATTCTATAGGATAATTTTACTTTCTTTGCTTGTTTTGCATATGCGAGCAATGATGATGATGATAGACTCATGCTATGGAATGATCTACTTAAATAGAGTAATGATTATAATGATCATTTTCTATGTATATTGGGTGATTTCAATGAAATTCTCAAGATAGAAGACAGACTTAATTGTGATGTTCTTCCTAAAATTTCCATGGATTTTGCAGATTGTATTGATAGAGCAAATGTATATGAGCATCACTATGGTTGTAAGTACTACACATGGACCATTAAGAACAAAGATGTAAAGCTCAGGGCAAGTAAAATTGACAGAGTTTTCATCAATAACAAATGGATGACAAAAACTCAATCAAATGTGATAATTATGCCTCCATCTACTTCTGATCATTGAGCGTTAAGGATGGGTGTAAGATTGAGCAAAATAGATAATCCAAGTTCATTCAGATTCTTTAATGTGTGGAGTCAACATAAAGATTATCTTGAAGTAATTAAAAAGGCATAGAGCATTAAAATTGAAGGAAATTTTATGTTGTAGTTTTGTAAAAGACAGAAGGAAGTTATGAATAAGCTGAAGAAGTTCAATAATCAGCACTTCAGAAGGAATTCGAATCAAATGAAGGACATTAAAGCTCAACTTGATATTATACAACTAAGAATTATGAGTGGTGATACTAGTCCCATTCTTATTTCTAAAGAGAAAGTATTAGTAAAGACTTATGAAGAGGCACTTATGATTCAAAACAATATTCTTAGACAGAAATCAAGAGCTACCTTCACCAATGATAGTGATCATAGTACTCTATATTATTACAAAATGATCAAAGGAAGAATTGCTAGGAATTCTATAACAACTCTCATTAAAGATGATGGGCAAGTTATTGTTGATCCTGAACTTATAAAGAAATAAGTTGTTGAATTTTATATGAACTTGCTTGGTATTGAAGAGGAAAACCAAGAAATATGCTCTAGTTTAACCTTAAAAGGGCTTCTACACACAACTATTACTGAAGATCAATGTAAGATTCTAATTGCTCCTTTCACGAATGAAGAAAGTAAGGCAGCTTTGTTCTCAATTGATGAAAACAAATGTCCCCGCCCTGATGGTTTTAATTCATGCTTGAATTCAGGAGAGATACCGAGTTAAGTTAATGCTACAAATATTGTGCTTATTCCTAAAGAGAAAAAACATCAAACGGGAAGAAGTTTAGGCCAATATTCTGTGTTAATACTACCTACAAAACTATCTCAAAGGCTATTTCAAATAGGCTGCAGAAGATCTTAAATACCATAATCTCAATGAACCAAGATACATATGTGAAAGGCAGGTTTATAAGTGATAATATCCTAGTGGCACAGGACATTGTTCTTGGGTATGACAAGAAAGCTATTTCTCCAAGATGCACTATTAATCTTGACCTAAAAAAAGCCTAAGATATTGTTAATTGGGCCTTTCTACTAAATACTCTTGAAGCCCTTGGATTTCCTGCAAAATTGATAACCTGGATTAAGATGTGTGTATGCACAACTCATTACTCCACTGTTATTGATGGTCAACCTTGTGGATATTTTAAAGGAAAGAGAGGACTCATACAAGGAGATACTCTCTCTCCATACTTATTTGCCATATGTATAGAAGTCTTTAATGGATTATCCCATCATGTAGCTAATAACAAGGAATTCAGTTTTCATCCAAAATGCAAAGCTTTGAAACATAATCGCTTATCTTTTGCAGATGATTTGCTCTATTTTCTGAAAGCTAATTGTCAGTCCGCAAAAGTAGTAAATGAAGCTTTAGTGTTGTTCACTAGACTATCTGGACTGAGTATAAACTATCCAAAGAGTGAAGTATATTTTGCTGGTAAAAGTAATGCTATTATACAGCAAATTTCAAGCATCCTCAACATCAAAACTGGTAGCATTACTGTAAGATATCTAGGAGTACCACTAAATTCTAAAAGGTTGAGTGTGCAAGATGGTAATAAGCTAGTTGAGAAGATTTGTTAAAGCATCAATCAATGGAGCTCAATATTACTTTCTTATGCATGAAGATTGGAGCAAATAAAAACTGTTCTAATGAGTAAAGTGTTGTTTTGGCGCAGAGTACTCATGCTTCCTAAGCAAGTCATCTATAAATTAAATAAGAAAATGTCCAGCTTCCTTTGGAAAGGTAGTACTGAAGGTAATCAGGGTGCTAAAATATCTTGGAATCAAATTTGTTCAAGCAAAGAAAAGGGAGGACTCAAATCGCCTAATATAGAAGATATCAATAAAGTGTGTCTCTTATATACATTTTAGAGAATGTACACACAGACAAACAACTTATGGAGTCAATGGGCTCATACAAACATCATTAAAGGAGTCTGTGTGTGGAGTCTTGATTCTAAACAGAGTTACACTTGGGTGTGGAAACAAGACTTGCTTATGAATTCATTTCGCATAAATTTAAATATGGGAAGGGAACTTTCTTTCTATGGGACAAGTGGATTCTAGACAGAAATGTAGTTGACATCCTCAACATAGAATTGAATAAATTTAATTCGTGTTGTAACAGAACTGTTGCTTCATACTTTGGAAATAATATATAGCGGCTCCCACCATGTGTAGTTAATCTCTTTTTCATAATCAAACTTTAACTGCAGGAAGAGATGTAATTGTATGGAGCGAAAACATTAAAGTAAATTTCTCATTCTGCAAGACTTTGAACAAAATCACTGAAATTACAGATACAGTGAAATAGAACAAGATTGTGTGGGCTAAATTGTGCATTCCGAGATGCTCTTTTATATCTTGGTTAGCTGTACAGAACAGGGTGGCCACAAAAGAAAGAATGGTATATTGGGGGTGTAAAATTGGCCCTCTTTGCGTGTTTTGCAGAGGAGTAATTGAGGATGTAGACCATCTATTAATCAATTGCCCCTTCACTTCAAGAATATTGAAGGAATTACTGAACAAATGTGGGGTCTTCAACATCCAGCACAACTTATTGAGCTTGATTGATTGCTTGCTTAGTTTGAAGATAAATGGTGAGGAATTACTCATAATTAGTATATGTTGCACTACCTATATATACTACATTTGGGGTGAAAGAAATGCGAGAAACCATGGTGATGCTTTGAGATGTGAAGAGAATATTGTGAATCGAGTTCTATCTCTCGTTTCAATTCAATTAAGTTGCGGAAATTTTAAAACAAAGAGGGAAAATGAGTTGGCGGGTGGTGTCTCCTAGTGTGTTCTAAATAAACACACCTAAAAAGGCAAGACACGTACCACAAGTGTACGGGTCGTCCAAGAATCCGGTAAACGGGATTTCGATCTCAGGGACGGATTAGGTATGATTAAAGTGTTATGCAATAAATGGAAATAGTTGCTTGAATGAAAATTAAAATTAAAGAAAAAGATTTTTATTTTGTTTTTGATTAAAGGGCTAAAGTGCAATTAAAGTAAATATTAAACTAAAATTAAAACTAATGCAAGAAAGTAAATATAGAGACTAAAAGATGAGATGGTAGTACTTGAGTCACGCTAGGTTTCACCAAAATAAACTTAATCAATGCTTCTTCTAAGGGACAAACTAGTAACTAGTAATAGTCGGGATTCTAGATTCTCCTAACCCCTGTAAGGGTGGACTTAGGAGCTATTCTCAGGTGTTACAAACCCCGCCAGGGTGATCATAATCCACCTTCGAATGTCAGGTTCTCAACCCAATTGGCTATTAGATTAACTAAGTCCGTCAGGATCAATAATTTCTATCTTACGTTTATTATCTATGTCAGTAATTAAACCCCCCGTCAAGATGATCACTTCCCCACCAAAGTGAATAGCCTAATTACTTAAACCTATGTCTAATTGACCAAATTAAATATAGTGAAATTAACTTACGATAACAAACAATACTAAATTACTCAATTCGAATTAAATTATAAAAAATCCCAAATCGGAAAGCATTCATTAAATAAATTAAGGTTCAACCCTTACAGCGATTCTCAAGCACTTAAGAAGTTTAGCTCATAATGGAAAATTGAACTAAAACTATGAAATTAAAAGACATAATGTTTTACAGAAAGAAAATAAATAAACCTAATGAAGAGGTTGGGTTTGGCTTGAATTGGAGATATAGACAGTCTCCAGCTCCTAGCTTTCTTCCTTCCTGCTTGCTCTGACTTGAATCCTTAAGCCTCTTTGATAATTATATGAAGTGTGTGTAAAAGAGGAGGCTAAGGGGTGTATTTATAGGTGTTAGGAACCTCTAGGTCGAATTTACTTGGAGTGGAAGACAAGTCAAGGACTCTTAAATTCGTAACCCTAAATTCTAGGAAAGGTAAGCTGATTTGATTTGGTCATATATTTTTCAATACTTATCCGTTTGAGAAGTTCCAATATATGAAACCACTTGTCTTGGAAAGCTCTTTCTATTGGTGCAGACCATTCATCCAGAATCCTTGCCAATCTTTAATTATGAATTAATCTCTAAAACGTGGCTGGAATTTCAGATTCACAAGGCAGCTTTATCTTTTCCTTCTTTGAATAAATCTTTCCTAAATCTTCTTATTTCCATGTAAATCTTCTTTCCTTTAATCTTTATCTTGACTTGGTCTCTAAGTAATTACCATTTATCTTTTAAAGCTTCACATTAAATAAATAATTAAACCGCATATGCTTAAAAAGAATAAATCAATAAATCAAGAAAATGAAATAGGAAAGTGCACCCTAAAAATAGAAACTCCCGTAAAAACATTTCCTAACACTCTAAAATACACTAAGACTTTATTCTCACTTCTCCACCTTGGATTGGTCTTTCATGAATTTCAAGAACCTATTTAACTTTGCATCAAAAATAGTCAAATTTACGCACAAAAGCTCAGAAAATGCAAATAGTTAAATTTCAAGGGGGAAAAGTGTAATATGACAAATTATGCATAAAAGTCTAGCCAATAAGTCAATAATTCACCTAAAATGATGTCTCCAGAGGGCTAATATTTAGAACAAATAGGGAGACATCAAGACCCCCAACTCAAACCTTTGTCGTCCCGACAAAGTAAAATTAAAACAAAGGCCCCTTTTAGGTGAATGCAGAAGGTAGAATCTAGAAAATATTCCCAAAGCACAACTTAAAACAAATCTCATATAGTCTAATCTAGGAATTTATATACACATACACTTATCATGCAAAATCAAACACAAAACAATATCAATCCAAAATTAATTTCACAATGCTAGAAGGTTACGCTTAATACTTATCTCAAGATGGTGGCTATAGGATGTTTCTCGATCTTTATTTGCTTTGAACGCTCCACTTAACATACTCCCTATGAACTCACTGTGCATCTAGAAATCACGAGGTCTTTACGGTTTTAGCATAGGCTGAAGGACGGTATGGTATGTATATTTGGTAAATTTGAAGTGAGCTTTTGGCTCTCTCCTCACTTACTATCAACAAACTGTCCAAGAGCTTGAGTTTACACTCGAATAACGTTCTCACTCAACCCATTTGACGCGCTTAATTAGCGTCCCCAAATTAACCCAATAAGCATTAAGGATGATTCACTTAAAAAATTCCACTTTGCCGGTCCGAATATTTATTCTTTTCAAATAATTTATTCAATTCTTTTCTTTTTGTATAGCCATGACTCCCTTTGATGTTGAGATATCATGCTATTTTTTATAGTTATGTCTATTCATAACTTGAGCTCGAAGCTTCTTTTCCATTCACTATTACCCCGACAAAGGGTTACAATATCATAAACATGTGAATCATCAAAATATATAACCGAGCACAATTGATAAGCTCAAAAATCCCAACCCAATAAATTCCCATATGGTGGACCCACCACCCCAAACTCAAGCTCAAGACAGGAAGTCTCAGGATCGTGATTCAAGTGCGGGTCATATGGTCATGCCTAACAATACTAAGGGATATTGGCTTATAATGTGGCGACAAAAGAAAGGCTTAAAGGCTAAAAATTTGTCTAAGAAGGATAAAATTAATTCAGGGATAGAAAGCCAAAAAGGATTCAAAGGGCTAACAAAGAACTGCCTCTATCATTTTCCTATATACACAGTTTGCTTCTAGTTCATACCTAAGTGGGTTCTCTACTCATTTAGATCTCACGTTCTACAAACCACTTATTATCCTTATGCACAAGTTTACTTCTTTTGCATTGTTCATTAATTCTTCCTATCAATTATCTCATGTTTGCATGCAATCAAAGTGCGTTTTACACTAACTCCTAAAGTCAACTATTTTCTATCATAAATTCATAAAAAGCATGCTTGATGGGGGCATTTAAAACACTCTACAGTCAAACACAACCCTAAAAAAATTTCTTCCTGAAAAGCATGTAAAACACAAAAAAATTGGGATGAGGCAACGAACCCCACCCCAAACTCAAAAGTGAGTCGTGTCCCCACGACTCGAAAAAGACTCAATAAAGCAATAAAAACTAAACTACCTAGTGCCTACCATCAATTAAGAAGAAGAATTAGAACGAGGTACCTGGCCATAAAGATCCATCATATCCTCCTCCGAAGAAGAAGAATTATTATCAATATCCATGTTCAAAGTTACCTTACTCCTTATTGAATTCATCTTGGCAATTTCCTCCCAAAGTGCTAAGACTTGTTTTCTTAGATGATCAATTTGTTGTTGATATTTGATAGCCCATGGGGGTGTGTAAGAATCATTCAGAGAAGGAGAAGAAGATCCTTGATCTGGGATTGTGTCTTTTCTTTAGGCTTTGATTGTACCTTCATCCTAGCTGTGAATTTCTTGTGTAGTGGTTGTGCAGGTGCCTCTTCTTGTTGTTTCTCTTCAATAGGCTCATCAAGATTGATGGCCTTTTCAATTGTAGAACCAGGCAAATTCTTGTTCTTCCCTAGAGTATAACACTTCCTCTTGTAATCCATAGCCTCTGTTCTGTTTGTCATGGTTGATTTGACCCCAAACTCAAGTTATACCAAGGATAGAATAAAGTTAAGAAAACTTGGTGAGCTTGAGTTTCTTGCTTGGATTAGATGAAGGAAGGTGGTTTCTTGATGGCTCTTGGAAGAATTCTTGGAAGCTTGATGATCTTGAAGGTGTTTAATGGTGTTTTGTGATAGATTTGATGAAGAGGGTGTGTTTAAGGAGGATGGAGGAGAGAATTTGTGATGTTATTGTGTTTGTTGTGGAGGTTTAATCAAGCTTCAAGGTGTTTTTATAAGGTTGGGAGCTGGAAAATTCGTGCGGGAGAGGCTAGGGTTTGATTGTGTTAAGGTAAGAGTTGTATTAGGTAACAAACTCTTCAAAACCGACTTGACTGCGGTATACCGGAGGAATTGTGCGGTATACCGGACCCAGCAGGTCTTAATTTTTTCGTCTCTGCAAAGACCCCGCGGTATATAACCCGTGGCACGGGTTTTCGCCACTGTTCAATTGCTCTTCTCCGTCCAAAAACCCGCGGTACCTAACCCGTGGTACGGGTTTTTCCTCCTGCGGTATACCGGACATATCGCGCGGTACACCGCACTTGTCATGCTCCCATTTTTTTCATTTCTGCCTAAAACCCGAGCTTCATACCCGTGGCACGGGTTTTCTTCATGCGGTATACCGGGGTTCTGGGGCGGTATACCGGACCGAGCGCCGAATTTTTCCCATGTATTTCTTTCGTTTCCTAGCACCCCAAACTCAATTCCTGCACCATTAACACACTACCTTTCTCATTTCTTTTAGAAGTAGACACTAAAACTCGATACTAACTTAAAATTATACACTAGGAATCAAAAAACTTAAAGCAATAAACTAATATACAATGAACTGACTTTTGTTTAACGTCGTTAAGCTCGACGGGTTACCTCTCGCGTCATTTTTTCACATAACCTCCCCAGCAGTGAGTGAGGTCATCAATGTTTGCTATACGGAACTTGCATTCCTTAGCTTTAATTACCACCAATTGATCAGAGATAACCCTTGTGACCTTGAACGGTCCTTGCCAAGAACACTTGGCTTTGCGCACTTTCGGAGGGGGATCAGGCTTCTTTATTGCGACCTCTTCGCCTACACTGAATGCCCTCTTCTTTCTTTCTTTCTTAGGTTCTTTTGGAACCTTCATAGCACGCACATTTTCTTTCTTTTTCGCATGGTCAAGGTGTGGATTTTTCTTAGGATATGGAGGATTTATGTTAGGTGGTTTCTTTCTGAGCTCTTTTTCCTCCATTCCTAAGGTTCCCACAACCTTAGTTGGCTCTTGTTCAATCACATCTATCTGGAAACACTCCTCCTTGGATTCCGGAAACTTCATTGGCCTGAACACGTTAAACTTCACTTCCTCGTCTTGGATTCGCATCGTCAATTCTCCATTCTCTACATCAATTATAGTACGCCCCGTGGCTAGGAATGGTCTTCCCAAAATAATGGGGACATTCCTATCCGCGTCGTAGTCAAGTATAACAAAATCAACTGGAAAAATTAACGTACCTGCCTTGACGAGGACATTTTCTACTCTTCCCTCTGGATGCACGAGGGATCTGTCAGCCATTTGCAAGACCATAGAAGTTGGTCTTGCGTCTCCTATCTTCAACTTTTCAAAAACTGATTTGGGCATAAGATTAATACTCGCTACCAAATCGCATATAGCTTTTGCTTACCACTCATTACCAATAGATATGGGAATAGTAAAACTCTCAGGATCAAGTAACTTTGGTGGTAATTTACTTTTATAGATAATATTAATTGAGGAGGGTGTAGATGGCTATTATTGTTGGTTTTATGACTTAGGGGGTGTTTGTTTGCACTTAATGAGATCTGAATCTGGTTCATTAAGACGCTGGATCAATCAGACTGTTTGTTTTTTCTGACCAATTCAGATCTGAATGGCTCTTAACTGGTCTGTTTCATTAAGATTTTAAACTAAGTCTGAATCATTCAGACACTGCCTCTTAACATAATAAGTTCTATTCAGCTGTTCATTCAGCATTCAGCACTTATTACTTAAAAAAACAAACGACACCTTAGATGGTAATAAACTCTAATATAATATAGATATATATATTCTATTTTTTGGAATTATTTATATGGTTTAAATAAAAATAAAACATCAAAAAAATGTCATATAGTAAACCTGAAATTAGCATGTAGACAAAATATATAAAAAGAAACAAACTTGACCAAAAAACAATTTCTTTGTAATAAATATAATACCATAAATAAAACTTATGTGGACATTTTTGCTTAAAGAAATAAAATAAAATTCCTAACTTCTTAAAAACTCAACGACAATAACAATATATCAAAGTTCTCTTATGGTTTTGGTGGATCGAAGTCTGAAAGGTTGTTTGGACATTCATTTGGTTCAAGGTAAGCTTCATCCACATTGTTGTTATTGTTGTTGTCAATGTTGTTGTTGTAAAACTGGAAGAAGGAATAGGATTGACATTGTTGATATAGTTGTTGTTGATGGGAGAAGACTTAAATTTGACGTTGTTGTTGTCAATGTTGCTACTACAACCTTGATTCCAACAATCAACTAGCTTTTTTGTTTGATAGAAGCTTCGATTAGGTAAATATGTTAGCTCTTTTCTAGACTTCTTCAGATCCTGAAAACTATTTCTTTGGTGAATGGAATCGGCTGGGAACATCGGCTTTTTCCCATGATTGATAATATTTGGTGTATTACTACTTAGCATTCTAATTTGATTAGTTGTAAACTCGATCTATGGAACTAGGTCTTGGATCGGTAAACCTCGGGCTTGTTGAGGCCTTACAGTCACAGATCTGTTGTAGTCGCATGGAACAAAAATCTTACCAAACCCATTAGCTCCCGCTGGGGTCAGATTCAGATTATGCACATTTGTAGCCAGATTATATGGCATTGACCCATTACAAGAATACTGCGAGTTTATTAAAGGTATAACTGTAGAAGTTGACTCTCTCATTTCTTGGTTTCCAGGTAACATACAAAATCTTCTTGAAAGAGCACCAACCATACCATATAAATTCCTTACTAGTGGTTGTGGTGTGGTAGAAAAATTACTTGATGAGCCAGCCTCACCATTAGAATTGGATGATGAATCATTGGCACGTCTCACCTTTCGGATTCCCCCTCCAATCGGTATATTCCTCTGGCACCCACCTTGGGTCCAATACCTTCGGCAGTTCTTGCAGAAGTATCTGGGTTGCGTAATGTTGTAGTTGTTATAGTAACAAAATTTTGTGTAATTTGAGTCACATCGAGGGCATTTGTAATGTGGATGGGGAGTTTTTGCATTCCCTATTTGATTTTCAAACATCTTTTCTTTCCTTTTATGTTGCTCATCTTTTCCCTCGTCACCTCTACCTTTCTCCATTTCCTTCCTTTTTTGCTAAACTAATTTTCTCTGAATTTTCTTTCTTTTTTTGTTGTTGTTGGAAATTCTCCTATGATGGTGTATATATACAATAACAAATTCCAATTATAATAATATTTAAAAAATTAATACGATTTAATTATAGACATATCCCTTTTGCCTTAAAGATATGCTCGTAATCCCGACTTATCTCTTTTGAGATTACAAGAATCAACGGGAAAAATGAGTAATATTGCAAGTCATGATTTATTGTAGTCAAAACACCATAAATCCATATTATGCTGGTTTTTTGTGTGTACAGATTAAAAAAAGACAAAATGTAATCATGAGACTTAATTTCTCTGATAATTTATACATATCCAAACATTATCTACTCAATTATTATTTTTTATCGTTTTTGATCGACAAATCAAATTTTATTAGAATAAGGTTAACTAACCATTATCTTTTATAACCTATATACCCAGGTAGGATATATTTTGAACTAGAGCTACACAACTTGATAACCCCTAAATTTAAGGACTAAAAAGCGTGTAGCCAAAACACTTGGGCCAAGTTACATATTTAAACTTTTAATGGGCTAAGCTAAAATTAAAGCTATTACATAAGCTTCCCCGCCTTGATGTCTCCCTATTTGTTCTAAATATTAGCCCTCTGGAGACATCATTTTAGGTGAATTATTGACTTATTGGCTAGACTTTTATGCATAATTTGTCATATTACACTTTTCCCCCTTGGAATTTAACTATTTGCATTTTTTGAGCTTTTGTGCGTAAATTTGACTATTTTTGATGCAAAGTTAAATAGGTTCTTGAAATTCATGAAAGACCAATCCAAGGTGGAGAAGTGAGAATAAAGTCTTAGTGTATTTTAGAGTGTTAGGAAATGTTTTTACGCGAGTTTCTATTTTTAGATTCCACTTTCCTATTTCGTTTTCTTGATTTATTGATTTATTCTTTTTAAGCATATGCGGTTTAATTATTTATTTAATGTGAAGCTTTAAAAGATAAATGGTAATTACTTAGAGACCAAGTCAAGATAAAGATTAAAGGAAAGAAGATTTACATGGAAATAAGAAGATTTAGGAAAGATTTATTCAAAGAAGGAAAAGATAAAGCTGACTTGTGAATCTGAAATTCCAGCCACGTTTTAGAGATTAATTCATAATTAAAGATTGGCAAGGATTCTGGACGAATGGTCTGCACCAATAGAAAGAGCTTTCCAATACAAGTGGTTTCATATATTGGAACTTCTCAAACGGATAAGTATTGAAAAAGATATGACCAAATCAAATCAGCTTACCTTTCCTAGAATTTAGGGTTACGAATTTAAGAGTCCTTGACTTGTCTTCCACTCCAAGTAAATTCGACCTAGAGGTTCCTAACACCTATAAATACACCCCTTAGCCTCCTCTTTTACACACACTTCGTATAATTATCAAAGAGGCTTAAGGATTCAAGTCAGAGCAAGCAGGAAGGAAGAAAGCTAGGAGCTGGAGACTGTCTATATCTCCAATTCAAGCCAAACCCAACCTCTTCATTAGGTTTATTTATTTTCTTTCTTAAAACATTATGTCTTTTAATTTCATAGTTTTAGTTTTATTTTCCATTATGAGCTAAACTTCTTAAGTGCTTGAGAATCGCTGTAAGGGTTGAACCTTAATTTATTTAATGAATGCTTTCTGATTTGGGATTTTTTATAATTTAATTCGAATTGAGTAATTTAGTATTGTTTGTCATCGTAAGTTAATTTCACTATATTTAATTTGGCCAATTAGACATAGGTTTGAGTAATTAGGCTATTCACTTTGGTGGGGAAGTGATCATCTTGACGGGGGGTTTAATTACTGACATAGATAATAAACGTAAGATAGAAATTATTGATCCTGACGGACTTAGTTAATCTTATAGCCAATTGGGTTGAGAACCTGACATTCGAAGGTGGATTATGATCACCCTGGCGGGGTTTGTAACACCTGAGAATAGCTCCTAAGTTCACCCTTACGGGGGTTAGGAGAATCTAAAATCCCGACTATTACTAGTTACTAGTTTGTCCCTTAGAAGAAGCATTGATTAAGTTTATTTTGGTGAAACCTAGCGTAACTCAAGTACTACTCTCTCATCTTTTAGTCTCTTCATATTTACTTTCTTGCATTAGTTTTAATTTTAGTTTAATATTTACTTTAATTGCACTTTAGCCCTTTAATCAAAAACAAAATAAAAATCTTTTTCTTTAATTTTAATTTTCATTCAAGCAACTATTTCCATTTATTGCATAACACTTTAATCATACCTAATCCGTCCCTGAGATCGAAATCCCGTTTACCGGATACTTGGACGACCCGTACACCTGCGGTACGTGTCTTGCCTTTTTAGGTGTGTTTATTTAGAACACACTAGGAGACACCAAGTTTTTGGCGCCGCTGCCGGGGACGGTAGCGTGTGACCACGGTGTTAGCCGTAAGTGTTTTAGTTGCTAGTTTTTAGTTTAGTTTTAATTTTTATTTTTCAGTTTTACGCTTTGGGTTGTTCTTGTTTTCTCAGATTTACAGGTTTTGGTATATGCTTGGAGATATCGTGATCCTTGATAATCCCGAAAGCCTAGTTCGAGAGAAAAACAAAAGAGATAAAGAAGCAAGAAAACAAGCAAGGTTAGAAAAAGCAATGGCAGAAGATAATGCTCAAGATCCCCTCCTTCAAGATCCCATGATTCATTTAGATGAAAACGGTCTCCCAATAGCTCCACCGATAGGAGTCCAATTACCAGCTCCTCCCGGAAATCAACAACAAGTCAACAATAATGGTGGAGTACCTCAAGATTATGGACCGCAGATCTTCCAACCGAACAACCGTGGACCTTTTCGTATACCACCACTAGGACTCCGTCCTCCTGCAATTCAAGGAGTTCGATTCAGACCAGACGCAGGGATGATTAACCAGTTTACAACCGTGGGACAGTATAGTGGTGCAACTCGTGAAGATCCTATACGTGCTATGTACAAGTTTATGCAAATCTGTGATGCATATGTTACCCCTGGAGTAACCCAAAAACACATGTACTTTCATATGTTTCCATTCTTCCTCACCGGAGGAGCAAGTGAGTGGTATGATCAACAGCCACACAACGTGATTGTGACTTGGGATCAACTTCAGACAGCCTTTTTCGACAGGTACTATCCTCAAAGTGTTCGACTTAGCGGGCAATTAGATATTGTTTATTTTCGCCAAGAGCCAGGAGAAACTGTAGGTGCTGCATGGACTCGTTTTCAATCATTATTACGCAAGTGCCCGTTACATGGGTACTCTCTTGAATTACAACTTGGAATATTTTGTCGAAGTTTAGGTGATGCTGCGAAAGACAAAATCGATACTATGTGCCAAGGTGGTCTCATGATGGTCACAACTGATCAAGCTCTGATTATCATGGACCGAATTGTGAAGAATGAAATGAGTTGGCAATCCTCGAAATCATCGGTTAGAGCTTCTGAAAGAGGTACTTTGAATTTAGATACAGAAACCGCTTTGAACGCTAAGATTGCCGCACTTGAGAACAAGCTGAAACAATTATGTCGAATAAAGATGTGGTAAACGTTGTTAATGAACCAGAATTATGTTCTAGTTGTGGAGGAGATGATCATGGCTGGGAAGAATGTGCCAACAACCCAGAATCCGTATACTTCGTTAATCAGCGAGGTAACTATTCAGGTGGTCAAGGGTATGGAAATCAAAACAGAAATCATCCAGGCTTTCAATATTCGAATCCACAAGGGGCAGCCAATCCTGGAACATATCAACAAAGGCCTCAAGGGAACAACTACCAGTTTCGGACGCAAAACCAATACCAAGGAAATCAACCTAGAGCCGATCAAGACGCGTATACCGACACATTAGCGCTTCCTTCTCGACCTCAAGAAGGTGCAATTACCGCAAGTGAGTTAGCACTTACGGTAACAAAATACATGTCAGATGCAGAGAAGAGGTCAGAGAAAATCGAAAACCAGCTATCTCGATTTATGGACGATACCCACACAAGAGAGAATAAAATAAATGAAACATTGAACTCGCATTCCGCTTCGTTAAAAGTCTTAGAGACTCAAATATCAAAGATCGCAAATAGTTTGAATGTTCGAGGTCAAGGCCAACTTCCAACTGATACGGAGGTTCCTAAGCAATTTGAAAGTTGTAACGCGATCACACTCAGAAGTGGGAAGAAGCTTCCACCACCAATTTTCCCGGTTATGAAAGAAAAAGAAGTTACTAGAAAAGAAAAACCGTTAGAAGAAGCGGAAGAGAAAGATGAAGAACCTGAAGTGATAGAAGTGGAGGAGATTCCGGAAGCTCCGAAAAAGAAAGATGTTATAGAAACCCGTCCTCCTGCACCATTCCCCTCCAGAGTTCAAAAGAAAGGAGATACGGTTATGTAATAGTAGGCTAATTATATTAGAACAGTAGCTGTTATTTGCCAATGTATTTCAAGAAATGGGCTACAAAGATTATTGTGCCAGGTATTTGAATCTGAAGCAAACCAAAATTAGAACCGAAACAAATCAATGCTGAACCAAAAGCTGATTGTGGAACAAAATGCGAAACGTCTGGTTTGATTTTTCAATTATAAGAAACCAAAATGTTCGGTTAGTTTCCAGTTTTGGCAAAAAAGCAAAACAAATGGAACCATGCATGCTCACCCTATTAAAAATAGTTGTCCCCATACACTTGTCTACTTTAGAAAATCAAGACACCTTTTAATCTTTTTATCCAATTTATTCGTTTTGAAATATTGAAATTTATGGTTCCAATAAATATATTTTTTATTACAACTAAACCTAAAATAAGACCAGAAATTACATTTAAAGTTACTAAGCTCCCGAATGAGCGCTCCGTATACTACGATGTGTGGACAACTACTCCTATCTCACGTCAGAAGTCTCCATAGTTTATCTGGTGGGTCCATGTAAGGAATCGCTTCCTCCCTCAACGATGCTCCCATCTTTGCCCACCAATCTGCACACGAATTTGTTTCTCTATATATGTTCTTGAACTCGAAATCGGCGTGTCTCCCAAGTATATCTCTACTATCCATTATTGTCGTCCGAAAATCCCCCTTGTTACCACCGCCCTTAACTAGCGCATGTAACTCAAGGGAATCAGTATCAGTGATAATCGTTCTGTATTTTCGATTGCCCGCCACGTAAAGCCCAAAATGTAGCGCAAAATTTTTGGCTTGAAAGGCCAATTTTGCCTGACACGCCCCCACGAACCCTCTTACATTATCTCTGTTTCCATCCCGGAAAGGCCCTCCCACTCATGCCCTTCCGATACTGTGTGCTAGGCTACCGTCAATATTAAGTTTAATACCAAATCTTGGCTTCATACATTTAACTAGAGTGTTATTTGCAGAAAGAAACAATCCTCCATCATGTTCTTTTCCCCAAGCCCGAATGTACCCCATCACTGTATCTTTTACTATATTACACAATACACGCATCGGTTTATTACTCAAGTACCCTCGAAAATCCTTTCATTCTAATCAATCCATATATGCCAGCAAATAGCGAGTGCCACTGACCTCAACTCTAGTCCAATCTTTGCAATTGATAATTGCACTCCACCAATTCAGATTTGCTTCCCTTGCCACCATTTCACTCGCTTCACATTGGTGATATTGTTATGTAGCTACACGTGATGATTATTACTTTTGACTTGAGGAGTAAGGTTAATTGAACTACACGGTCCCTAGAAATTATTAACCTTATTATTAGTCCAACGTACTACACTACTGTTCCCCATAACCCATATAATCATCAAAATTGATCTCCTCCAAACCCCTCTATACAAGTATGTGATCTTCAGAAATACTATTCACCACTAGAGCATTGTTCAGCCCCATATTACCACAGGGTTTTTCTGCAACAACTAATGGTCCGAGCAGCAACCACCCTCTTCAAAGCTCTGCGTAATATTTATAGTCCCAGAAAAGATGAATTATCGACTCACGTCAACACCACACACTTTACACATCGGTGATACCTCAACTCCATGTTTCACAAGATTCCCCTTTGTAGGTAAATTCTCCCAAATCACCCGCTATATGAGTACGCGGATTTTCGCATACACTTAAGACCCCACAGCTTCTCCCACAGGAAATTAACAGTCACATTTGTTTCCTTAATAGCTTTATACGCCTATTTAACTATGAATATTCCTGAAGCCTCTAAATTCCATATGTAACCGCTCCCTTGTACACTATGAAGCTCAACGACCCCTTTAGATAACACCTAGCGTCCGGCAACAATACTTTTAATTATCCTTGAATCTGACTGTTTCGAATCACGATTTACTAACCCTTGCACAAAGTAATTTTGTTTTAGGACCAAATTCCAAAGATCTTGATCCCCATTCAATATTCTTCAGCCGATTGAAACTTTTTGTGTCCCAGAAACCTAGTCTTCCGTCGTTCTTATTCATACAAAGCTTCTCCAAAGATAACTAATGGATTTCACTTGATGTCACTTCTATAATCCAAATGAAATATTGGATAATCCCATTAATTTCATTACATACATGGGCTAGAAGCTTCATTTTTTGCATGGTATATGTCGGTATTGCACAAAGGACCGATTGTGCCAATGTTACCCTCCCCTCAAGCGGTAAGTTTTGTGACTTCCAATTAGGTAACTTAGCTCTCATGATCAAAGTAATTCGTCTATAGAACCCACTTGGAAGATGACTTGCACATATGGGAGTCCCTTGATATACACATAAGGAATCACTCAACGCAAATTTACTCCCTGCTGCTAATTCTTCCTTCCTTTATTGATGGACATTTTTTAGAATAATATTATCAATTGTTCCTCACTTATGGTTTGTATAGCTTTATCACATAACACTCACATAACCTCTTTAATTAAATCGACATATTTCTCTGACTCTTCAGCAAATAATATTAAATCATTCGCAAGAACACATGAGAGATTTGAGGACCCTACTTTTGAACACGAATTTGTGACCATTATCCACTAGAAAAAAGGATCTTAATTAATAAGGACAATCGCTCCATACACATCACAAACATATAAGGAGAAAAGTGGTCCCATTGGCGGATTCCTCTTCTAGGCGTGAATTTGTCTAGGGGGCACCATTACATAATATATGCACAGAGTTAGAGTGCATGGATGATATAATAAAATGTACCTAAGATAGTGGAAATACGAAGTTTGTGATAGTGTCCTCAAGGATCCTCCAGCCCAGCTTGTCATATGCTTTAGCAAGATCGATCTTCACAACCACAAAACCACTTTTACCCGTCTTTTTTTACATACGTGAGGCTATTTCCTAGACCAATACAATATTATATGTAGTCGACCGTCCAGGGAGGAATCTCAATTGATTAGGACCGATACGTTTCGCCAAAAAAGGCCGCAATCTATTCAACATCTCGTTGTCATAACAAACTCAATTGGCATATTAATCAAACTAATAGGGCAAAACTGGCTTACCCTTTTGGGATCGGTAACTTTTGGGATTAAATGGATGAGTGTACCATTCAATCTTGAGGGTAATTCGACAGTATTCACACATTTCCTCACAATATTATATACCAAAACCCTAACCGACTCCCAACACTTATGATAGAAAGCTGAAGACTATCTATCAAGTCCAGATGCCTTTGAAGGATTCGCATGAAACACCGCCTCGCAAATTTCATCATTAGAAAAATCTTCCACGAGAATTCCAGCCTCTTCCTCTCCCAAACGAGGGATGTGGGTTAAAGAAAACGGCCGAAAAAATATTTTATCAATTGAATAAAGCTGATGGAAGTAACTACGGACTAAGTTTTTTATGTCTAATTTGTTTGTTACCCAAACTTCATTCCCGTCACGCAACCTTGTCATTTTAAATGTCTCCTTCTTACGAATAGTAGCCAAATGATATACATCTTATTTCTATCGCCCTTTTAGATCCACTTCACTTTTGATCGCTGAAACCATAGCATATCCTCTTCCTCCAGAATACTAAGAGATTCCTCCCTAAGGCATTTCCCAAGTCTGAAAAGTGAAGAGTTATATGTGTGTTCAAGTGATCTTTGAATACCTTCAAGTCTCACTATAAGAAGTCACAATTTACGATTAATGACTTCTAACACATCAAACTTCCACCTTATAAAATGGCGTTGGATTCCATAAATGCTAACCCCCATATCTGAGTGATATGGATCCCATTTTTTAAAATAAATCCTAGAAAATATTTATGTAAACACCAAGCAGATTTGAAACAAAATTGACCCACATTTTGTGGAAGTGGACCATCTCCAATAAGTTGAATCAGAGTAGGTGTTTGGTCTGAATGAGCTCAATCAAGATGGATAGCCTTCACTTGTGAGAATAGCGTGTGATGATATGTATTCCCATAATTTCTATAAAATCTCCTTAATATTTGTTAACTTGTATTCCATGAATCACACCAAGTAAATCGCGACCCTTCAAACCCTATATCGATTAAACCACAATCATGTCTCTATTTCTCAATTTTTTCCATGCTTCTGGTGACTCCTCCAGCTCCTCTTTCTTATCCTCTTCTTTCTCCACTTGATTAAAATTGCGGGCGACTAAGCACAAAGCCGAAAGCCCTTGGAAAACCTCCTTCAAAGCTATCCATAGATCTCTCGGTCCGACAGAGACAGACTTGCATAAATAGCCTAGAAGACCCATGGTTTGCAATCTTGTTCGGTGATTTCTATGCTAATCACTTGTTTACTAGCTGACTACACTTTGATATCAATAACCGAGTCATCCCAGATTACCCAAATAACTCATTTATACGTTTTAGAACCACCCTCGTACAATTTGCGTTACCCAAGATTTTAATGATGGCGTTTTCCTTTACACCACTAGATATTGGTTCCACAATAACGGTTAGCCAGACTTTATGTACTCTCATCAGTTTACAAACTACGCATCTAAATTTATCAGCAACAACACCGTGATAGTTGCAACTTAAAATATTCAGCGGATGGTTGATCTATTCCACCCTTGTGCATAATTTAAATCTGTACACATTATTAAAATTCAAAAAAAATTGTAAGGATATTTTACCAAGCACTCCTCAGGACTCTGTGATCATGTCTGTGGCGTCCCCGATCACCTCTTATCTGTTGCCTCTCTCCACTTCATCAAAAACCGATGTCTTAGGGACTTAACTAATCCCATGAAATTGCGTTTGTAACCTTCACCAGGTACGTAATTCTTGAAAGCTGGGGAACCTCTACACGACCCTGGGTCCACTAATGCAGTTGATAACTCGAGGGGGACTGGAACGTGGATCTTTAAACAATGTGGTACATCATCTTGCTCCACTTCCATGGTACTATTAACATTCTGACCGCCTAACCTTAAGATCCAACTTTCCTTGCATTTCGCATCATACTTATTTTTATGTATAATCTCCTAAACAATACTTTCCTCTACCCCTACATTTTCAACTAATTGCAAGACAATCCACATGTCTTCCTCTATTACGCTCAAGTTATGTTCTAATGATGTAACTACCCTAACCAATTTTTCTCCGGCTCTAAATCGTACCTAACTAACATCCACTTCCATTAATGAATTTCTCCCTGATCACGTTCTTGCGTCTAACATCTTTTTCTTAATAAATGACAATAATCTTACGACCCGGTCCTTCTCCCTTATTCTTTTTTTATTTAGTTTACTTTTTTCCCATAATTTTTATCGAGGCAGAATTTTTTTCTCCTTGAATTGTAACGACTTCTTATACTCCCCCTCCAAGCTACCCTCTCCATTATCGTCAATTAAAAGTGCTTAGAATCTCGACTAAGACCATTCTTATATCTACTTTTTGCGGCAACGGGCCCATTTATGTTTTGTTTACTCGAACCCGATTTACTTCCTCCCCTCTGGACCGCCATCCATTCACCAAATACAGGTTTTTCTTCAACCTTTTTCACCTTATAAATATGAGATCCTCCATACCTATCCGAGTTCCAATACCATCCCCAGTCCCATTTTGCAGTGGACCCTTTACATTACACTTGTCCTTCTGGTGCCCAAATCTCCCACGATTAAAACAAATCATATGAAGACCTTCATATTCCACTTTACACACCTCCCCTCCAATATGTATTTTAGGAATTAAAGGTTATCAAGTTCAATTTTGACATCTATTCTCGCATAACTTCCTCTTTTTCTGAGTTTTGTAAGTGGATCAATTCGTACCATTTTTCCTATGATATCACCCATTTTCCTTAGAATCCATGAGGTCAATTTTGCATTCTCACATTGGAAACTCTAACCCATGATGTGGTATTTTTAATAGGCGTTTCATGCGGTTTAAAATCAGGAGCCCATTCTCTGAAAACCAAATAATGATCGAGTATCATCGACGGACCCCTCATAGAGCAAAATTCAAGTCCCATTTAGTAGAGAATTTTACCATGAAATAACCATGACCAACATCCACTAATTCGAATAGTCCTTTAGGACTCCATATTTGTCTTAATTTTGAAACCAAATAATAATAATCCACTTTCATTCTCAGTAATCTGATCACCAAAGTGTTACTCCACAATTTAATTTCCTCAAGAATCTCTTCTCTCGATCATACTACCTAGAAATACTCACAATTCTCAATGATTTCGTCATTTTCAATGAGTAACATAAAATCCCTCTCATCATCATTAATAGTCTTTCCCTTATTTTCCTTAATATTAATTGGTGCAGATATAACTACATCTATACTTGTTAAGGTAGTGTACCAACCAGATGTCTTCCTTGGAGGATTACCCACCTGAGGAATTGGTGGAGTTACCCCTTGCGTATCACTTCTAATTGGAAAGTTATTAGAGCGTGCTCTTTTGGACAAACAATTGGTCACTTAGTCAATCGGTATGGTTGGGAATTACCTTGGTTTAACCCCATTAAGTGTTGGGCTAATCCATAATCATATCATATGTAGTTCGTTCACCTTTCGGCTCTGTGGCCACCAACATTTCTTGCGGTGGTTCTACCATGGTTGGATTGAAGGGAGCGGCGGAGGGTAGCAGCGGATGATTGTCGTTACGTGCGTGCGCTTTTGTTTTTTTAATATAAGTTGTTTTTTAATATACTTTTATTCTAATAAATATTTAAGATATCAAGAACATTATAATAAATATAGTATTAATTAATAACTCTTTTTAACCTAAAGTTTGACTAAAATTTGAGGAAGGAAGAATATATAATCTAATTAAAATAAAGTCATAATTGCAACTTTGAAAACTATTTTCATCGACAAAGACATTTTCAAAATCTAAAAAATGTGGCAAGAATAAAGATAGGAACTAATTTATTGGTCAACTCTACATAATAGTAAACAATATTTTGATATTTGTCACTAAATCAGGGGAAACATTCTCGAGAAATCTTAACAGAATGATAAATAACTAAAATAAACCCATTCAGAATTCTAGTAATAAACAAACAACTGAACAAGTATTAATATTTCATTTAATTACTTTTCCTAGAACGAGGAGCACTTCTGAATCTTGTTTGCATCATTCATATTCTTTCTACCAAGAAATTATGGTGAACATGTGGAGTATCTTTTGCATTTTTACTATATGCACCGCCGTTATGATGGTGGATTGTGCACCAGCAGCAGCCCCTGCAGGATCAGGAGATTGTGGCTCACTTATATATAAGTTGACGGATTGTTTGCAGTTTTTGAGTGTTGATGGCACTGATAGCAAGCCTGCAGCTAAATGTTGTTCGGGTTTTAAAGAGGTGTTGGAGATTAATGCTCATTGCATATGTGTTGGTTTAGAAGACGCTGCTGCTATGGGTCTTACTATTGATATGGAAAAGGCCAAAACTATACCTGCTGCATGTTCTCTATCAGCTCCTCCCATCAGTTCATGCAATAGTAAGTTGTGCACTGTAGTTTATATATGTTTGTTAACAATTAATAATTTCATATATTAACTTATGCTCTTTGTATGATGCAGTATCTACTAGTACCCGTACAACTGGGGCATCTCCTGGTATGTTTTTTCTTAATCCTTTTTTTTTTTTAGTTGGTATCTTTGAGATCTAGTACGCGATTTAGGATAAATAGAGCGAAGACCATTTATCTTGCATTGTTTTAATATTAGCTCAATTTTCTTAATCCTTTTACTATGAACTGGATGTATGTCAATTGAATCTAATGCTCACACCTTAATCCTATAATAACTTAAACCCGAGCCGAGACTGAATTTGATTGAGTCAATGAATCTCGGATAAATTAAAAAAAATAAGGCAATTCACAATTTTATTTGTTTTACTTGAAAATCTGGTTCAATTTGAAAAGGGAATAAAACTCTTGTATAGTGAAAAATAGCACATAATATATAAATGAAAATTTAACAAAATCTTTGATATTTAAAACATTAAGCTACACGTAAATTTGAAAAATAGAATTGAAAGGTATTCGCCTTGTTGCTGCGTCATCCCAAAAAAAAAAAACATGTGATTTTAACATATCTAAAATCCTATTAACCCAATCTCATTTTGTAAACAAAACATCCGTGTCGGCCCAAAAGAAGAAAACGACAAAACATCCGTTTAATTTTATATCTTCAATCCCAATACTTAAATTTAAAATATTATGCCTACTCTTAACCTTTAAATCTTTTTATTGTAAAACTTAAATTATTATTTTAAATTTAAATTCTTAAATTTTAAATTTTAATAATTTTTTAACTATGGATTTAGTCTTGACTTTAAACTCTATCTTTAAATATTAATTTTAACATTAAGCGTTAATTTTAAACTTTAACAATAAATTAACTTTAATTAAACAACATTAACCTTGACTTGTAAATTTTATATATATTAAACCTAATTTTTAAATCTTAAATTTTAATTTTAACTTAAATATAACTTACTTTAATCTTAATTGTAATTATAATCTGAAGTGTAACTTAATTATTATATATTAAAATTAACTTTAAAATTTAATCTAAACCATAAACTTCATTGTATTCCTGAAATACAGAAAATTACTACTCTATGTGGTTAGTTATAGTAAGAATCCACGACCTATAATATTTTTCTCAAAAAATTCATAACAATTTTAAAAAAGACATTATCGTACAATTTTTGAAAAAATACATCGTTTATTAAAAATATATATGAGATCTATTAAAAAATAGGGTTAATGCTCAATAGGCACCTACCACCTTACATTTTTGTCTATAAAAGACACCGTCTTTTTTAAAGAAGAGTGAGTTCTGAAAAAAATTTCAAAACTCAAAATCCGAGTTCTGGGAAGTTTCCCACTCAAACGACTCTTTTTATGGAGAAAAAAGCAAAAAGTAAAATGCATGTGGCCTTTTATGGATAAAAAAATGATGGTTAGGGTGAGAGGGAATTGATTCTAACTTGAAGTATTTTTTGGGCATTAATCCTAAAAAATACACCATTCATTTAAAAATATATAACCAATTGAAAAAAATCTATTGACAATATAAAAACTATTTTATGATTGTACCATTATAATTAGTTGAAATAAACATAAAACATAAATTGGTAAATGTAATATGTGGAGTCGTTTCGTTTTGTTCTTATTGAAATTTAATTATTTATGTATGCAAGAAAGTTATAAATAGAAGACTTTTATTTATTTAATCTTTTTTTCTATTTTGTACTTCCAGTTAATTCTCCACAATTGGCGCCACATTTGAAAGATCCAACCCTTGATGTTCCTACCCTAGCACCAACTTCTAGTCCTCTCATATTGCCACCATCTGCTAACACTCCTATATCGCTACCAACTGCCACTACTCCTGCTCTGCCACCATCAACTATCATTTCCACATTGCCACCATCAATCAACACTCCAACACTACCACCCACACTACCACCAACTACCACCACTCCCGCAATACTATCACCATATTCCAACACTCCAACAATGTCACCAACTAGTAGCATTGTTGTACTTTCACCAACTAACGCTCCTACACTACCACCATTAACCACCACTCCCACATTGCCTCCATCAATTAACAAGCCTACATTACCACCATCTACCAACACTCCCACGCTACCACCAACTATTAGCACTACAACACCACCACCAACTATTAGCACTACCACACCAACACCATTATCTAGTACTCCAACACTGTCACCAACTACTAAAACTCCTACACTACCACCATATGCTAGCACTCTGGCACCTTTTAGTGATGAAGCCTTGGCCCCAGGTCTTAGAAGTTCTGGAGCTTCAGTCTTATATTCATCATTTTTAGTTTCATCAAGTATAATTGTTTCTATTCTTTCATTTTAAATTTTTTGTGGTTGTCATGTGATTTGGTTGTTTCTGGCAACATTTTTTTCGGGGGGGACAACTTTTAATCACATTAACTTGTTTGGTACTTTGTGTTTCCTAGTGTTAGGTAGAATTACTGGTTCATATCTATTTCATTATATTTTAGGTTCCATTTGTGTTAAACTAGGAGTTTGGTTGTTAGAACTTTATGAATGACCTTTCTAAGGAACAATTGTGTATTTTTGGCATTAGCAGTTTTAATAATTATTTTATCTTGATGGACCACTTTCTTCTAATGGCGAATGTTTACAAGTGCATAATATTCTCAACTAAAATTTGTAAATATGTTTCTTAGAAAATGGGTTTAGCTCGGCAACAAATTTAGGCTGGGAGTACTGGTTCAAAATTGTTACTCTCTGACCAACTTGTCCATATTTTTTATGGCACGAGAATTAAAAAATAAATCACCTCCTCTTTACAAGATATCGTTACTTATGTAAGTATAAAGTCAATTCATAACATTTTCTATTAAACTAATTAATTAAGAATGATATTGAAAAATTTTAAAAAAAAATCCTTGTTATTGTAAAAAAAAAAACGATATTGAATATCTTTTATCAAAAAATTGAACAAATAGATCCCAAGAGAGAGTAATTGTTTCAAAATGTTGAAATTTTTTACTCTGATAATTAAATCTTAAAGTGGTTGGATCATATTAAGTTATTTATTGATCATTTCAAAAGGAGTATAAAATTAATTTTGTACAAACCATTAGTCTAAATATTTTGGATAAAGAGTAATCGCCTGATAGAATTATATAATATTAACTATTAAGTTTCAATGAAAGTCTCTCTATTCCCTCTTTAGAAAAAGTTAGTTACATCACTTTTTTCTCTTTCTAACCCTTAAATAGAAACCTATCGTCGCCACTTTCTTTCCTTTTTAGCTCTATTCCACCGTGATTTTTTATCAGATTTATCAGAAAAAGCTAAAAATCAACAATTCCTTTCCATATTCCTCGCCTTAGACATCCCAAACACTATCTTCTACTCCAGATTACCTCACGAGTCTGGAAAAATGCCACCTAGGAAACAAAATCAGAGAAAAAAAATCAGAAAACAATTAGCCTAGATGAGTTTGTAAACAACCCGAGCGTTAAAATACCTACACCTTCAAGTTGGTACAGATCAGTGAAGGACAAGTACAGGGCCTCAACTGGTTCTAATCTGCATAATAAGGAGAAAACCATGGCTAGTGGTCCACAATCAACTGCTAGCATGATTGTAAATGGAAGTCAAGCTCCAAAAACTCGTGGATATGGAGTAAGATTGTATGAAACAAAAAACCTAGACGAAACAGAAGAATGCCCTTTACTTGAATCGCCAGATCTGAACAAAGTAGACACAAGTAAGGAACATATTTCCTGCTCAGATTCAACCTCATCATTGCATGATGTACCAGTGAGTAGGGAAACTTCTAGGATATAGTCCCCATCAAAATCATGGTCTACTTTGTTTGATGGCAACATAAGGGAGTAACTTAAACTTGATTTTGTTCCACCAACCATTATCAATGGTAGACTAACTATCATCCCATCACAGCAAATTATTGATGAAGGGGGTAAAGCATGGGAAAACTGCATAGTGGGACAATCTTTAGAAAAGCCTTAACCACACTACATGGTTAAATACATGGTGGAAACTCAATTGAAACACCTTAGTAAGGTCAAGATAGGCACATCAAAGCAAAGATTGTATGTATTTAAGATGGAATCAGAGGATGCATGTTTCAAAGTGTTAGGAGAATTGTGGCATGTTAATAACAGGCCTCTTATCCTTAGAAAGTGGAAACCAGGAACTCAATTTGAACAATTTAAAGTAGACAAACTACCTGTATGGGTTAAGCTCGAGAAGGTATCCGGTGAATTATGGTCTAGGGATGGTTTGAGTGTTGTTTCAAGTGCCTTTGGTAAACCCATCCAAATGGATGAAATTACAACATCACATACCATGCTTAGCTTTGCCAGGGTGTGTGTTAAAATAGATCTGCATAAGGATATTATTTATAATTTTGACCTTGATATGAATGGTAAAACCCATGTTATTGAGGTTGAATACACTTGGAAACCTGTTATATGTAAATCATGTAACAAGATAGGCCATGAGACAGCTATATGTAGAAATGTTAACATGTATGGAGGCCAAAGCCAACAAGTAAAGAGAATAAGAACCAAAATAGTTCCAAACCGGTTGGAGAGAAGACTGGGCAGGGTATGCAGGCCCAGTCTATCTCTCAGGGTAATCAGTGGGTTCAAGTATCTCACAAGAAGAACAATGGGTTTCCAACTCAAAATGGTGAGGTAAAATCCATAGCCAGCACATCTAATAGTTTTCAAGCCCAAGGGGAAGACAATGAGAAGTTAGAGGAGTTAATTGATGATCTTATAGATGATCAAAAGGGGGTGGTTCAGGTAAAACCCCCTGATCCCAATATCTAAATGATAGTTACTTGGAATATTAGGGGTATAAATAAAAGCCTGAAGCAAACTAATTGCCTAAGGCATGTATTAAATAATGAGGTTTGGATCTTTAGCTTTTTGGAAACAAAATTCAACAAGGTCAAAGCCAAGAGTATTTGGATTCAAAATTCAATAAGTGGCAAGTAGCAAGCAATTATGATCAAGATAAACATGGCAGAATCTGGACCTTTTGGGCAAAATTATAGTGGATATAAGTGTGGTGGACAAAACAGATCAAGCCATACTCTGTAAAGTCACCCATTAAAGTACTTAAATGGTGTTTTATTATACTCCTGTGTATGCTTTAAATCACCTCAATCAAATAGAAGCTTTACGGACAACTTTAAAGGACTTGTCCAACAATATACAAAATATGCCTTGGGCCTTACATGGAGACTTTGATGAAGTTATGAAGATTGAGGAAAAACTCAATTGTACTAGTTATCTAAAGGATCCCAAGAAATGGTCACCTGCATGGAAGAGCTAAATCTACTAATCTTCCATATAATGGCCCACTATTTACTAGGACAAATAAATCAGCCGAAAATGAAATGAGAGCAAGCCGAATAGATAGAACAATGGTAATGAGGAATGGTTGGAAAGCTTTAAGAATACTGCACTTACACCGAGGAACCCAGAGCTATCAGATCATTGCAGCCAACACTTATTCATGTGTTCAAGTAACAAGAAGAAGAGGATACTATTCAATTTTTTTAACATCTGATGGAACATTAGAAACTTTTACCACTTGTTACAAAGGTTTGGAATACAAAAGTGGATGGGATAGAGATGTATAGCATCACCAGGAAGCTCAAGAATCTGAAATCAAAACTCAAGGAATTTAATAATCTTTACTTCAGAAACAATAATGATCAAATTATTATAATCCAAGATGAACTAAAAATTGTACAACGTGACAGGTTATAGGGTAATCAGAGTTTGAGCATACTTGAGGAAGAAAACAGACTTATAAGTGAGCTAAATAAAGCTCTAAACATAGAAAAAGTTTTAAAGAAACAAAAGTCTAGGGATCAATGGGTTGACCTGGGTGATTTGAATACAGCCTATTTTCCCAGATTTATGAAAGGTAGGAGATCAAAAAACAATATTGCCAGTATAATAGATAATCAAGGTATGTTGGTTGAAGAGGAGGGACAAATTGCCCAAGTGTTCATCTAACATTATACGCAGATGCTTGGTACCTCAAGAGATAATAATCATGATTACGATGTTCAACAAATCAAGGAGACCTGTAAAGATAAGGCCATATCTAAAGAGGACAGTATATTATTAGTTTCTCTAATAACCCCAAATGAAATTAAATGGGTCTTATGGTCAATTGATAGCTCAAAGAGCCCGGGTCAAGATGGATTCTCCTCAGCTTTTTTCAAGAAAACCTGGCACATCATTGGAAAAGAGGTTAGTGAAGCAATCAAAAGCTCATTTAGGTACATGCATATACTAAAAGAGATAAACTCTGATAATATCACACTTATTCCAAAGGTGCATAACCCAAGTTCAATAAAATATTACAGGCCAATTGCCTGTTGTAATGCGTTATATGAATGCATCTCAAAAATCTTAGCCAACAGGTTAAAAGGAACTTTAAATGATTTGATTTCCCACAATCAGTCAGCTTTTGTGCCTAGAAGACAAATAGGAGAAAATATATTATTAGCATAAGAGCTAGTTAGAGGATGTTCTAGAAGTTTTATATATGCTAGATGTGCTTTAAAGCTGTACTTAATGAAAGCCTATGACTCTGTTGATTGGAACTTTAAACTAAAAACACTTGAGTCATTTAATTATCCTTAGAAATTCATTTCTTGGATCAGAATGTGCCTTACTACCACATCATATTCTATTATGATAAATGAGAGCCTAATGGGATTTTTTAAATGAGCAAAAGGTCTAAGACATGGAGACCCAATATCTCTATACCTGCTTGTTATTTGTATGGAGGTGCTCACTCAGATTTTACGACAGATTGGTAGAAAGACGGATTTTCAATGGCACCCAAAGTGTAACAAGCTCAAGATCAATAATCTCATGTTTGCTGATGATCTCTTTGTATTTTTTGATGCCATCAAAACAGTCTGCATTACTTATTAAGAATGGTCTTAATATTTTCAAGAAATTATCAGGGTTACAAATAAGTGACAGTAAGAGTAACATCTATTATGGTGGTTTCTCAAACAATTTAAGGAGGGAAGTCAATAATGTGCTACATATACCAGAAGGATGTCTCCCAGTTAAGTACCTTGGGGTACCTCTTAAAACTGGCACCTTGAGCCACAATGGTTGTAAACCTCTCCTTCAAAATATGACCAATAGAATAGATCAGTGAAGTACCAAGAATTATCTTATGCTAGGAGATTACAGATGATCAAAGCAGTGTTGGGTACCATAACCAATTATTGGTGTAGTGTTTTCACCTTACCAAAAAAGGTTATTAAAGATCTTAAGAGTGAAATGATGGCATATCTACGGAAAGGTAGTAGTAAATATGATGGTGGGGCCAAAATCTCCTGGGACAACATAAGTAAACCATTCTCTAAGGGAGATTTGGATGTGAAAGACATATTAGTTTAAAATCAAGTGGTCAGCTTGAACTTATTATGGAACCGCAGTGTACCTAGAGATACATTCTGATCTCAATGGGTTCAAACAAATCTTCTAAAAAAGAAATCAATTTGGGAAATTCAAGTTCAGAAAGAATCATCCTGGAGTTGGAGGAAAAATTTAAAAGTCAGAATTTGGCCAAAAATAATTTCTTTTATAAGATAGGTGATAGTAAAGGTCACATCGCTCTGGTGGGTTTACTAGTTACCAAACAAAAAGAGAGTAAATCAAAGTCAAGAGAGCAACCTAGCTTCTAGGTATTATACAAGTTGTAAAGTTGGCAGATTCATCCGTGAAAGAAGCTGGAAATGGCCACCAATGCTTAGATTCATGAACAAATACACCAAAGATATAGCAATTTCAAAATCTCGGGACAAGCTCATCTGTTTGGTTTCCAAAAAAGGTAACATTGTCACTAGAGAGATTCATGAGTATTTGAGAGAGAAGGGACCCGACATTAACTGGGACAAACTTATCAGGAAATCAAAAAGTGTTCCCAAGTTAAAGTTCATTACGTGGCTAACAATTTTAAATCGTTTATCAACAAAACAAAGATTACTTACATTGGGAATTTTAACGAATCCACTGTATAAGCTCTATAATATGGCTAGTGTAGATATAGATAAATTATTTTGGAATTGCTCATATATTAAGAGAATCTGGACTAAATGTAAGCAGCGAGCAGAAATTAAACCAATTGATATTTTGTGGCAGTGACTAATTGATTGGTATTTGAAGAATATAGTTGGAAATACGTTGAAGAATGAGATAGCCGAAATCATGTTAGTTGCATCGATGTATCATATTTAGAAAGAACGTAATAATTGGGTCGTCCAAAAAATGGTAGCTGAGGAAGATACAATTTTTCGTACAATTTCTTTGGCAATAGCTAATAATCTTAGAAAGATCAAAGCTTTTGATGAAGAAGAGATAAAGGTCGTAGCTTTGTGTTGCAGAGAGTAATTGTATGATTTAGGGTTCCGATATGGGCGATTGAGTGTCGTTTGGTGTAATAGGGCTTTCTTGAATATGTGTTAGGTAGACTTTATTTGATGTAATGGGCCATAATGTATGTGGGTTATGGACCCAATAGTTTTGAGGGGTTATTGGGCTTTAGTATTGGGCCCAGTTTAATGATGTAATTGATATGTTTTGAACTAATATAATAGCTTGCTTGCTGACAAAAAAAATGAATTTTATAATATTATCGTGGGATTTTTATTCAAGGATCTTGAAAGTATATCCAAAAATGACAATATTGGTCAAGTATATGAATGACAATGGTTATAGAGGATGGAAATATCAATGAAAATGAGGGCGAGTCACATGTTATTTGGCCAGTGGCGATTCAAGAAACATAAATGAGGGTAGGTTTGAATAATAAGGGGTTCAGGGGCAATGCTCTCGAAATTTTCTTTTCTCGGTATTTAATAAAAAGAACATGAAACAAATGAATCTATATATTATATAGTATCATATAAAGATAAAAAAATTACAATTGTACTTTACGAGTTTCATTTTCTGGAAAAAATTCATGATAGTGGTATTCTCAATTTTCTTACAAATGTCACTCTCAATAAAGATAAGCAAAGAATCATTCAACCATTCGTCACTCATTCGATTCCGTAATTTAGTCTTGACAATACTCATAAATAAAAATATATACCCGCTCAACAGAAGCAGTAGCAACTGCAATGTTAATGCTAAAGTCAAAAGCAAGTAAACTAGTGGGTGGATACACAATATTTCTTCTAATTTATACCAATTTTTTAGCAAGCTCTGTGATTCCATTCAAATCGAAAAATTCACTACTATATTTCACATCGGCAATGTAAGTGTAAAGTTGATCTTTAAGCTCTCATATATCACGGTCAACAAAATCTTGAGGATAGTATTTAGCTAGGCGAACTAATTTTACTTTGTCAGAATGAAAAAGTTGTTAGAAGGATCAAGACATGCAACACACAAAAGTAACTCTATGGTGGAATCAGAAAACTGAGCATTCAACTCTGCTAGTTGCATATCAAGAATAACATAGAAAGTATAAACCTGAAAATGACATAAATTTTTAATTCCATCTTCATTATGTTTACTACTTCTTCCTCATGCATGATACATGTCATCCATTCCAGAAACACTAACTTTGTACTTCTCACAAGATTACAAATATTTTCAAGTAAAAAATCCCACACATTCTTCCTCAAAGTTTGAAACTGGCATTTCGCTACTTCAACTAATGTCATTGCATTCACAATATCTTGATCTTTTCTTTGAAGTGCTTGTGACAACTCATTCGCGATAGCTAATATTTTTTTTCATCAAGAAAATAGTGAATTCGAAATCAAATGATTTAAGTCTATCCATAATATCTTGTGTATTTGTTCGATTAGTTGAATTCGATCTATCTTTTCCAAGGAGCTCAATCACATCAAAAACGTCACCAAACATATTACTCAAACTCAACAAAGTATTGTAATGAGAACTCCAACGAGTATCCCCTGCACGTGTGAGACTTGTTTCTTGATTTAAACCAGTTCCACTTGAAATCTCCTTAATATCAAGTGCCTCAATCTTCCTTTGACACTGTTTCTCTCTAAGCATATCACGTCTTTTACAAGATGATCCAACAATATTCAACACTCTTCCAATAAAATAAAATAAAACACAAACATGATCATTTTTTCTTGAAAAAAACTACAAGAACTAGTTGTAATTGATGGGAAAAACAATGAATATAATATGCACATGCATTTTTCTTTCAAGATAAGTGATTTTAATCCATTATACTCACATCGCATATTACTAGCTTCATCATAACCTTGGCCTCGTAATCTGGAGATACTCAATCCGTTTCTATATAAATCATCATCAATAGTTGCTTTAAGTGTCAAAACACTGGTACTTTAACATATTCAACGCCCTAAAATCGCTCAATCACATGACCTTTTCTATTAACATACCGTATCACCAAAGCCATTTGTTCTTTTATTGATATGTCTCGTGACTCATCAACCATAAGACAAAATGTACATTGCTTAATAATCTTCGTAATCTCAATAGCATATCCTCGCACAATATCCTTTTGAATTTCTGGACTTACCATTTTATGATTTCCTGGAGCATTCTCTAAAGTGACTAGTTTAACATCTGGATTAATTCGACCAAATGTACCTACAAGTTCATTATAATTTCATTTGTTAGAGGAACTTTCATTGTCATCATGACCACGAAATGTCAATCCTTGTATTGTTAAATATCTAGTGACCTCAATTGGCGCATTCAACCGAATCATATATTCAGCTTTCTCTTTATCTGATATCTTTGAAAGATTTGTCTCAATGTGTTGCTTCGAGTTCAATAAATTTTGACAATCACTCACGGCTTATTTTATGGGTAATAGACCTTTCATGATCGCTAAACGTTTTTGTAGCTATTTTCCAATTCAAGAAGTCTTCAGTAACAAAATGATCACCCCCTGCTTGATGTCCAATAACATATTTAAAAAGATAACAACATAGACAATACACATCATCTTTAGATACAGTATTTTCCAACCAATAAGGATGCTTACTGAAACAATCAGAATTAAATTTCCTATTTTCCCACAGAATAAGGTTAATCGAAATTTATGATTCCAAGGTTGTGTAGCGCCCCTAGTAAAAAATATTCTACGAACTACATCCCGATCATTTAGATGATAAGTTATAATTTTATACCTTTTTCCAGGATCTGAAGGTGTGTCTTTCGAGTCATGATACTAAAATTGAGTATTTTCTTCCAAAACTGATTTTCTCTTGAAATACTTTTGCGTAACTCCTTTACAAAAAAAAAGAGTAATTAATTAGATAGTTGTAATATCTACATAATTGGTACTCAAACATAATAAATTCAAGTTCATAATTTTCAAAATAATATAAAAAATTTAATATTATTAATAATTATTTTTTATAATATTTTATAATCTAATATTATTTTTATATTATATATACAATTCAATTTTATTTTATTATTAAAAATTAAGAAATATATTAATAAAAACTTAAAAAATTAAAAATTAAATTAAATGATATGTCTAACAAAAAAAAACCTAGTCGAGTCTTCTCCCTGAACATGGGTAACCTAGTTCTGATTAAGTGGGAATATGCATGAGGAGGCGTATATATTTCCTATGGGAATAGTCGTGGTGCGCGTAAGTTGGCCCGGACACCCATATATAAAAAAAAAGAAAAAAGAAAACCTACTGTAATGACGGAAAAAAATTCACTAAAGTTAATGAATCAACTAAAACTAGACTAGTAAAAAAAATCAAGTTATTATGTTATGATTAATACCTTTTAATTTTTTTTAATAAAATGGATTAAATTAATCAATTAAGGATTAATTTTAATAATATAAATAAATATATATCTACTAATCAATATAAATTATATTATTAAAAAAAATTACAAAATACCTGAAAAGAAAAAATTAACAATATATTAAAAAATTAACAAAAAATTTAAAAATACCTAATGACGGATGACAAATTGTGAATACGGGTTGTAATTTTGATTTGTGTAAAAATTGTATTGAGTGTAAAATAAGTTATTAAGGTTAAAATATATAAGTAAAATTAAATGGGGTAAAAACCTAAAATAATTAAATAGACTAAATTAATATTTTTTTTTGTTAAGAATTTGAGGGTGGGCATAAGCCCACTCCTTGTTCTATGTATGTCCACCACTGTATTTGGCTAAGCGATGCGTCATTTGCCAATGAATTAGAAGTTCCAGGAATTGCTTCAGCAGCGGTTAATAGGAATGGTGATATCACACATAGGGTTGCAAGAAGATGTTGAATCAAAGTCTGTTCGGAGGGGAAAGCTTGGGACTTCTTTACGACCATGAGGTTAGCGGTTGGCCTTAATCAACATAGTTGTTCTTTCTACTCCAATAACCTTGAAATCATACAAGGTATTCACAAAAAGGTAGGAACATTTTGGATTATCTAACCAATTGTGGAAGAGATCTAAAAATAGAAGGGTAAATTTTCAGAATAGAAACTCTTCACATTAAAATAAGTCTTAATGTAGTTGTAGACTCTCTAACTAAATGTGTAAGAAGATATAATGATATATCTGGATGGGAGTGCATGTCGTTGTTCAATAGTTTTGAATACCTTAATAGCCTATGTTGTAGAAGTGGTGTTGAACAATTTTTGTTTGTTTTATTTTGGTCTTTTACTCTGTCAAAAAAATACAATGATTAGAATATTAACTGATTTTGATAGAAATCTGATCTAATAAAAAAAATTAATCTAACTGATGGTTGAGTTTGATAGAAATCTGATATGATAAAAGAATTATTAATGAAACTGACGGTGTGTCTATAAGAATTCGGTTCTTATCAAAGATATCCAATATATTATTCGTTCAAACTTGGTTTTAAAAAAAATCTGAAGGTTAACCAAAAATCCAAAATCCGAGTAACTATATAAAAAAGGATGATTGATTCAAAAGATCCACAGTCGCAAAATAGCTTCTTTCTAAGAGTTCGACTGTTCTTTCCTTCCCCAAAAGGTTTAATTGTCAATGGGTTGAAGTGTGTTTTACCGGGTTACGTGTTTTTAATGTATTGTGTGTGTTTATCTGATGAATTATGTGTGTCTTCTCTAAGATTGGTGTGAACCTTTTAGAGTAAACCATATATTGTATGGACCTTTTCGGTCAATCAACCTATATATATATATATATATATATATATATCATATACATATATACACGTATTTGACTATGTTTATGTAATATAGTCTTATAATAGTTTAGTATGTATTATTCGTATACAATAAATAGATTTTTAACCTTGATTATACTTTCTCTTTCCTTAAAAGTTTTCTCTACATAATTTTGACATTTTCATTATAATTTAGTGTTTGATTGAAGAGGGGACAGCGTGAATATTTGTAGAGAACTATAAGGAAAAAGAAAGTAAAATCATGATTTAAGATTTGTTTATTATATACGAGTAATGCATACTAAATTATAAAGATGCTATAAGTCATAAACATAGTTATGTATGTGTATATATCCATTTTAAAACCTTTCGCTGGAGGGTTAACTCGGTCACCCTGTTCTTGTGATCATCTACCCTACTTAGGTATCTATTACTATCATATGGACTTTGGTCGTCTTCGTCTTAATGGAGTTCCATGGGCAGAGATTTGTCTCTTCGTGAGTTTTTTGGCTATGCTTATCCTTTGTTATTGGAAGGGGAAGCTTTACTAGGCTTTCAAGACGCTTATTCCCATTAATGAACATGTGACAGTCATCAATGTCGTGCATGGAATCATTATGAACATGATACTTCCGGATCTTGTATAGCTTCTCCAGATTTCCTAGATGCTTGGATTGCTATTGAACATTAGGGTTACACTCGATTTGACAAACATGTCTCATGGAGACAGTCTCTAGCCACCAATAAGGTTCCTCCATTCGTGCACCTAATAGTTTCTTGGTCCATCACTATAACCGCATGCAGAGTTCTTCTTGTATTTCTTTTTGCTGACTCGTGCTTTATATTTCACTATGGTTGGAGTGTTATCTGCATGAGCGTCTCTTAGACATTCTATTTTATGGTAGGAAACTATACACATCTTCCATTTCTATGAAAGGATTTTCCTCCTTAGGTATATCTACGAGCATTCATCCTGGTTGTACTACAAAGTGTATGTGGAATTATAGTCTTCTCGAGTCGTAGTTGTACGCTAGACTCGTAATAGTATTATCGAGGATTACACTTCGTATGCGGTTGATTTTTCCATATTTGTGATTGATTAATCTAGTCACGAGACATAATTTTAGGTTCATTATTTGCTTAGTTGAAAGATTTTCCCCCATTATATGATAGTTTCTCGTTTCTTGCCTAGTTCTGGAGATTTGTTACTATTAGAACTTATTAGGTGTAATTTGTGTGTTAAGTGTGAAACTCTTAGATATAAGTATGATATTAGATGTCAAAGTATGGATGAGAAGTCAAGGAAACGAGATCAAATAAGAAAACAAGATTTAAAGGACAAAGAAGCCTTTTTTAGAAAGTGCAAGAGTTACCGACCAGATTTAGAATTGTGAATTGTTTTTTATGCAAGGTCAGACTAACACAAAAACGGAGGAGCCATTTTATATACATCTGAGCTAGGAACCGTGTGGCTGGTGACAGTTCATGTTTTGGAGCTGTAACGAAGACGTTATTAATTTCGTAGCTGGCGTGACTCGAACCAGACCACTCTTGGAAAGAAAACGTTTTTGGGTTAGACTAGGTCATTTAAATGAAACTCATGACCCATAAAAAGTCTTATATATATATATACTAGGTAAGACCCGTTTTTTAAGACACTCAAGAAAAAATTTATTTTGTTGACAGAAATCAAACCCATGTTTCTAGGCCAAAGTCAACATTAGTGTCAAGGTCACAGTTAAGAGTTAAAGTATATGTTAAGTTTAAGGTTAAGGGTTAAGGTCAAGGTCAAGGTCAAGGTCAAGGTTAAGGCTAAGGCTAAGGCTAAGGTTTAGATCAAGGTCAAGGTTTATTTTAAGGTTAAGGTTAATTTCAAGTTTAAGGTTTTGTTTTAAGGTTTAAGGTTAAAGTAAAAGGCTAAGTTTAAGGTGAAGGAAAAGATTAAGGTTTATGGTTTAAGGTTTAAAGTGTAAGGGTTAAGGTTAATGTTAAGTTTAAGGTTATCATTAAGATTAAAGTTAAGTGTAAAGTTAAGATTAAGTTTAAGTTTAAGGGTTAGGCTAAGGTTAATGTTAGTTTAAGGTTAAGGGAGTGAGGTAAGGTTAAGGTTAAGGTTAGGAGGTTAAAGGTTATGGTTAATATAAAGGTTAAGGTTAATGTAAGTTAAAGTATAATTATTTAAACGACAACAACATTATTGTTTTGATAATGGACCACACTCAAGAAAGAATATCAAATTCAAAGGCGGTCGTATGATCCAATCATATATAATGATGCCTATAATTATATTTATACATCTTTTAATAGGTGAATAAAGAAATACTATTAAGGGTCAAAGGACCAATAAATGAACTATTAATTATTTTAAAACATATCATTTAAATTAAAATATTTCTCAAAACACTTTTTACTAAAATGAAAAAAATTATTCCTAATATTTAAACCCTAACATATATATTAAATATATTCATTTTTATATATAAACAAACTAAACATCCCCTCACTTCTCCTTCTCTCTTACCACATACCTATGAGTTTGGGATGATACAATGTGATTAACAAAAAAACTTCAGAGGAATAGAAAGACAAACACAGTATATTTTTGTAAGTTCTACTATTTACTAACAATTTACTTACACGGCTTCCTTGTGCTTTATATGTTAAAGATATTTAAGGAAGCACAATTTAATTGTATCATTGCTGTTCAAATCTCCTTGTAATGTTAAAATAGCAAACCCAAATTCGTGGTGATTAACATATTCCTTGAATTGTATATTGATCCCCATACAAAATCAAGTAAAAAGAGTAATTCGATGGGATCTAGCGTTGGATAAAAATGAAAAAAATTACAATTACTTCATATCATGATATTTTCTTTTTGCACTTTCTTGTTACCTTTATGCCTCTTTCCTTATCTTTTGAAGTAAATCCATCATATTTGACATAAAAGAAGTTCAATACTTGGATCGTATTTCAAATAAATCTTTGCAAGCTTTTGGAACAACACTCTCCTTCCCTTGAAAGACTAATCTCAGAATTTTTCTTATTTACTTAATCTCTGAAACGACTACTTTGTAGTCGCATCTTAGAAATTCAATAGTTTAATACAAATAGTATCAAATTTCTTCGCGGCAGCCAGTTCTCCATGGGGACACCTGATCGAAGTTGTGAGTGTCAAATCTGCATCACATGCATCTTCTATATACTTGCGTTTCACGACTGGTTCAACCTGTACAAATATAAATTGAAGAGGTCAGTAAAATACATACATATATGGATTTTGAATAATAATGTGAAGTTACCATGGCCTAGACACGTAGTACAACTCGCCTTCTAATAAAAAGAAGAATAATATGAAGTTACCATGACCTAGACACGTTGTACAGCTCGCCTTCTAAAGTCTTCCCAGACAAATATGCCTCGGAAACTTCTTTCATCAGGACACACTGGTCCTTATAACTGTCACATATTGCATTATTGTGTGCCATTTCTTGAACGCATTCTTTACAGTTCTGTGCGGGACCTCTTTCACACTATATAATTATATATCTAATAATAGACATGCATTGTATATAGGTAGGAATATCAACAAAAAGATACCTTAGATTTAAGCTTGGTCCATACTTCAGGCAAGATACGCTTCATAAAGCTTGCTTTTGAAACTGACACATTTCCATGTCTGCATTCAAGCAAAGTGTTACCGATGTGCCTGAAAAGTATCGAATAAAGATCGCCTATTATTATAGTCACTTATAAAGAAAAATGCAAAAGTGATTTGGATAGAAATAAGGGCTAATTACACCATTGGTCCTTGTGGTTTGCCACATATTTAGATGTACTTTCCCATATTCTTATAATTTGTCCCTGAAATATTAAAAGGTTAATTAAACCATTGGTCCCGGTGGCTTGTGAAATAGTAAAATGTACTCTCCCTATTCTTAAAAGAAGATGAGAACTGTTATCATTACTAATCCATGGACATCGTCTTGGCCCTTAATCCACAAATTCCACTTCTTACCCCAAAAAGAATCCCATGACCCCATTTCCCTTCACCTACAGAGACAGCTATTAAGGACTAATAGTGAAATTTAGATAAATGGGTGATCACAAATCACCAATAATCATAAATGAGTGATCAAATTACCTTTGTAATAATGTGAAGCTCACCTCACAAAGAGCTCTGTGATGTATCATGAATAATTATGTCAAATCCTTTTATCTTATCTTAATAATCAATATCCTGACAACTTGAACCTGATCCCTGAGAAAAAGCTAAAGGTGGATTTATTTACCTAAATAGACATAAAGATTCAATATTTAACAAATAGACCAAGCTAAAGGTGTATATTTCAACATGTTAGCAGCATCGATAACACCCTCAGCTGCTCCAGCTCCAATCAATGTATGAACTTCATCTATTAGGTTATTTCCTCCATTAATTTCTTAAGCCTTTCCTCAAACTCTTCTCGATATTTTGTCCCACACATGAGCAAACGCATGTCTAATGTTATAACCTATATGTATAGAACATCATAAATCAGAACAGGGTAATGTTACGTTATAACCAATCGTATATAGTATGCAAAAAGAAAAATTACCTTCTTTCCCTCAGCTATTGCAGTTTTTCCAACACTAGGCTCTCCGATAAGGCAAGAATTATTTTTTGTTTGTCTACCCAAAATTTGAGTTACACTATCAGATCAAAGTTATTATCAGAGGCTCAAAGATCTGAACACACAAAATTTAATAATCAGTCCCTCTATTATATTAAATTGCACTAATCCGTCCCTATAGATTAATTGCACTAACAATTCAAAAAATGCATATAAGACCAAAATGGCTATTTTCAGCGCATCACTTCTCATACAAAAAAAGGCTTATATGTCATATTAATGGCCACTGTAGGATTTGTATAAAAATATAATTAATACACTTAATCAGATAATTCTAAATCATTTTAAAAGTCATGAGATTAGATTAAAAACTGGATCATTTTACCTTAATTTGGGTTCTTCAATTGTTGATGGCGTAGCCAAGACGGGTTGACGATGGTGGAGAATGGTCTCTAAGCGGTGACAGTTTTCTTGTGTAGGAGAACGGCTTGGTGGAAGGGTGAAAATGACCATTGTGAATGGTTGTTGAATGGTGTAGGAGGTGATGTCGGCGGTGGCGACATAAGACCATCTCCAGCAGATGCGCTATTTTTATACTCTATATTCCATTATACCGTATCAAAATGTATCTACTTTATAAATTTACCGTATCAATTTCCAGTTTTACTATTTTAGTTACTCTATAATTATACTTGATATTAACTATTCATTTATAATTATAATTTATAATTACTTTTTTGCAATAACATAAATAAAAGTAATAATTTTAAATTTATTTATTATTTAATTTAAATAAAACAATAAATAGATTTATTTTATCTATTAATTTTATAACTTTAATTTTTTTTATTAAATATAGTAAAAAATTATTTTTATTTTTACTTACAATATATATTTATGAATTACTTTTATTTAATATTTGAATTTTTATTTAATAATTTAATTAAAAACGTATATTTAATTATAAATTTAATATGTTTAATTATCAAAAATTAAAAAAAAAATTGACTTTCCTTTATTTAATTTCAACATAATCTTATCACTTTTATAATTTTTATATATTAAAATTAAAAAAAAACCTTTTGCCGTATCAAGAATGATGCACCACAAGTAGCGCATTGAAAAGGAAAAATACCGTATGAGTTGAGTGGGCCCCATGGTTTGCAGTAACTGCTGGAGTGAGCAATTTGCACATTTACGCTATATTTTGACTTTTTTTACCGTATATCATCATTTGACGCATCTGCTGGAGATGGTCTAAAGGGCTTGGAGATGGAAAAGGTAAAGCTAAAGGAGAGGGAGTACGTAGGAAAGGAAAAAGAATGGGAAAGAAAAAGAGAATGGGTTAGGGTAACGGTTTTCTTTTAAATGTTTCGCTAATTTATTTTTACGTTTTTTACTACGATTAACGCTGGCAATTGTAGGGTAATTTATTTATTTTTAATAAATTTATAAGGATTAATTAATAGTGTTAATGATAGGTGGGGCTAGAAACGATCCTAGCCACCACTTATGTTTGACGGGAATCGAACCTAGGTTCCCTGGATAGGTAAAACCCGTGTCTGAAGACATTAAAGCAAAAATGAATTCCGTTGACAGGAATCGAACCCATGTTTAAAAAAAACTAATAAGTGGAGTCAGAATCAATCCTGGCCACCACTTATGTTTAGCTAGATTAAATCTTGGCCATCACTTATGTTTGGCCAGATTTAATCCTGACCACCACTTATGCGAGTAAATCTGGACCGTAGAAAAAACTCTGAAATATAATATAGATATATATATATATATATATATATATGTGTGTGTATCATAATTTGAATTGAGAAATAGGTCATTGCTTAGTTTTATTCAGAATTTTCCACCACAGTGAGAGCAAGTCGACAGAGGAGGAAGCGCCAGAAGATGGAACATCACAACATCACTTTTGCATCATTCCACCACCACTATTCGGGTAATCAACTTTAGTTTCTTGGCTTAACCATGTTTCTAGGCTATTTAATCCTTAGTTTAATTCTTGTAATCATGAACTTAACATCCCATAACTTGGGTTTTCACTATGCATATCCTTGATTTCTATTATTATTTGGGATTGATTTTAATGGAGTTGATCAATTTATTTTACAACTATATTGTGTATTTTCCGTTAATTCCACCCTAGACTTGGCCAAGTATAGGACCGCCCTTTGTAATTTGGATTGTCACCCTGGTGAGGGGTTCAATTATATAAAACGATACATAATCATCTAGTATGCAGTACTGATCCTAACGTGCTTGCCTAACTAGATAGTCATTAGGGTTAAAAATTAATCACCGATCGTTGTCTAGGGCCTCCTTACCCAAGTCCTTAGTTTTTCTAAGCTTTCCTTCTAAGATACCTAGACGGGAGCTAGAAGTACTATAGAATTCTGAATACTTATATATGCTTAATTCTCCCTTATAGTTATAACAGAAACTTAATAAGATAGGTGCATACTAGTAGACCTAAGGTATATCTCATCTCCATTCTTATTCATCTTATTTACTCGCATTTATTAATTAACATTTTTCGCATTTAGTTCTTATTTATAAAACCAAAAAATATCATCTTTTAATTATGTTTCAATTTAAACAAGTAAATCCAACTTCGTTATTATTGAACATGAGTTTGAGTTAACTCACTAAATCTCTGAGAATAAACTTTTACTTTACTTACTATTGCGAACGATCTGTGCACTTGCACATAGTATTTCGTGGTTCTTCCGAGGTGTGTGCTTTTATTATCATTATTTATCACACCTTGGGCCCCAATATCGGTGTTACCAAATCTCTACAGGCTCTCATTCTTTTCTTGAAACAATTCGAGCAGAGCCAAACTATCGCGTCCTGGCCTTTGACTTCCCGCAAATATGGTCTTCAACCTTTTGGCGAGTTGAGCAAACTTTATTATATTTAAGTCTCAAGCATCGAGAACTACTTTTTTTGTTACATGGGCGAACCGGGCTAGCTTGTTGAGAACTACTTTTGTTCCCTTGTCGGTAATATGGATGAGAAATCCCTGCAATAAATAACATTGAGACTTGTCACGACTTCCATGTGACATTTATACATGATATCTTGTTGATCCAGATTAGTCGACCCATCGTATGTGAGCAAAAAGGGAGGTTTAAACTCTGAAGGTAGTTGTATATCCAAGACTTCCCATGTGAGGTTAGTTAGGAGCATGATTGTTATGCTCGTTGCCTTTTAAGATGGAATAAGGATATGCCTTTAATTTGGTCTGGTTTTTCGTAAAATCTCCTAACTAGTACATAGGCATATCTTCATGACCCCTTGGGAGATAACAACTTGGGAAGAAAGTGGCTTGACATGTCCGGGTTCTTGTACTGTTACGCAAACAGTATACAGTCATACTTTGATAATCTCAGTGATTTAGACTCCGACGGTGTTGTTGCGCTCGAATGTGCTCCTGCTACTCGCGATTTACGAGATGTCATTTTGTGTTTGGTGCTTGCATTGATGGATTAACCACTTTTGGCCTTTGTTGTTTCTAGATGCAACGTTTCTTAAGAACAAGTACCAAGGACAACTTCTCGTCGCCACTGCAAAGGACGCCAATCAACGTTGTGCTGTCTAATAAGATTTCTTGACTAGAACCATGTCAATCTGTGCTTCTCTTAACATCCCACAACTGCAAAGAAACTTTTTCATATTTAGTCTGTTTACCCTACTAAATACAGTCGTGACCCATTGGTTTTCCACACGCACACCAATGAATTTATCAAGCTACATTATTCACACCAACATAATACCAACTTCACCCACTATTTTACGCATACACACCACTATTTTATGCATCAAAAAACTTACACCAGTGATATCTAATTTACTGTGAAGGACTGTTTCCAATTGCATTTTTTGATCGCGCGGTCCAAAGACTGTTAACTGGACCCACTTTCTACAGTTCTTGGCACCACTCATATCTTCTCGTGACATGACCTTCGTATCTGATCGACATGGTGGTATTGCTAACTCCCTCGCCTTGGTTTTTCCCATGGCTCATCACGCCTTTTGCTAGCGTCACTTGAAAGAGAACCTCAAGACAAAGTTTAGGAGATCCCAGCCGCAGAGGGAGACGATGTTGTATCTTCTTGACAAGATGTGATTTGAAGCAACAGTTGAAATATTTGATAACTTCCTCCGGATGTATTTAAATGCAGGTGGCCAAAAAGCGGTTAATTTCCTAAAGACTTTGCCAAAAGAGAAATTCGCAAACGCGCATTTTTGTGGTAGGAACTACGGAGAGAGGACATCGAATGCAGTCAAGTCAATTAACAAACAAATCAAGGCTATGAGGAAGCTACCTGTTACCAAGTTTATTGACGCAATTTGTGTTCTCCTTATGGAGCAGATGAAGGTCGATTGAGGCCGCATCTTGGATAACTGTTATTTATCCTAAGGCAACCGTCAGGTATGAAATAAAGTTTGACTACGCCCGGGCTTGGTTTGTTTTGCGATCCATCAACTCATCTTTTGAAGTTTTTTAGATCCTACTATGGTGGTTGACATCGTCGACGATTCGTGCTCGTGTGGTAAATGGCAAGTTAAAGGTTACATATGTGTACACGTCGTAGCTGCGATTGAGCTTGCATCCCGTAGGCAAACATATTCATACATCGACAACTTTTGTCATGCGGCAAAATATCGAACAACGTACGCGAAAAACATACCATCACTGACCACTTTCATGCCCAACACGAGGTCGAGGGTGCTATGGTTATAAACCCACCGATTTACAAAGCGCAACCGGGCATACCCAAGAAGAAGAGAATCCTTTCGGAAGGCGGGCGTGCTGACCTTTTGCATCATTGAATGTGCAGCAAATGTCACACCTACGGTTACCACAACTGTTCAACCTGCCCCAAACCCCACTGAATTCCAAAGTCAACCAACAATTTCGTTTAATTTATGTTATCCTGTAATAAGTGAACGCTAGTGCACCACATCGTTTTCTCTTGTATTATCATCTACATTTTGTTTGGATTGTTTTTTATCAAAACCATGTTGTTTAATTTTCAATAATATCCCCCATTGGTCACGTTTGTCTTTGTTCAGTTTTAAATTGCATTGTTTTTCACAAAGTACTCACAACATCAACTACAACACAATCACCATCAAAATCACACTAATAACCCACATTTATTACATTTGTTACTATCTTCCCACGTACATACAACATACACATAATTTTTATATTGCTATAGACCAACCACTTTACTCAGACAACTCTACAAATTTTAAAGTATACATCACAAAAAATTATACACCAGTGTTTACATGCAACACACCACCAAATTTACTTAAATTACCCTACAAAAGTTAGTGGAAAATATATATCTAACCACAAGCCTGTGATTATATCTACCACACCAACAGAACTACACAGACAACCCTACAGAGTTATTTGTGCTCCATATACACAGTACACATCCAATCACCAATATACACTTATAAACCATCAAATTTACATGTATCACCCACCCTCTTTATGTATCTACATAATCACCCTAACCTGTCACCACTTAATTTCTATACAACTCATAACACAATGATCAATATTAACTCACAAAGACTAAAAGATAATGTAAAATAAAAAACACTAGAATTAGATTATAATTCAATCCATTCGAATTCATTGAGTTTAACAAATCCACGCCAACAATATAGAAGCATAAATCAATCCTTTTTCTAAGTTTCAAAACAAAACAGAAACAGAAATTAATGAAGTTACAAGTAGCCAAAAAACTGATAAACTTACGATAACCCATTCAGACGTCCATCATTTATTTGCGTGTCTCGAACACAGATTCCAAAGTTTGCATGTAGTTTGAAAACCAATGATATTATCCTTATATGTTGACCCAGCACGGCATGGTGTTCATAGCTCTTCTCGACCCCTTTCTCTCGCCTCACCCCTAACACATAAGGAATCATGTAAATACCCGTGTCGTATACCCTACTCTTGACACGCTCAACATGAATATGCCGGATACCCGACAACTCTTGTGTAGACTGCCCTAATGTGTCGTACCACCCCTTCACGACGTATCCAGAAGGAATTTGTACATTTTGTCGGCTTTGTTGTTGGCGTTTGACCCGATGGATGAACGATGAATACTCTCGAGTCTGCTGTAGTGATAGAACTGAACCATGTTCACTGTTCCACTGGAGCATTTTCCAGTGTGTTGATTCCTTGCTCCTTGTCTCGATCTAGATGATTATGTTCTAGTCCTGATATTGTCCCGGAGTAAGGCAATAAAATATTTTTCAATCGCCTCCACTGCACCTCTTAGCAAATACTCCTTGAGTTAACAAACAAAACAAATTGAAAATTAGGATGATTATTAAGCAACATGAAATTTAAGCAAATTTAATTTTCTTACCCCAACACTTGCAGGCATTACCCATAACTTCAAGCCAATTATCAGATTTTTGTTCATCACTTGCTTACTCTTTATATCCTGCTCAAAGAGACACATCGTTACATCTATCATGTGCATAACATGACACAAGTTTTCAAAGATATTGACATGGTGTAAAAAAATATAAGATCTATTCATTGTACTAACCCTTGTGCTGAACTGATTCTCTTTGGCTATTTCATAACAATCACCAACCATCACGCGATGCACCATATAATTCCATACTTCCATTGAATATTATTCATTACCATCTAGGAGTTCCGGGAGTTTCAAGTCAGTACCTCGGATTATCAACTTCTTCGGTGGTTTGGCAACTCTCACCTTTTTCTACGGAGGCATTGTGAAATCTAGTCCTGCCACTTTCTCCCGACCTGTCCTATCGGATTTTTTGATCGCACAACTCAATGAGCTAGGAGTAACAGTTTCCCCTTCCTTTGTTTTTCTATGCTCCTGCTACCCAACCCGATCGTTACACCCCTGTTTGCTGCCCTTCTAACTGATCCCCTATTCCAATAGCGAAGCTCCCTGTCCGTCTCATTTTCCGCTCTTTTGACCCCAACCAACTCAACCACAGAGTCCATAAAATCGTTATCGCTATCAACCACCCGTTTATTCTTTGTTATTTCATGAAGAATCGGTTATTCTGAATCATCCCGTTTATTCAACCCACTATATGCTGATTCTTCAAACGCACTATCGTAACTAACCTCAGCACTACTTGTGGTCTCGACCCACTCTGTTTTGTCAACATTCTCAATAGCTGACTCAGTCACTGCGACTCTCTCCACCTCTACATCAACAATCTCCTGTGGTATAGTATTCACTTCTTTATTCATTTTTTCATTTACATCAGCTTCTCTTTAATTAGTCTGATCAACCCTGTCACTCTTCTTAACTATCATCGCATCATCCATTACACCACTGCTTGAACATGTCCCTCTATATTGTACACCGTTCCCACCCTTCAAGCGTATCAACTCATCGGTAGCAGTTGTGTACGCGCCTTTAGTCACAACCAGCTCGATCTCAACATCACTCAACGCTTTCCTCAGATACGTTATCGTCTTACTCTTTGCTGCAGCTATTTTAGGTGTAGCTCTACTTGCACTTTGTAACCTGACAATCTCATATTTCAACCAAACAATCTCGACTTTCAAACTCTCTACTTCAGTTGTGTCACCCACAACTACATCTCTCCCAACTTTTCCTCAAAATTCATCTCGCTCAAACTCTAACCTCGCCAAGTCAACTATGTTTCTTTCATTCGATTCTTCTAGATCTCTCTGGAGTGTTTTATTAATTGCCTACATTTGTTCCACCTTCTTTCGCAACTCATCTATCCTGGAACTACCACCACCAACGACGGACGACCGACGTTTTCATCTAACATCGACGACCTCGGTGATTATGCCATTTGAACATGATATTCTGAATAATCCTCAAGCATAACGTTATTAAACAATTCTCGTGCATCATCCTTTCCAGTCACACCAAGTCCTTTACATGATACAACTTCAATGCCCGTTGATTCACCAGAAGCTCTCAAACGAACCTCTGTATCACCATCTGCTTCACTATTGGTAACCACATATGTCACACTATTAGGTCTTCCTGGTTCAACACCATCACCAGTTGAATCAACAGGTTCTGTCAAACTAACCACCAGATCAACCTCTACTTCATCATTTGTAACCACAACATTCCCCTGAATTAGACCGGCATGTTGTGCACCCCCTTGATCAAGTAGCTACTCGGCCGGTTTTATTCCCAGCTCAGAGGAATAGCATAAACAAATTAAGTTAACTGGTCGTATGAAATATAACACGAGTTTTTGAGGGGTCGTTGTGTACCCGATGTCCCTCTACCGGTCTGATTGTATCACGGAAAGTATGCTTCGTTGCAAATATCATCTTCCATTTCAAAAACCTTGGGTACCGATCCCGGTACTTTGGCTCCATCACTGTCACGTATTCAAAAAACCAGGGCTACAAATGTGTTTTCGGTTAGGGAGCTATCAGTTGTAGTCAAAGAGTTTCATCACACCCAGTTATTTGACATTAATACTTACCAAAAGAACAAGTGTGCATCCCGATATATAATTTGATGAACCCGATCTGATGGGCTTCATCACAAATTCTGCAATGTGTGTTTCCCAATCATATTCATATATACTCTCCAGGTTTTCATACACACTCACCACACATTTTGGTGTTCGCGACCCTGTCGGATAAAACACCGTCGACATAACGAGTATTCCCATTAAGATGAAAAAATCCTCATGCTTTCACCTGTCTTGGGGTTGGTATCCAATACTTGTGTGATCCTCTTGTTTATGTCTGATTGAGTTAGTTGCGTGGTCGTATTAGGAAAGTTCTGCTCGAAACAATTCAAGTTTTCATAACTATCCGTATGAATTTCCGATATTGGATTCTCCCCGCCTGCTACTCTAAGAATTATCCTCACATCGATCGATGTGAAATCTAGCAATTTCTAGCTATCACAACCCCCCCTCCTGGACGTCGAAGGTCTTTAAAATCTCGTATATATACTTGCCTTCCTTCTTGAAGCCTTCTATATTATTCCTCGTGTTGTGAATCCTCCGGGTCATCAGATAAAACGGTAGTACCCTACACACTTTCAGGTGCTCTTCCTTTACTTTCCCGGTGTTCAAAACGGTGAACACATCCTAGAGGGAGGATTTGTATTGGATTTTTCTGGTCCCTAATTCAACTAAAAACATATACATTCAACTTAATACCATAATAAAAATACATTACTACATATGCATCTCTTGTTAAATCATTAATATCACACAATTTTTGAGTTACACCTATAAAACTATATACACATAACTATTTACTCACATAAAATACCCATTGTTAATACGTTAGCACGCCCTTGTTTTTATACCATCCTACAGGGTCTTTTACCTATTTTGGACTCACAAAAAAATGACACATATAATATTCGCTTTGTTTTCAAAATCGGAATACCAAATACCATTTTATACACCCGTTGTGATATCACGGTACATCCCACTGTTGAACACCATTCTTAGACAATTATTTCTAAGTACATGCACTAACCACATTTTCCATGTTCCAAAGGGTGAGTTACATCATTTAATTACAAAAACATCCGCTTTTACCGTCCCTAATCCTATATATTACATTACACGTACAACCGATTACCCAAAAATATACATATTCATTTCACACACACACGCCATCGTTTACGGTAAAAATCTTACCTTTCAACAACGTCGGGAGTGAGTTCTGCCTTCTTCTTAGTCTTTGCGATTGTTGCCTTTGTCTTCGCCATTGATGCTTGCAGAGGTATGCGATGATAGGGTTTAGTGGCTTTGGATGGTGAGAGACGATGGGTCACGTAATTTATTATCTAATTGTAATTAGGGGAACTGGTTTAGGTAAGTCAAAAGTCACTACGTTGAGTACAAGGACATACCAATCAATTGATATGGGCTGGACTTGATGGGCTGCAATTAATGGGTTATGGGCTCTATTAGTTAATAAATCTTTAATAATAATTATATTTCATTATTCTTAGTAATAATATATTAATTATAAAATTAATTATAAAATTAATTATAAAATTAATTACAAAATTAATTTTAAATATTTTATATAAATTTTGAATATTTGTGAGCATATAAGAAAAACATATAAAAAGTATAAATTAGTTATGATTTTATTGAATTAGAAATATTATAAAATAAATTTAAAATAAGATTGAAAAATTAAAATTGAAAAGATATTGAAACAAAACTATTATATTTTATTAATATATAAACAAAACTATTTTAAAAAATTGATATTTGAATAAAAAATCATGACCTCCAATTTTGATTATCTAAGTGAAAAACGGTTGGAGTTGGCCTAACAGGCACAAAAGATAGTCGTAGTAGTTAGTATTTGGTCAATAGTCAATTTGGTTGACAATGATTACGTCCATCGATCCATGGCGATTAATTTAATGTCTTCAAAGATATCTGAAGTCCACTATTTATTTTCTTTGATATAAATAAAACAAAAAATCCATTATTAGTTTTTTTTTTTTTGGACAGTCATCCATTATTAGTTTAAAAGAGAAAAAAACTTAAAACACACGATTTTTCCTGACTCTTTTGTTTTATCAAGTTTTCACTATAAGATATTATTTTCAAGAAAATGATTTTTATCAAAAAAAGTAAAATTTAAATAAGGATGATATTTTAAAAGATAAAAAACAACAAAACAAATATCATCCACTTTCTTAAATAGCAAGGTATTTTTTATCAAAAGTTTTTGATTTTCTTCAAAAGAAGAGATGATTTCAAAAAAAGTTTTTTCATTGTTTTTCAAAGTATCGTTTAAAATAAGACAACAATTTAAACATCTCTTTTGTTTAACTTTTAGTTATTATAACAAGAGTTTGTTTAAATAAATTTGAATTTCAAGAGTTTCGAGAAGGGATGCGATAAAGATATCGGCATGCTCAACATAATAATCATAAAAAAATGACAAAGAGCTAGGGTAAGTCACTACCTCATGATTTCATTTTGAATCATCATTACTTTCATCACCATTTTGCTTTCTTCTTTGCCAATCTAGACGATGCCATATAAGTACTCCAAACGATCCCAAATTTCTTGTGTCGATGAACATTCAAAGACCTTTTTAAATATTTTTTCGGATATCTCGCACATTAAAAAATACATGGCTTTCGCGCTTTGGGTGAGTTGGGCCTTTTCATGTCCGTAAGTTCATCATCTTCCTTCACCTCATGAGTTAGCACATAAACTCCGACTTCATTGATTTTTTTCTTTGTATGGCACAAATGGACCTTCCATAACGATTCTTCGAAACTCAGAATCTTCGAGTTTTACAAACTCGTCCGTTATTCTTCTCCAAGAGAAATAATAGGTACTTTCAAAATGTGGATGTCTTGTAGAATAAGCCTCTTCCAACAGATTATATTCCATGTCGTTTACTCTACTACCGATTAAGTTATTACCGTAGAGTTAGGCTCTGATACCAATTGACATTCCTAGAGGGAAGTGAATAGGATATTAATATAATTAATGCCTAATTTAAATATTTTGGACAATAATTAGTTGGAAGAAAAACTTCTAAAGGTAATATATCAAACACTTAAGGGATCATGAAAAGACAGGCTAATGCCTTGATAAGTAAAACGAGCAATGATAATATGATAATTAAAGAGAAAAGGGAAAGTAATGTCTCTCTTTTTGTGATGGATTAATCCATTCACGAAACCTTATTTTGGGAGTTTATTGGGCCTAAGTGGGGGACATTTCCCTAGTATTTGCTATCTTGTACTTTTGGTTCTTGTTTGGTCATAATACTATTTAAAGAGATTTTGTGTCTTAATTGTGTGTTAAGTGCATAAATTTTAGGCACGTGTTCGATACAAGGTACCAATATAAGGAGAAGAATTCAGAAAGTCAAGATAAACCCCAAGCCAAGTCGGAATTTGTCACTTTGGAAAGTTAAAACGTTTGCCATAGAAATCTTTGCACCTTAGTGTTTCAATCACTATGAAATATTGGTGAGGGCTCTGGACCTAATTCCTTATTATTTAAAAAGAGCTTGAAGTCAGTGTCGCGTCGGAAGTGATAGAGGTCAATTCAGAGTTAAGATGAAGAAGTTATGTCATTTGCTTCCACCGTGTCTTGAACTAGATTCTACTAAGTAAAAACGGGTTGGGCCTTTTCTAAACCTAATTAATTAAGCCAAAGGGGCCCCAAACATTTTATCTTATATATAAGTCATTTATAACCCCCTAAAAGATACACAACTCATAATCATTGATATTATCCAAGAGCAAAAGCATATTTTTAAAGGGAACAAGAGCAAAAGAGTTGGAGAGGAGAAAAGAAGGGTTTGTCCATAAACCAACTATTTTTTCCCAACGGTTCACCATTGCATCTCTTCTTGATAATTACCCTATCTTTATTTTTTCTTTTGGATATAATTTGTCATTATTTTTAATTAGTTTTCTTATTTTAGTATGAACTAAACTCTTATTGCTTGAGGTTGCTTATGTAAGAATTTATGCTTAGCTGGTTGATTGATTTACTGTATTTAGGAAAAAGTGTTTAACTAAGTTTAGTTAGATAATTTATTCCATTGATCTATGTGTTTGATTTAATACTAGCTATGCTTCGGCCAAGTAGTGGGTAGCTTTAGTAATTACAATAGGCACCGACAGGGGTTTGTAATTGCGGACATAACGTATAGGCGCCTAGTGCAGGGTATTGAACCAGGAGATATTTCCCATTAGGTAGTCGATAGGGTAGAAACTTAATTCACTCGAAAACCATTAAATGGCGTGTATGTTGCCTTCTAAGCTACCCTGACGGGAGTTAGAAGGATAGCTGAATCCCGGCTAATGCAAAATTCACCAACTCACCCTTATCAATAGAACTATTAACTAGCGGCATAGATAATTACTAGCAAAACCTCAAGATACTTTCTCATCTTAGTTCATCTTTATTTTATTTACTTGTTTACTTTAATCATTAGTTTAATCTTATCGTCATTTCCGTTTTAGTTGTTACTCACTTGAAAACCAAATAAACATTTTGTTAGGTTTGTAATTTATTTAACCCCGATTGTGAATTTTAAAATATAAAACTATTGTATTAGTTACCCCAGATTTATTTTTTTAATATAATATTAATTTATGGAAGAAAAAAATCTTAATTAAGATTAATTAACTTTTTAGTCTGATAAAATTAAAATTACTAAATTTCTTTGTTTTCATTAATTTAGTGGGGTCAGATTTTAATATATCAAATAATCTTTTTCCATTATCCATACCCTAACATATGAACTAATCATGTGAAGATTTAGAAAGATATTATTCGTGAACACGTAAGAAGTATGTTATAGTAGAAATAAGGTGCAATGATATTTAAAGGGCAATGACTTCTGAATAATAAAATAAGGCCCAAACCAAATTAGCCATTAAACCCTAACTAAAAAAGGAAAAAACCCAAGATACCCCAATCCTCTTTCTTATTACAATGAAAAGATTATATCCAAAACAAAAATTCATTAGGGTTACAGGACAAACCATACCTGCCCTCTCCTTATTCTCTCTACCCACTCTGTCTTACCTTTCTCTTCTCTCTCTATTTGTCATCGGACAAGAAAACTGCCGCCCCATGGTGACATATTTTCGACCATATAACCACTCCACTAGATCTCTCCTTCCCGGCGCCGCCGTGTACCTTCACCGCCATCCCCACCACCATCTTGACCACCATCACCACTATTTTCACGCTCTGCAAAAGAAAATTGACGCCACTCTCTCTCTCTCTCTCATCTTCCCACTCGGTTCTGACCATCCCACCTCCACTTCACTGCCACTCTATTGCACCAGAAAATCGACGTCGCTCAGATCTCACCTTGAAAGTCTATATGCGTCCTAGAGGGGGGGTTGAATAGGACCACGGAAATTAATCGGCTAATTTTTTTCTAAGTAAATAAAATTAAAATCTAATTTAAATCCTATTCTCTTTCTAAACTAGATGGACATAAGTTTGATTAATGAGCAATAGATAAAAATCCCCTAGATATTCATACAAGCATATTATCAAACATATAGAGTCCGCATTTAAATAGTTTAGGGAAAGAGAATACTCAAGCATGTATAGTGGTTCTGTTTCCCTACTCAACTACCTAAGGTAGCCACCTTAGGATTTCCAAGCTTCTTTACTAAGATCCGTGTCTCTCTTAACCGGGGCGAGAACACAATACCCGTTTACAACCACTTCGAAAACCCGAAGCAAACTCTTGTGTAATCACATCACAAGGACACCAAGTATAATCCCTATACTCACACACTCTCTTAATCTATCTATTACAAAGACTAGACTAAGAGGAAGAAACAAGTGTTTGAATGGTTTTACAATAGTGATAAACTCCTAAAGAGTGGATATGACTTTATAGCACACTAAGAATGATTTTGACTATGTAAAGCTCTTGACACCTTCTTTAATGATAACAATTAAGCCCCTTAATGTTGGTAGATGAATGGTGTAATTGTAGCCTTGAATAACCTTCATTTTATAGCTGCAAAATGCTCCCAACGGTCATAAGGCTTGTGTCCAACGGATATATTAATATTCCCAATGGATATATGCCTTTTGTCTTCATTTTGCTGCAGAAAACCCTATCCCGCGGTGCACCGCGGGGTTGGTCCGGTGTACCGCATGAACTCTCGCTTATTTGGTTTGTTTTCTCATTGCGGTCTAGCCATGGTCCGTGGTGTAGTCCGTGCCGCTGCGGTATACCGCTCGTACCTCCGGTATGCCGGTCCGGCTACTCAATAAAGCTTGAAAAATGATGTTTAATTCATGATTAAAAGGTATTTAGTAAGTACAAATGTAATGCACTATTTCGGAGATGTTTAAAGCATGATTTGGCAAATATTAAAACAAGAATAAAGGACGTTAGGCCAACACGCCTTCCTATCGTTCTCCTGCTCACGAAAAATGACGCTGCCGGAAAACCGACGCCACTCAGATCTTACCATGGCTGTCGTTCTTCATCAGATTTCGCCTTCCCACCATTCACCATTGTCGACGTTCTTCACCAGATCTCGCCACTCAGATCTCACCATTGCCTCCATTCTTCACCAGATCTCGTCTTCCCACCATTCTGCACCGCCATTGTCCGAGTTGGCCAGCGAAGAACCTATATTAAGGTAAAAAAGGTTTCATTGTTTTTCAGTGTTCAAGGTTTTTTTTTTTTTTATTAGTTTTTTTGTTTTTCTGTTTCATTGTTTTTAAACGTACTAGTTTCATTGTTTTTTTCTTAGTTGCAGGTAAGGTACAACCCATGTACCTTGCTGAATGAAGGCAGAGGGGTACTTTTTGTTTTTTTGTTCCTATACGAGCGTGAAGTTGGAGAGATGGGTTCATTCGAGTGTGAATGCCAAGAGATTGTTTTTGTTTTTTTTTCCTATGCGATAGTGAGGTGAAGACAGACCTGGGTACAGATCGCGGGGTATTTTTTTATTGGTTTTTGTTCCTATGCGAGTGTGAAGGTTTAGAGATTGATTTCTAACTGGTAGGGGGTACAACCCATTGGGTCTGGTAATTGACTACTGTTTTTTTGTTCCTATGCGAGTGTGAATATCTGAATTTCTTTTATGGACTTAGATACGGCCCAACAATTATATTTTTAATTGTTTTTTAGTACCTATGCTTGTTTGAAGATGAATAGAAGGGTTCAGCCCATTGAGCCTGCGTGAAGAGATTGTAAAAGTGAAGAGATAATTAGGCTTGAAGGTACAACCTCTAGGGTACATACATTAGATTTTGACATGGACAATTATATATAAAAAAAGCATTATAAAAATAAAACCCGGCATAGATACGTACCCTCGTGGGAATTAAAAAAAAAAAGGTACAACGATATTAATAAAAAAATAAAAATAAGAAAAAAAGGTATAATAAGAAAAAATTCAGCCAACATTTCAAAAAAGCCTTTAATAGAATATATTTTTAGTGGTTTTATATAGAAGAATATTTTAAATTTAAGCCTCAATATATAATTTTCTCTATAAATAATCCTAACGTAACATATGGGTGTTTAACATTTTAATTTTTTAATTAACAACTAACATGTAATTTTAAGATTATCACATCACTTCTTACCGTAAATCTTTTTCATTTTGTTCGTTCACTTCTACAAAATCAAAGGAAATTACTTTAGAGTCTTAGATACAGTTTTAGATATACATCAATTAAGATTCTACAGATTTTTTAGGTAATTACTAGTAGTTACAGTTATTTTGTTTCTAAAAAAAGGAATTTAACGAAAATTATAAACCAAAGTACTTATTTTTAATTTTTGCCGAACCAAAAGATATACAGAACTCCGTGTAAACCCATCAAAATCTTCTCATTAATCATCAATACTTTGTAATATCGAAATAGTTTTAATTTATTGAAGCTTTGAAATAATAGCCATTGAATAGAACTTATGAAGTGAGGTAAGGAATGCATGGATGTACCTAACTAGCACCCACAACGCAACAGCCATGCAAATTAATGCTAGCCCGGGCCATCCAATTTTTTATTTATCAATTCAAACCCCAGTCAGTCACCTACACACTTCATTATAGACAATAATACCCTTCTTTTTCTCCTTCCCATACCAAAGAGAAAATAGTCAAAATACAATTTAGTAAAATATAAAACAAAAGAAAAGATCGAGTTGGAAAAAATGTGAATACTCAACCCAAATCCCCATTTAGCAAGGTAATGTGAGCAAGTGAATGATTCTAATACCAAACGAGGGTAGATCAACCACCGATCCAACTCTTGGTCAACACACGCAACAAGTTTCCAATTTTTTTGGAGAACATGCATAACAACTTAACAAGCCAAAAAGATTTTACTCCTACTAAGTATCACTTAATAACTTATCATCGTAATTTATAACAACAATCAATCTTTTATAATCTAAATAAATCTGTCCTTAAATTGTTATAACATGCATTATTTTACATTTATATATTTAATCGATATAATGCAACACTTTCTTATATATCGTGTCTAAAAACGGACAAATGACAACTATATGACAAAAAAAAAAAATTAACTTGAATTTAACCAAAAATAAATAAGTTAGGATATTGACTAAAATGTTATTAAATGAATTAATAATCAAGAAGTATATTAAAAAAACTATTAATAAAGAAGTGTTTAGAGTAAAACTCTTTATAAAAAGCCGCCTAAAAAAATTAGAATCTTAACAAAACAAAATGGTTATTAAAAAATAAAATTTAAAAAACAAAACAAAAACTAATACATATACGTGCGTGTCCGTGAATTTTTTTTAAAATCGTCATAACCAATTCTAAAAAAATCAGAAAAATAAAAAAAATTCCATATTTGGATAAAGCAAATTAATATTTATATCCATGATTTTTTTTGGATTTTTTGTTTGTTTGAATTTTTTTCGCAGACACGGAATTTCATGTTTTGAATAGTGAATTTTGTGTTTTGAAAAGTGAATTTCGTGTTTAGAACAGTGAATTTCATGTTTTGAACAATGAATTTAATCTTTTGAACAACTAATTTCATGTTTGCGGAAAAAAATCACTATTTCAAATAGTGAAATTAATGTTTTAAACAATGAATTTCGTGTCTGCGAAAATAATTAAAAAAAAATAATAAAAAATCATAGACATAAATATTAATTTGCTTCTTCCAAAAATGCAATTTTTTGATTTTTTTAGAATTAGTTATAACGATTTTAAAAAAAATCGTAGACGTACGCGTGTGTGATGGAATTAGTAGTAGGTGGTGGTAGTGGTGGTGGTTGTGGTGGTGGAGGTGGAGGTGGTGGTGGTTGTGGGGGCTTAGTGGTGGTTAAATACATGGTGGTGGTGGTGGTGGTGGAAGTACCCTATTATTTGTTTAATATTTAAAAATTAATATTGTATAAAAATAAAATAATATATTTAATAATAAGGATAGTAAAGGTATGAAAAATATGAAGGGGATGTTTTCTATAAATAATTACTTTATTAGACAATTTTTTATAAAATAAATTATTGAAAGCCTAATTTAACAATTAGGTACTTTTATTAGACTTCTTTTAGCGAATACCCCTTATTAAAATTCAAGAAAATAAGCTTAAAAACTAAGGTACAATGTATTGTCTGAAAAATAGTCACATAATTTTCAATCTTCATGGATTTCTTAATAATGAGTTAACGGCGGAGACATTAATATTGTTCCTTATATCTTGACGATGCATAACTGCAGAGAAATTTTTTCCAAAGTGGAAGGATGATTGACACCACGTTGGGCGTCTCTCCCTCTAACTTTATGTTACTCTAAAATTTATATGTAATTGGATCCCCTTTTGGGAGAAATAAAAGCATATCCATACAAAGAAGCCGAGTGTGGTTGGCCTACCATATCACAATTTGTCCAAAACAAGAAGGGTGTGTAGGTTGCTAGTCTATCCAGACAAATGTCTTTTCTTTTGTGAAGAATAAATCCATTCACGAGACATTGTTTTGGAAGTTTATTGGGCCAGAGTGAGGGATTTTCCTATTATTTGCTATATTGCACTTTTACTCCTTGTTTTGGATATAACACTGTTTATAGATATTTTTGTGCTTTAATTTTGTGTTTAGTGTGTAGTTTTTAGGTACATGTTTGATACAAGGGTCCAAGATGAAGGTAAGAAGTCAATAAGTCAAGATAAACCCCAAGCCAAAGCGGAAATTGAGCTTAAAGCAACTTTAGGAAGTTGGAGCGTTTGTCGAAAAAATCTTTGCACCTTAGTGTTGTCGAAGAAATCTTTGTGCTTAGTGTTTCAGTTACTACGAAATATTGGTGAGAGATTTAGACATGATTCCTTTTTATTTGGAAAGATCTTGAAGTCAATGTCGCGTGTCAAGTGACATAAGTCATTTCAGGGTTAAGATGAAAAAGTTATGATAATGACCGATGTCGTGGCTCAAACCTGAAATTTGTTAAGTAAAACGGGTTGGGGATAGTTTAACCTAATTAGTAAGCTCAAGTAAGCCTGAATCCGTTTTTAGCTTGTATATAAGACATTTTTCAACCCCATATCATAATATTTGGGAATATTTGGCCGCACAACATAACTCAGAAGAGGAGGAGCGCTTAATTCAACAAGAGGAGAAAAGGAAAAGGGTTAGTCTATGAACCCAACGATTCTTCTCCATCCATTATCAGAATCCTTCATCCCAAAGAGTAACTTCACTTTATTTTGCATATTAATCATGAAGTTAGTATTAATTTTCTGTAATTTCTACTTTTTATTCATGAACTAACCTCATTGCTCGAGGTTTGCTTTGTAAGAACTTATATTTAGCTATTTTATTATTCATTGTATTTGAGATTATGATTTTTTAAATTGAGATTGGTCGTTATTATTTAGTCGACTGTTTATATATTTGTGCATGTTGTATCCTGATCAAATATAGGTAGTTTGAGACTTTTCGACTAACACCCGGGTGGAGGGTTGAGATTTCAGACATAATATATAGACGCTTAATGCCTTTAACCAGACGGTTTTAGCATGCCAGGTAGTCAATAGGGACAAGAACTTAAGTCTACCTGAAAGCCGAGAGTATGAATAAGGTAGAGAGATAAGATCACCCGGGCGAGGACTTAGATGCAATGGCATCCCAACTAATGTGAACACACCAATTCGCCCTTATTAATAAAATAATTGAATAGGCGAAATAGGCCATTACTAGCAAAACTTAAGCATTCCTTTTGCATATCTTCATAAGTTAATTGAATTTGCATTTTAGTTGATTAGTCGTTTATCTTAATTGCATTTTAGTCCTTTAAACAAAAACCAAATTAATACCATTTTACATTCTTGTCTTTTATCCCATTTTAACAACTATACATTATTTTACTTTCGAAACATTTTATCGTAACTTTGATAGTTGGTGGTCCTTTGTGTGTCCTAAATAAATGCATTAAATAATCGAACCACAACCGCAAGTGTACGGTTGTCCCAAGTAGTATAACTGATAAAACAGATTCGTTCCAAGGACGGGATGGTTGACTACAATGCTTATCTATTAATGATTGATGCACTTATGAAAGCAAATAAAAGTAATATGTTTGTTTGGTTTTGTATTAATGCTTAAGTAAATGGAAGACAATTATTAAAATACAAATAAAAGCTAAGACGCAAGTAAAATGATGTAAAACGCAATATGAGAAGTAGCACTTGAGAACGTAAGGATCCTCCCAATCTTATTTCCTAACTTATGTTTAAGGGCTAAATTGGTCAATTACAATGGTCGGTATTCTAAATTCCTTATACCCCCGTCAGGGTGGACTATAAGGCTATCCTAGAGTGTCACTAGTCCCGTCAGGGTAAATATGATCCACTTTTAGATGTTTAAGTTAATTACCACATTAGCCCTAAAATTAGCTAAGTTCGTCAGAATCAATAGCTTCTATTTTAGATTAAATAAATATTTCCGTACCTAAACCCTCCGTCAGGATGATCCAATCGCCACTAATTGGAATAGCCTAGATACTAACACCTGTTCCTAGTTAGCTACTCCAAAAACAGTAAATAATCTCAATTTATTGAAAAGAGTAAAAGACCCAATTTAATTTAATTTAACATAAACCCAAATTCAACATTCGTAATTCAAAAAGGTTGGGATTCACCCATTAATTGTTCTCAAGCACTATGAATTGTTTAGCTCATATTAAAAAAAAACTAAATTAAATATAAAGGAATTCATATTGATTACAAAATTAAAGATAAGAAAAACCTAATTTCCGGAATAGGAATGACTACGAACGGAGATATAGACCCTCTCCAATTCTTGTAGCTTCTTCTTTCTTCCTTCCGTTGACTTCTCTCTGGTGTTTAATCTTGTAGAATGTGAATTGTATGTAAAATAGAAGTCAAAGGCTGGTTTTATAGGTGGAAAAACGGATTAGGGCTTGGACCTAAAAATAAAACACTAATTAAATGTCCAATCCCAAATTCTAAGCCCAAAATCCCGTAACTGCTGATACATCTTCACTAAAACGGTTTTTCCCGATGCGTCATGACTCCGATTGACCTCATTCCAGTTGCTAAAGTTCCGTAACTCGATAGGGAGCGTTTTCTCTTCAAAGGTCAGCAGCTAAATCATCGCTTAAGCACCTCGAAATCAGCAATCTATGGCCTGGAAAATGGATTTTCAGCTTTAAAAATAATATCTTCGGGATTTCTTTTCAAGTCTTGACTCTATCTTTTGATCTTTGACTTTCTCTTCGGATTCCTCTCCTAGCTAACATCTAAAACCTGTAAACTTTACACTAAAAATACCAATATTACGCGCAAAAGCTTAATAAATCAAAAATGCTAGAAATAAAAGAGGAAAATCATATTATTGCATATATAGTCCAAAAGTCTATCAAATTGATTAAATAAACACCAAAAATGATGTCTCCTAAGGTTCGAAAATAAGAACAATTAGGGAGACATCAATAGTCCCTTGGAATAGTAACTCAAACTTAACAAATGTATTACTCGTGACGAGGGAGTTAAGCCTCTCCTGGTGTTGATCTATCGTTATATTTTTATCTTTTATCATACTTTGGGACGCGACAAATGATCACCACTACATCCTACAAAGCAAAGGATCGTTGATAGGCCAAAATTACACTCAGTAAGTATATGACCGATGGCATGGCCTAATTATTATTTGTGACAAGTTACAAAGACATTAAGAGGTCATCAGCAAAAGCAACACACTGAAGATCAATGATTCCCAAGAATAAAAGTCTTGGCCAGGCATAGCCGATCACCCTGAAAAATTCACCCTAATTTCAACCAAGCCCATAGGGCCGTAGGGTCCTGTCTAAATGGATAAAAGATTCCTAGGACGGCGATTTCAAAAAGATAAAAAAAGATCATGAAGATAAGTTTGGATAAAAATAGAAAGCTAATACCAAATCCCTAGAACTTTGTCCTCAACATGTTATGAAGAACATGAGCAAAAGGTAAGGCACACAATCAAGTATTCCACTTCAGCAAGGTTTGTACCCTCAGTTGAAGTCTCCATTAATTAGGTATTTTTTCTATAAATATGTTTGTATACTCTATAGTGAAGGGACACGCAATATTTCGATACAAATAGACCCACGTCCATACATTTTTACCCTCTCCCCACTAGACTCACTATTAAATGGGCTCTTCTTTATGTTTAAAACATTGATTAAACTAATTGAGAATCACTAGGAAACACCATCCGTTAGGCCTTAGACATTTGTTTTGTATGTGCAACAAATGTAGTCGATATAGATGTGCAAGCAAATAAGGCAGAAATGGTCAAACACACGGCCATATTAGCATAGAGTTAAACTACAGCAACACCATAAATTTATCTAGTAGAATTTTTGCTCAATCATATTGGCACCATCTATGGAAATCGTAAAGGTTTTCACAAAGGTCATTAAGAAACACCATGATAGAATGGTCACAAGGGGTAGATGTAGAGGAAAAGGCCAATAACAAGGGGTATGGACCTTAAAGAATGGGAAGTGGTGGTCTTTGAAGATTGGCATACCGCTACAAATATTAGAAAACCCCAAAAACATAACAACCACCCATGCAACTTACCCAGAGGACCCAGATCTTGAGCATCTTATGGGTCAGTATGTAATCACATCTATTGATCAACATGTTGCCCACCTTTCACAAAGAGCATTGCTCCACCCGTCGCTCATGATGTTGCCTACCTCGTGTTTAACATGTTGGCCAGTGGGTAAGCATGTAGTTTTATTCGATTCACAACTACTCACCAACATATTTTATCACTCTCTACAACAATACCATCTTAAATTAATAGCAAAGTGGACCCTGAGTAGGGGGTCAACAACAAAGAGGGTCACATCTAGGCGGTGGTCACACTTTATAAATAAAAAGAAAAGAAAAGAAATAAATATTATATAAGTAAATTGTGAATGTTATATGAAATAAATGGTATAATATAAGTAAAATAATAATTAGTTAGTTGGTGTGTATTTTTGTAATTAGATATGATTTTGTTTTAAGTGAACATTATTTTTAGTTGTAAGTAAGCAGACAATATTTTACTTTCTTTATTATTAATTAGGCGTTACCCCTAAAAGTTAAATAAGAACAAAATTATAATAAAAACATTCAGTCGGGATGTTTAACAAAATATAAAAAAATAGTTATAAGTTTCGACTAAGTGAAAATCAATATAGTGTTTGGATTTATCCATTTAATGCAAAAGGCCACTAACTAAAGTATATATGACTCAGGTTGATTTGACGATATATTATATTAGTGAAGTGCATGCACTCTTTTGAATGGGTAATATTTATACTATATAATTGGAAAACAACTAGGAAACATTATTCGGAAGGTAATGTCGGAAATGAAAATCAGAAATACAAATCATATTAAAAATGAATTAGAAATCGGAAATTTTGGAATTTTATATGAATTTCCATTTCGTTCGAATTTTTCCAAAAAAAAAAACCAGAGTTTCGAAGATCTGAACATGCAAAATCTATTCTGAAATATGAATTTTTGAATCAGAAAAAACGAAAATCAGAATTTTCGGCTCAAATTTCTACCCATGTACTTACCCAAGATACCAATGATTTTACGTGAAGCCACATTCATATTTAGCAATATTCTAAATACGTGGATCACATTCAACTTATCCTCTATTTTTTCATAGTTGTTTAATTTAGAAGTTTCAATATAGACACTCAAGCAGAAAGACACTTGTTGCAAATTTAACCTAATATACGTATTTACCTTCTCTATCTTGACTCAATTAACTAACACGACTAGAGGATCTAAGTCTCCACTCTTCTACTACATATAGATATATCACCTAAATAATGATCACACATTAATTTCTTAAGGGGGCATGCAAATTTTATGCTAAGCACAAATTTTACTCTTATACTACTTGTGTTTAAATACTTCATATTTAAGCATATTAATTTTCCTATTTCATATACTTCCTAACTTTAGAATATCCATTTTCTATCCCACATCCGAGACTTAAATATTATAGTGTACTCAGTACAACTAACTAATATCTATGGGGACATGGCTATAGAAATAAAATTTCCAGTATTACCTACTCTCAAGTTTTACTATATACCCCACACCCGAACCTTATAAAATTATCATATGTGCATAAAGGCCAAGGGGAATAAATATTAAAAAGAGAAAAATGAAATACCTGGATAAATGATAGGAAGATAATTAGTTAGTAGTTAGTTTGTAAATATATATTATCTTGAAAACATTTATCCATGACCTTCACGTAATAATGATGCCTATCCATGAATACCCGTTTTAGAAAAGAACTACACACCCACTTCAAATAGGGAAGGATAACTAGTGCATCAATAGACAAACCGCTCAACGGGGATTTCCAAGTCTAATCCGAGTACTCGTGCCTATGGACTCCATTTTTTGAAGGAAGTTGGCAAATGACTAAATGAGACATAGAGATTCGCTCAAGAAAACAACTAAAGTCCATTTAACTAGGAAACAAGACAAGTAAGCAAATTGTCTTCATAAAACATCCTACAACATAGTGTATGAATAAAAATAATGAGAAATAGGGCCATAAGCCATATCTGGCAATAATCCTCATGCAAGAGTAACTAGAGAGTGAAATAGAAGTTACCTTAAGGTGGGGGTGACCCTACTGTTGAAATTTCCTGGTCAATTCCTCCATATATTTACGTTGTTGATCAAATTGACCCCTTATAAAACCTATGTCTTTTCTTTGGTGGCGCTCCAAGTGGTTGTTGTGGGTTTCAGATGCTCCAAATGACTCTTATGTGTTCTATAATATTTTCGGATAGGGCTGGCTTGCTCATGCAAATGATTCATTACCTTGTGATAGAATGTGATGTAATATGAATATGTATTACCAACATTTATCCCGTCCCAATCCTCTTCTTCCCTTCAACTTCTTCATTCTCATTGCCAGCTCCCCTGCCACTCGTCTACGTATTAATTGAACCCTCACTCCTTTGCCTTTTATTACCCGTGATAGCTATTTTGAAGGATAGTGTTTAAAGTGGGTGAATGATAAATATATTTAGAATGGGATGCCCATCGGCCTTCAAACTGATTAATTTGTAGATAAGTTGGACAAAGTAGCTTATACAAATCTGCCTATCTTTCTAAAAGAATTTGAGCCATTATGATCGTGACAACATCCAATTGATATTTGATGCATGATATCCAACAATAACCAACTTTGGTCAGTGTTATGCTTTGATAATGCCAGGTATAGATTCTTTGAAAGAATTGTTTCAACCGATTGCAGATGTTCTTGTAAATGTGTTCGATAAACTGAGATTGAATATCCTATTAGGGTTGTGTAACATGGTAATGTGTCCCTCATCCTTGGGTACCATTTACTCGTGTTAGTAAAGTGCAGAGTACTTTTGTGCATGTATGCGTCAAAATTGCACGTGTAAATCTGGGCAATATCAATGGTCTTAAAAGTAAAATCATGACCCTCAATCCTATACGTGAATGTGACATTCTTTAAATTACCCTATTTTGTTTATCTTTCCACTCCAATATACGTGCATGCTCTGTATTTTCACTGTTCTAGTAAAATATATCAACTGATTGAGTGAAGAATACCTTATGATGTTGTGGTTGAGGGCCAAAATCTACAAATACATTACGGAATCCTGGATTGTTGTAAGTAGATTCTTTGTCTCTTGCATATATGGTTATTCCTCATTACATTTTTTTGTAATTAACCTCCTCTTCATAGAGTATTGGTGATTGAATGAATCAGGCTTGAAACTACCATAAAATGTCATATGTTCATATTTTCATAACAACTTTATCGACATCTACATACATAGTCGAATTAAAACAAAGGTAAAACATTCAAAGTTACTTAAACACGTAGGATCGATATTGTTCACATGTGATAAATAAGAATGATTACAACCATTCTAATGTGGGGGGGGGGGGGGGAGGGTTGTTTATATATAATGAACATTTATTATCATATTATTATGCTACTAGTATGAATTCCCTATCTTGGATTTTTTTGCATTATAAATACTTTCTTAACATATGCATCTTCTGTAATTACCAAGTTGAATTTACATATGCCAAATTAATCATATCGAGTTGAACAATATTAACCACCATTCTCATAACTCAAATGCTTCAAAACGTATAAGGTAAAGCATGTTAAGAATACCATAATTTAAGGCACATTTAACATTAAAATAACAAATATTTTGGTTCAAAAAACCTATTATTTTTGTTTTGAATATCATAAAATCAAATCTTCAAATCATGGTTTAGATGAAGAATATTTACCTTATAATGAAGAGGAAGTGAAAAGCTATGTGTTGGTGCTAAATTTGTTACTTTAGAGATGGTATAGATTGTAGGGGTTTGTTAGGTGTTCTTAGTGTGTGTATGGAGTGTTTGATAATGTGAGGAGGTGGAGATGATAATATAATAGAAAATATTGTGGGGAAGTGGGAAGGTGGATAGAAAACTATTTTGATTATTGGGTGATTCGGAAATGTTATTTGGAATTAATGGGGCATATTATTAATTTCTAAATATTAAAGGGTTATGTTGCATCTCGCCTTTGAAGGCTTAGACGAGCTTAGAAGGTTCGAACGTAAAAAAATTCACATGATGGATTCTCTCGAATGAATATTCAAATCTTCTAGGAAATGAAATACATTATTCGAAGTTACATTAGAATCATCTCGAAACATACATCGAACCTTTAAGGGAACATATTTTAGGTTTTGAAGGTTTAATTTAAATGAAGAAACTGAAGAGTCTTGAACAGATCTTTGACCACTTGAAGTGTTCAAATACATTATTAGAGGACTTTCTAAAGGATCTCGAGAGTTTCTTTGAGACTTCTAAGGTATATAACTTATCATTCATATATTTTTTATCAACTTCACAAATACCATCAAATGGATCTTCAAATGTTCGATGAAAGAAATTCCTTTTGACTTTGGAATAAACCATTTGACTACCCATTTTTTTATTGACTTTTGATGTCTCCTCATTTGTGATAGATTAATGTTAGGATGAGACATCATTTTTAGTGATTTAGAAGTCAATAATGTCGATTTTCTTGAGTTTTAGTGCACTTTCCTATTTTGAGTCTTGATTTAGTAAAATAATATTTTTAGAGCATATTGGGTTTAATTGTTTATTTAGTGTGTAGCTTTAAAGATAATTATGGAGCTTAATTAGAGTCCAAGTCAAAGACTACAACTTATGGAAAGAGATTTGCATGGTAATTGGAGATAAGGAAACAAAAGCTAAAAAGATGAAAAAGGAAAAGCTGCCTAATCTAGGATTCTGCAGTACACGCCTAAAGATGTGCTATTCTACCCAATAAATAGGCCGATTTTGGTAATTTCCTTTAATAAGTGCAAAGATAATTCTGTTACGATTCTTTTGGTATCTTATGGAGCTCAAACCGACCAATAACGAAGAAGATATGTTCAAAACGGTCCAGCAGTGTTTATCTTTATACGAATTTGAGTTGGGCTAGAAGTCCAATACTTTATCTCTTCCTCAAGAAAACGAATTAGGTCTTCTAAACACCTATAAATACACCCTTATATCACTTGTAAAACTACCCTAGAAATCCTTGCCTCATAGTAATTAAGGTTTTATTCTTCCAGTTTATTGTAGAGAGCAAGATGATGTCTTTTGTAATTTCTTTTAGTTTATTTCCTTCAGGTATGAACTAAACTCCCCATAGATTGGGTTTTGCATAATGTATAATCTATGAATTCTAATTATTCTATCTAAGTTTCTTTGGGAATTATATGTTTTAATCTGATATTAGCTTCTTACTTAATATTTGTTTATGTGTTTTGATTTAATGTCTTTCCTAGAACTGATCACTTTAGGATTGTTTTAATAGTAGTTAGATGGTCTCCTTGACAGGGTGTTTAACTATTGAACCACCACATAATGTCTAGTGTCGATATTAGTTCTGACAAAACATGATTCTAACTAGATAGTCATTAGGGTTTGTTTTAATCACCATATCACCAATGATTGCAGTATTTGCTTAGGGCCTTAGTAGCGTTTGATAACCCTATTCGAAATCACTTCTTGGTTGTGCCGTATCCCCCTTAGTCGCTCTCAAGGTCTAAGGTATGGGAATTTAGAATCCTGACTAAGTATACCAAGAGCTAATATTCTCCCTTATTAACTAGATTTATAGATAGAATTAGAAGGATTAGTGCATTCTAGCAAAACCTGAGCTATACTTCTCATCTCATATTTCTTAATCTTTTATTTTATTGTCTTTTAATTTCCTAGTTTTAGTTATTATTTTCGAAATTCAATCTGTTCCCTTTAATTTACTGTCTTTTAATTAATTACTTTTACTCGTTATTCCTACTCACGTGATTAACACACTTAAGTCCCTGAGAACGAACTCTACTTATCATTAAAACTTGCATACGTCCTGTAATACTTGCAGTACTGTGCCTGTCTAGGGTGAGAGTGCGTAGTTTCTTGGCTTATTTTAATCTTATTTTTATCACACCTTTAGGCACCACCAACTTTGAAGACCTAAAGACTAGATTTTTAAATTCTACGATAATTTGAGGCTCCTCTATGTTAATTATCCTCCTTAATTGGATACTTCCCTAGGTGATTACTGTTGAATTGCCAACTAAATGAAAAGTTCAAACCTTTAGGAAGAGGCGGAGAACATATTATATGAGATTTATACTTCAACACGCCCTTCACGTGCAGGCTTAGTAGGAGAGATCGATCGATCTAAGCCTTGCACATGCAGATTTTGAGTGGGGGGCAGTGATGAGACTTGAACCAAAGATCTCAAGTACTGGAGCTCTGTTACTATGTTGAATTTCCAACTCAACTAAAAGTTCGAACCATTAGGAAGAGATGGAGAACATATTATATAAGATTTATACTTCAACAATTACCTTGTTCATGCTTGATCCTTAAAAACCAACCTAAACTAAAAATTTAAAATACATGTTGGGTTGCCTCCCAATAAGATCTATTTTATTATCGTTTAGAATGTCGTTGGTGTAATCTCAGAGTTGATCTATCAAGAGTCACCCGCATCAAGCTCCTCCTTGTTCTACCAATTTTTAATATTGATGTCTTATGTGAGATCTTCCTTGCATGTAAATATCTACGTGATCCATGTTTTTACATGGGATTTACTCCTTTTTATCTACACATAATATTTTTATTTGATTCTTACATTATCGTGTGAATTTGGAAAAATTCCTTGGATATCCTTTCTTGGCTTCCATGCCATATGATCCATCATACTTATTATGTCCATATTAAGTGTTAATCTTTTTTTCACCCCGTGTTAAACATGATTTAGTTACATGTCATACACTACATTTTTAGTTATGTTCCCTATTGGGTTGTTCTCCCCTTTGCATCATGCATGTATATTGAACTCATGCAACAAAAATAATCAGGAAAGTACTCCTCCTATCATCCTTTTTTGTTCATAGTGACATGTCTTCCCAAAGTTGTTGGTGAATGGTATAGAGAGTGAATCCAGTAATTATTTAGTGTTGGTGAATATATATATATATATATATATATATATATATATATATATATATATATATATATATATATATATATATATATATATTATATCTATATATACACTTATTATATCTATAACCTTACAAGGCGTTCTTACCATTATGTCGGGCTCATATTGATTTCCTCCATGAGTTAATTGTAAACATACTTGATCTTCCACTTGAGGGGATAGATGATTTCCTATTAATAGTTTTGATACCTCATTTCATGTCTTGAGATTCAACCATGAGTCCCATGTTACAATTCTAATACCATTTATTGATATATGTTTCACCCAGATAAATATCGTGGGTACAAGATTAAATGTTGAAACCCATACTAATTACTTTAATATTCCTAATTATTACCCAATTTAGCAGTTGTTCTCCATAGTCTTTCACATGTTTTGAAATCTTCTTCTTTTCACTTTCCCAAGGCGTTGTTGATTGGTCAAAAGAGAATAGGGTGATTTCTTAAAGGTAGGACAATAGGTTGTATGAATATATCTAAAGACTTTATATGCCCTATATACCCGACTCTTCCTAGTTCTCTCAAATGTTCCTTATAATTTTTCTTTCTTGTGACATTTTTGGATATTTGACTCATCATATTGTTATTTTTATTTGCTACATGCATCCTAAGTCCTTACTTATTACTACCTCCTTCTTATTGCTATCAATTAGGACTAATAAGACATATAATTGGGTGACTTGTGTTTTATTACACTCATGTTTTCATGACATTTATATAGGATGTTGACACTTAGTTGTTTGTCCTAGTGGTTGTATATCCATGTTGTCGCTTCCATATTTCTAATGGAGATATTACATCAGTTGTCGTAATTATTTCCTCCAGAAACTCAGATGACTCATAACACTATAGACACTCTTCATTTATGAACTTCTCTTCACCATAAATGATAAAATAATCGTACCAAATTGGTTCCATATTCTTTTATTAAAATATCTTATGAATGTAGTATAGGTAGTTTAAATGCCTAACTATGTGTAAACATAAGATTTTTCTGTCAAAATCATAATAATATAAATCGAAATAAGGTTTAAAACGGTTACGAGATCTCAACCAATGCCCCTAGGGGTAGGTGAGTTAAACAAAGATAAAGATAAACCCGCTAATTGGGGAGGGGGTTTAGAGACCCAGTCACAAGGAAAACTACCAAGAAGTCTATGCCTTGCAACCTAATCCGCAACACAATTTTCTTTCCTAGAAACAAAAAAGAAAGAAACAGTCCTATTATTACAAAGGGCCTTAATATCAAAATAAAGAGCTATATGCCTAGCATTAGTTGGAGCTTTAGGGTGGTTGAGAAGCTCTATAACTGCCTTGTTGTCATTAATAACTCTAATGTCTTCAAGGTGGAAATTAACTACTGAAGCCAGACCATTATGCACTCCAACAAGCTCGGTTTCCTCTGCATTATTACAAACTAAGAGACCTGCAAAACCATGTATTAGAGCTCCATCTTTGTTACTTAAAACGCAAGCAGATAAAACCTCATAGTTCTTTTTAAAATAGGCATATGTGTGTACAATAATAGAGTTTTCATTTAAGTTTTCCATCCACTTGTTTTGCTTTTTGTTATTTTTATCACTGTCTTGTTGTACCTCGCTTTCTTTCCCATTAAAATTATCCACCTCATGTATTTTGTTATCGGATTACCCTCTCACATTCTAGTTTTACTATTAATGAGTTCATCATAGGCTGATTGGGCCTGGTAAAGGACTTGGTGAGGGTCAGGATTTTTTCCTTCAAAATAGAATTTATTGTGTGTTTTCCATATTTACCATAAGAGAAAAGGGGTAAAACTTTTTATTCTCCTATCAGCCACATCTGTAACCCTTTAAGACTCATAATCTCCATAAACTAGGAGTAAAATCTTAAAGTACAACATGAAGTAGCTGAGATTTGTATTGGTGATATAAACCATAGGGCTCTTGTCCATTCACATTTGAAAAAAAGATGCTCTATAGATTCTGCATCTTTACCACAAAGGGTGCATAAGTCAGTTAAGGCACATTTTCTACTATATTTCAAATCCTCGGTAGGTAGTTTCCCTTTACACATTTTCCACAAAAAAAAATCCTAATATTTGTGGGACATCTAGGTTCCAAACCTCCTTCCATATGAACATGGGGTGGCATAGGAACTACTAGGATTGATCACAATAAAACACTTATATTCCTAAAAGTAACCTAACTAAATATTATCATTTATCTACGTTTTTATGAAAATGAAATTAACTAATTAAAAGGTTATATTATGAACTAAAAATGAAAACTATTAAAATTCAATATGTAAAAAAAATTAAAGAATATACTTAGATAGTCGCCACTTCCCAACAACGATGCCAAATTGATGTGTGTTTTGCAAGGTGGTTGATTTATTAAGAAATCACTATCACTGGAGATATATTACATGACACTTATCAATTAAATTTATATTCTTATTTATCACTCTTTTGGTTCAAGGGTTGATCCACTGAAGATTGTGGGCACCTTAGCTAAATTTTTATCAGTTCTACTATATTAATTTAGGGAGTTTTAATATACTTGTTAAGATCGATCATAAAGTGGCTGTTATAAGTGGGTGAAAAAGAAGGCAATAATTAATTATGTAATATCTAAACATAATTAATATAACAATAGAACCTTAAATTACTTACATGTGTGAATACGAGGAATCGTTGTTAGCTAGAGGAGGGAATACACATGGGTATACTTACAATGGTCGTTAATCATTATCCCTCTCAATATTATATATTCTTATTTTTCCTTGTATGTTTACATGATATTCGCATCAACATAGAAGTCTGATCATTTGGTAAAGAACTAGGGTATTACAGGTAGATGCTTAAAATTATCAAAAAATATGAGATGAACCTGAAATTACCTAGTCATTTCTACTTTGATGGTCCTCTTTTAACCTTTATTCAACTAAATAATTGAAGGGAGATATTTAGGAAAAGCATGGAATGAATTACTAAAATTTAATCTAAATGAATTAAAATCTCAATTAGTCATTCTATTGGTCTTACAAGAATTCTAGATCACCAACCTGAGTGGTGGAGTTTATTTATCCATCCTACTTATGGAAGCAAAAAAACTATGAATGTTAATTTTTCGGTTAGAAATTATGTTCTTTTTCCCTCCTTAATTAAAGGAGAAGAAAAATACCGACTAACAAATAATTCAAATATTAAAAATAATTAACGAATTTTTTAAATCTAGCATTTATCTCTCCAGTCTCTGATTCTATTGAACTACTCTTAGACTTGGACTCTTACATTTTTCACTTGTTTTTGAGATGAAATCCTCCAGCTATTTTTGAATGGAATGGATATGATAGGGCTAGATTAGATACTGGTCAATGTAGGTCCTTAGTGGGTGTCCATGAATCTTTAATTTCTACTCGAAGTCTAATCTTCTTATTCTTATCTTGACAACTGCTAAAAAAAGTAACTTCTGGATGGAATTGTAATGTCACATTTTATACCTCGTTTTTTCTCAAGAGTCCGGAATTTGGCTCATACATGTAAATTTTCAATAATACCAAGAAACACATAAATCCAATATAAAGTGTCCTAGATAATAGGCATTTGTAACAAATTGTTTGGACACATCAAATACCCTAGCCCTTAGTGGATCGAACCTTGTTACCTCGTAGTGATAAAAAATCATAAAATGATAAAATTGATTGTGTCTCATACTCATATTTAATCTTGACTGACAGTGATTTTGTTAGAAATTAACGACTTATGGAAGACATTAAGGTACACAAATTTGATATGTCCTAATAATATAGTTTATTTACGTACTATTTAGAACACATTAGGTTTATTTTACCTTGTTGGATGATGATATTATAGAATTTTTAGGTAAATAGATCATTTTAGCCCATGTAGAGGAAATAAGCTTAAAAAATAGAGATATTGCAGCTAAATAAGAAAATCACGACTTTACCCAATTGTTAGAAGAGAATAATAGAAGTTGGTTCTGATCCAATACAAATAACAACTTGGACCACCAAGTAGGACCCAAAAGTATATTAATTTGGCCCTCACCTAGGACCAATAAATAATTAGAAGTCAAGAAGCATAGAAAAGAAAAAAAATGAGGGAAAAAAGTGGACTTGAAGACAACTCTACCTAACTAGGATAAATACTATATATTTAAACTTTGAAATTATCGTAAACTAATAAATAAGCTAGTATTGTTATATTAATATTATTTTCTAGTTTTGTTATCCGAGAAGAAAAGAAAAATGTAAGTTTAGAGAGGAATCATCATTGAAGAACAGTAGTTTCGGGGGACAACACTAAGGAGGGTAAGTTACATACTCATTTCCCATGGGTAAGTCTTCCATCATAAATTTATATCTCAGTGTATTTATTATGAGTAGCTAAACATCCCATAACTTATGGAAAGCCATTACTAGAGATAGGAGTGATTATTCAACACCTAAAGTTATTTTATACCCCAATGAAGAATTGTAAGTTGTTCAAATTTAAGGCTTGTTTTTACAAGACTTAGATGTATGCAAAATAAAACACTTTTAGAATAAGTATCAGAATGTCATTTTTAAATCTTAAAAACATTATATTTAGTATTTTTGGCAAATATTTTATTTTTGTATGAAGAAAAATGTTTTTAACTCTAAAAATAACATTCCAACCATGTAATCGAGCGCAATTGACCAGAGACTTGTTTCTTCTTCTGAAAGATACAAGATTCAAATCAAGTCAAAAAATCTGAGAGGTTAGAATGGCTCTCTAATTCATTAAAAGAAAAGGTCCCAAACAAGCTCTTACTTTGAAGATTAATAACTAAGGAAAAACAAAGATAAAATCATATTATTTTTTATCCTACTAAACTATTAGACAAACATTAAGTGCCCGTTTGGAAGTGTTTTTTAAAAAAAACAAACATTTAAAAGTGCTTTTAAAACTTTTAAAGTGTTTTAGACCTTGAAAAACATTTTTATGAGAAACACCAAATATGTGTTTCTTAAAAAAGGTATTTAAAGTGATTTTAGATTTCAAAATTAATTTTAATAATTTTTTTAATTTTTAATCTTATTTTAAAAGCGTTTTTTTTACTCTAAAATAAACATTTCAAAACGGGCACTAAGTGAGATGGAAACTAATCAATTACATTGAATTGAGCAATTTTTTTAAGACAAAATCCATACAATATTTAGGCTAAAAAAGTAACCTCTTATAGTAGTAAAAATAAAATATTAATTTTCTATAGGGCAGTTAAACTAAAAGGTTCCTGAAAAAAATTATTGTCTAATAAAATCTACATATATAATCCATTAAAAAATATACACAACCTATTAAGAAAACCCACACAATCTATTAAAAAATACATAATCCATTAAACAAGATTCGCAATCCAATAAAAATACGAAGATTATCTTCCGATGGTTTAACTTGAGACTAAAATAATATGTTTTTTTACTTTTTTAACAATTAAATCTTTTCTACAAACTCATGACTATATTAGCAAAATATTATTTGGTTAAAACGTAAAACTTAGTTAAAAAGAATTTTACAAAATCCTTATCAAAACTATACTTTCTCATGCATGGGGTGAAGCAGGAGTCCCCCAACTAATGTGGGATAATAATTTTTTGCAAGATTGGCAAACTAAAGAAGGGACGATTATTTTAAAGAGCCCCCCTTAACATATACACTACTCACAACATCCTATCTATAACTAAGCCAAAAAACTCTCAACCAGATACACCAAATGCCTAAAAAGCCCTCCCAACACTCTATTACAAGTAAAAATTAAAATAAAAAAAACCCTATTAGGGTTCTGATTTTCAGAACCAACCCACCTTTCTCATTTCACTGTGTCTTTCCCTCTCTCACCTTCTCTCCCCTTCTCTCCCATCAACCACAAACAAAACAGCAGCCAATCGGAGCTCTCCTGCAAAGCCACGAGCAACACCACTCTCCAGCACCCCTGGCTTCACCGTGACTGCCCACCAGCCTACCTCCTTCACAACGCCGCCCACCACCCTCCCTCTTTCACCAGAACCGCCACTGCCCCCGACCATCACCATCTTCACCTTTTCACTCACCTTCCAACTCCACCACCCAACACCGCTCCCGACGCCATCCTGTTCACCATAAAACCGCCATGTACAAGAACCCTCCCCACCCCCGTCCATCTGCACGCCTCCTCCTCCACAGCAGCGAAGGCCACATCATACGAGGCCTCACGCTCCACCAGCGCCGCCCTTCACCTCCGCCTGCCTCCAAATCGAGATCTAGATTCAGATTCGAGATCCGCCTTGGGTGATGAAATTGTTTTCCCTCCACCAACGATGTTCACTCCGTTCGATGCTCACCAGCACGAGTCCTCACCAGCCTTTTGTTCCAGGCCCAACAAAGCTTCGTTCCAGGCGGTCTTCATAAACTATTCTCCGATCTTGGATTATATCTCCATCATAACCCATCTCCGTTCTTGTTCCCTAACAGCCACATATCGAAGAAGACCACTGTTAGAATGGTGGCCCTTCGTGCAGCAAAACCTCAAATTGGGTTTTTTATTTTTTATTTTTGTTGAACTTATATTTTTTGTTTCCTTTTTAATTCGATTTTTTATTGTAAGCAGAATTTCTTTTTGATTTAAATATAGATTTAGATCTATTTAGAATGTACCCAAAAGATATTTTTGAAATGTACCAATTTGTTTTTATCGTGAATAGATTGGTGTATTGTTATTGTGGTAAAAAAATTGTTTGGCTCGTACGAATGTATGAATCGAGATTCTAAACAAGTCCAGACAATAACCTTAGACATACACAAAAACCCTCCATAAGACTAGAAAAATACTATTAGGACCAAAACCAAGAAACTTGGTGCATTCCAAACAAACAAAACATTGGTGTATACCGAAAATATATAAATTGTTGGTATGTACCAAAGACAAACTAAGTAGGGGTATAAGGGTCTAAATGCTAACTAAAAAAAATGAACTTAGGACTTTCTCAGAATGTTTTTTTAGTCAGGACTTTGTGACTAAATATTTGAAATAGTAGGCTTCTAAAAGTATTTTCCTCACTAAAGAATAACGCAACAAGTTCATAAAGTAATTACTAAAAGGCATTGTAAAAAAAAAATTACTAATGGGCATAAAGAATTTTAAAATTAGCAATATACAAAATATCGCCAAAAAACAATATTAAAAGAAGATAAGATGTAGCAAGAAAAATAGGCGATCAAGAAAAAAAAACAAAGAACTTTGGGAAATGAAAGAAACATTAATATTTTTTCTTTGTTTGAATTTGATTTTTTATTAAATAATGAACCAATTATAGATTAATGCATATTAAAAAACTTATTTAAAAAAAGGTACCTACAATAAGATGCTTTATAGAAAACAACCTCATCCCAAACTACCCCTATAATTAACAATTAAAAAAAAGAAAAAAGAAATTAGAAAAAAATAAAACAAAAACTAATAAACACACTAGCGCGTCCGTGAATTTTTTTAAAATCGTCATAACTACTTCTAAAAGAATAAAAAAAATAAAAAATTTCTATATTTGGATAAATCAAATCAATATTTACGTCTGATATTTTTTTTGGAATCTTTGGAATTTTTGGAATTTTTATTGAATTTTTTGAATTTTTTTGATTTTTTTTCATAGACACAGAATTTCATGTTTTGAACATGGAATGTGTTAAACATAGAATTCCATGTTTGAAACATGAAACTCCATGTTTTAAACATGAAAACCCAAAATAAATTTAAGCTACATGACTCGAAACCTGTATAAAAAGACAATTATACTAACATAATGAAACACAACACAAATATAAGCACAAAAAGGTTCAAAATCTTAACAATACAAATGTCAACAATGTTAAATACATGAATATCCATCGACCGTTACAAGAATATAAAGATCGTAAAAACAAAACATCACTCATAGAGGAGCTGGACAGGATTTCGCGTTATTGTGTCCTCGGGTGTGGCAACGTCCACATCGAGGCTCGGGAAAAGATCAAGCATACGCATAGAACGTTGAGAACCGAACCTAACTACATCCATAACCATCTGCAGAAAACAAGTCATGACATAAGTAGTAGGATATGATCACACAAACAAAAGGAGAAGTAGAAAAGGGAAAAAGTTCTGTGCAGTCTCCGAATTTCATGTTTAAAACATGGAATTTCATGTTTAAAACATGGAATTCTGAGTCTGCACAACCTCTTCACCACATTACAGCTCAAGCACACACTCTACTCAGATCAAAACAGCTCAAACACGGAATTTAGCAATATAGAAGCAAAGTATGAACAAAATGAAGAATATAAACACAAAATTTACCAATATTGAGGCAAAATATGATGAAATGAAGAATGTAAACACATAATCATAACAAAAACAGTTTAAACACAAAATTTAGCAATATCGAAGCAAAATATGAACAAAATGAAGAATATAAACACAAAATCATAACAAAACAAGCAATTAGAAGAGAAAAACCTCGAAAACAGTAGAATTGCTTGAAATTGCAAATTAGGATGTAATTGTGAATCAAAATGCTTTCAAAATGGACAATAGATACACATGTGTACATATTATAAGAAACAAAAACCTGCAAATCAAAAAAACAACAAAATGAAATAAAAAAATAAAAAAAAGACAAAAACAGAGACACCGAGCGTGAGAGAGATAGAGAGAGATAGAGACCGTGTGAGTGAAGAATAGCGTTTTTAATTACCTGTTCGTGTGAGTGAAGATGTTATAGCGATTACCGAGCGTGAAAAAGACCGTTTGAAGAACTGATTAGAGAGAGAGAGAGAGAGAGAGAGAGAGAAGAAGAAGAAGAAGAAGAAGAAGAAGAAGAAGAAGAAGAAGAAGAGTGCGTACGTGTTTGTGTGTGAGTGTGTAAGGAATAATGGGGAATTAATTACCTATTGTCTAATAAATATACTATTTATATAGGGTAAAAAAGGAAACAAAATAATTTTAGGCTTGTTATCTCTAATTAGTTAATTAGGGAGACATTTATGTATAAATTAAAAAATTAGAGGCTTAAAAAAAATCAAACTACTCTACGAGGATGCTTTCTCTAATAACTCTTAAATAAAAGTAATTTAGCACAAATCTTTGTTTTCCTTTAAAAATGTATATTATTTTATCTTCCCATTTTGGAGTCATTTCAAAGGAAAGGAAATAATTACTTTTTAAAATGTCACAAATAACCTTAAAATTTCAATATATGATATTTTAAATAACATATAGAAAAGGTATAAAAGTATTTTTGTGTAAAATAATACTTTCCTTTTCTTTAATAATGTGAATCCAAATAAGTGATTCGTTAATCAATTACTTTCTTTTTCTTTATTAATATTTTAGTATTCCAAACACGGTTATTACTTCCATTTCCATTCCTTGAGGGTTTGTTTAGATTGAGAGAAACGAAAGAAAAGAAAAGAATCGAAATAATTTTTTATTTTTTTACATTGTTTGTATTAGAAAATTTTATGAAAGAAAAGAAAATGAATCATTTTAAAAATCACTCATATGTCCATTTTAATTATCTCTCCAAATTGAAGTCAAATACAGAGAAAAGAATTTTATTAATGATTATAGGCCAAATTAACTTCTTTTTTTCCTTTTTTTTGTATTTTTTTAATACAAACAAAATATATCTAAAATCATGTATGAAATCCTTTTTTATAAAAATTTCTAGGGAAAATGCCCAATTAAATCATGGCTCACATTGTCTATGCCCAAATGTTGACAGGTGATTAATTCTTCCCAAATAAATTAGGTTGTTTCCCATTTAAATCAAATTCTTATTGTACAATTACATTGGTACCCTTCTAGTCAAAGTCTTCATTTGGTTGTCAAAGTCAGCATTTTTTTTATTTCTCTCGGCCGCCGGCCATAAATACTATTTTCCTTCATTAAGTCTAAACCCATTTCCTTCATTAATTCTAAACCCATTTCCTTACAATGAAGATTTTTCACATTAATATTCTTTCTTTCATTAATTCATCATTAGTGACTCCATTAATTTCCAATTGAAGTAGATATTATTTCCAATTGAAGAAGATTCACTCCATTAATACGATAATTCTACAAATTCGTTCGTCGTCTTCGTCATCTTGTCGCAGAGGATAATTCTTCTTCAATTTTTTGTTTTTTTATTCTTCAATTTCGTTCGCTATCTTCAATTCCCCAGGTTTGTTCTTCTCTATCTTCAGTTTTTCTGTTTCTTCAATGTTTCTGCAATTCATGAATTTGACGAATTGTTAGGGTCCTGTGTTAGGTGTTGATAGTTTTTGCATATTTTAATATATTTAGGTGTTTGATTGGACATTTTATGTGTTTTTTGCTTTATTCATGTTTGATTCTTACATGCGCTGCAATTTTTTGATCATGATTGTTTATTCATGGTCTGCGCTGCAATTTTTTTTTGATTTTTTGATTCTTACCTGAGTTTCTAGAGTTAGTTGCGAGTTCCTTCTCTAGGTTTAGTGTTACTTAGCTTCAATCCTTCAATGTTTCTTCAGTTTATAGATGAGACGAATTGGTGTTTGGTTTTTGTGGTTTTTGGTGTCGTTTATTCATAGATGGGATTATTCATGTTCTGTGTTTTTTGTTTTCAGGCTTTGTATTATGGCATCAAATCCTATTGTTGAATTTAAATATGGTGATCAACTTGCTCTGTATCCCTTTGACTTTTTCGATTCATTCGAGTAGATCAAGGATTATGTTATTGGTCGGTGGATAGTTTTGAGAGTTTGCTTGTTAGAATACAGGTACACTTTTGGCAATCAAAATTCTTGTTTAATCCTTGGTGAAGCTGATTTTGCTACTATTGTATGATTATTTCATCATAATTTGTCAACTCCATTGAGTAACCTTCTTATTGAGATTAGTGTTATGATGATTTTAAAAAAAATTAACCCTCTTCAAACGATCAATTTGTTGTTGTGCAGAAACTATTCATACTGATTGAAAATAGAGATGGGACAAACCAGATATGGGACAAATCCCATCTTAATTTTTTACGTCGCGAAACAACACATCACCATCTCTAACACATTATATCTTTAATTAGTTTTACAATAGAGATGAGACAAATCCCATCTTAGTTATACAATAGAGATGGGACAAATCCCATCTCAATATTAGAATGAAGATGAGACAAAATCATCCTAATCTTAAAATTAGAGATGAGACAAAATCCTATTTAAAAAAATCAAAAAATAAAATCAAAAAAAATTTAAAATTAAAAAAAATTAAAAAAAATCATGGACGTAGATATAGTTTTGTCTCATCTAAAAATATATTTTTTAATTTTTTTAAATTTTTTTAGAATTAGTTATGATGATTTTAAAAAAAAATCTCGGACGTGTGCGTACGATAAATTAAAATTAGTAGTAGGTGGATTTTCACATCTATGATAATGTTTGATTTAAATTGGAATATATATTTGGTTAAAGACAACAACTAGAATAAGGGTATTATTGTAATCTTTTCATCTAAATTAAGTTGTAATCTAAATGGGAAGTTGGTTTGTTGTTTTGATTTAAGAGGAAATTAATCCAAATTTCTAATCTAAACAAAAAAATTCTATTTTTTTTTTTATAATTTATCTTTTTTTTCTTTGTTATAATTTTTTCTCCTAAATATAAAAAGACCCTTAATATTTTTATATTTCTATTATTTTCTTTTGATAATATGAATCCAAACATTTAGTGTCATCAAACTAGAAAAAAAAAAGTTTGACAAAATAAAAATCAAACTAGGAATTGGGTGGGGGACTTAAGTGTCATTTCTCTTTATTATTGTTACTATTAATAAGAGGTAGATGGGAGATAATGTTTGCAAAGGTTGGCACCACGTGCTGGGTCTCATTAAAATCGGTTAATATTAAAGTCATCCAACCAACACAAACCAAACCATAACCAAATTTAATAACATCGTCCCTCATGTGTTCTTAAACCTCACACCAACAACAAAAAAACATACTCCTACATTGTATTATACTCGTATATCTCAGATTTGCATAGTCTCTTAAAATTTTGCCTCCATTTCTTCAAAATTTCAATATACTTCATCACATTCACACCCAATTAAATTGATTAAATAGCCTCTACATTATACAAAGATCAAGCTTTTTTGCCTTCTTATAGGTCAGACACCTGAACTCCCTCTCTGTTCTTTTTCTCTCTTACTGCTATATTCTTGTTCTTCTGAGTATTCATTTTCCTTACTAATTAGGTTTTTCTGTTGACTTTACATGTAAAACACTTATTTTTCTGAATTGGGTATGTGTGCTTTTCTCAACATTTTGCTAAAAATGTAGTGAATTACTTTTGTTACATATAAAGGTTTTAATTTTTTTATTCGAAATGGTTATTATCAATTTATCATGTTGTAAATTGCTTTTTATGTGTGATAACTGCTGCATATAAGTAGTTAACTTTACGAGCTTCAGTTTTTTCTAAAAATTACTGTAGCTGATTATGATTGTTATTCGCATCACGCGTTAAATTGTTAATTAACGATCCAGTTTCAGATAATCTAACATGTCTGAAGCTCAAAGAAGGCAATTATCTTTTCGAGTGAAGCCTAGTATTGGTTACGGACATGGATCAGTTCCATTACGTTCTCCTATTGCAGCACCTGAAGTTAATCAATTCTGTACTTCACTTGGAGGAAATCAACCAATTCACAGTATTTTAATCGCAAATAATGGTATGGCAGCTGTTAAATTCATGCGAAGTATTCGAACATGGGCTTATGAAACATTTGGTACGGAAAAAGCTATTCTTTTGGTAGCTATGGCTACTCCAGAAGATATGAGAATAAACGCAGAACATATTAGAATCGCTGATCAATTTGTTGAAGTTCCTGGAGGAACTAATAATAATAATTACGCAAATGTTCAGCTCATTGTTGAGGTTAGTAAAATCATAATTGAAACTTTATATTTAAATTCTAATTTTTTTTAATTATATATATACAGATGGCTGAGGTGACACGTGTAGATGCAGTTTGGCCAGGGTGGGGCCATGCATCGGAAAATCCAGAATTACCTGATGCATTAACTGTAAAAGGGATCGTATTTCTTGGCCCCCCTGCTGCGTCCATGTCAGCGTTAGGAGATAAAATCGGTTCTTCGTTAATTGCTCAAGCTGCAGAAGTACCGACTCTTCCATGGAGTGGCTCACATGTAATTTTTTATACCTTTGTAATCTGAGTCTTATAAGTTGTTAGATCTTACTAATATTCTTTTTTTTTTCCAGGTGAAAATACCTCCAGAAAGCTCGTTAGTGACTATTCCAGATGATATTTATCGTAAAGCGTGTGTTTATACTACAGAAGAAGCTATTTCCAGTTGTCAAATCGTGGGATATCCTGCAATGATTAAGGCATCATGGGGTGGTGGTGGTAAAGGTATACGAAAGGTTAGTTTCTCTACACACTTTTCGATAATTATGAAAGGAATAATTTTAAATTAAAATTATTTAATATCACGAGTTCTTAGGTTCACAATGATGAAGAAGTGAAAGCATTGTTTAAACAAGTTCAAGGAGAAGTTCCCGGATCTCCGATTTTCATAATGAAAGTTGCTTCTCAGGTGAGAATGAGATAGATTTTTTCACAAGTATATATATAATTACTAAAATATAATATTTTATGTTTTCAGAGTCGACATCTCGAAGTTCAGTTAATATGTGATCAATACGGCAACGTCGCAGCTTTACATAGTCGCGATTGTAGTATCCAACGACGTCACCAAAAGGTTACGAATTACCATCATTTTGTGATTATCTTTTTTGTAATTTCATTAATAAATTTTCTGCTCTTATAGATTATTGAAGAGGGTCCTATAACTGTTGCTCCTAGAGAAACAGTAAAAAAACTTGAACAAGCTGCTAGAAGATTAGCCAAAGGAGTAAATTATGTCGGAGCTGCGACTGTTGAGTATTTATACAGCATGGATACTGGTGAATATTATTTCTTGGAGCTTAATCCAAGGCTACAGGTTCGTATTTCTTAATTCTCGTAAATTCTCATAAATTTTTATAAATTTAAATTTTTTTTTTTTTACGTAATGTAGGTGGAGCATCCGGTTACTGAATGGATTGCGGAAATAAATCTTCCGGCTGCTCAAGTAGCAATAGGGATGGGAATACCTCTCTGGCAAATTCCTGGTTAGATAATTTGCATAATTATTAATTAAATCTTATTGAATAGCTCATTATCTTGATTTTTTTTTGTGGAAAATTAATTAGAAATAAGGAGATTTTATGGGAAGGAACATGGAGGAGGATATGATGGTTGGAGAAAAACTTCACCTCTTGCTACACCATTTGATTTCGATAAAGCAGAATCTACACGACCAAAAGGTCATTGTGTAGCTGTGCGTGTAACTAGTGAAGATCCTGATGATGGATTTAAACCAACCGGTGGAAAAGTACAGGTTAGAGAGTATATTCTTTTTTTTTTATCTCTTTTGTTTACTTGTGATGAGATTTTTTTTGTTACCTTTGATCAGGAGTTGAGTTTTAAAAGCAAGCCGAATGTTTGGGCGTATTTTTCTGTCAAGGTACTATCAAATTTTATTCTTCAAATAAATCATGAAATCGGAATTTTGAGCTAATTTATACTACGATGTTGTTACAGTCTGGAGGAGGAATTCATGAATTTTCAGATTCGCAATTTGGTAAGTTAGTAGTGAAAATATTACGAATTAAATGTTATTTATATTAATTAGTACTAAACGTTTTGAGTTTTATCGCAGGACATGTTTTTGCATTTGGAGAGTCGAGAGCTTTGGCTATTGCGAATATGGTTTTAGGATTGAAGGAAATTCAAATACGTGGCGAGATTCGTACAAATGTCGATTATACAATTGATTTATTACATGTAGGCCTGTTATGACTTTGTAACTTTTGTAAATTAATATATTGCTTCTGTAAATTAATTTGAATGAGCATATTTTTACAGGCTTCAGATTACCGAGAAAATAAAATACACACTGGGTGGCTAGATAGTAGAATTGCAATGAGGGTTAGAGCTGAAAGACCAGCGTGGTATCTCTCAGTTGTTGGAGGAGCCCTTTATGTATGTATGCTTACATTTATGTGTTTTTTTGTCCAAAAAAAAAAAGGAAAATAATTAACCTGCCCGTGTATTTTTTTATGAATCTCAGAAAGCTTCGGCTAGTAGTGCAGCAATGGTGTCTGAATATATTGGATATCTTGAAAAAGGACAGATTCCTCCCAGGGTATTTTTTCACCATAACACTTTTCACATTATTTAAGCTCTATTTTATCTCCTTTTTTTTCGAAATTAACCACTGATCACGAGTAATGATATCTTGCAGCATATTTCACTTGTCAACTCTCAAGTTTCGTTGAATATCGAAGGGAGCAAGTATACTGTAAGCGTGGCCCCTACTGATGGAACTTTTTTTTTTTGAAAAAAAATTATGTGTTTGGCGCCAAAATAAAAAAGAAAGATTTAATCATTTATCCCTCATAGAAAGAGGAATCCTGGATCTGCCTTTTGGCACAGAGAGAAATAAAGTGTTGAACTGTTGATAATGGGGATTCTTGACTTTTTTTTTTAATCATTTTTGTAATTTAATTTTTAGATAAATATGGTAAGAGGAGGACCAGGAAGTTATAATCTGAGCATGAATAACTCAGAGATTGAAGCCGAGATACATACTCTACGTGATGGAGGTTTACTTATGCAGGCAAGCATATACTCTCTCTCTCTCTCTCTCTCTCTCTCTCTCTATATATATATATATATATATATATATATATATATATATATATATATATATAATTGCATCATAAGATCTTCAACTGTTTGATTCTTGTTTCAGCTGAACGGAAACAGTCATGTGATATATGCAGAGGAAGAAGCAGCTGGAACACGTCTACTAATCGATGGAAGAACATGCTTGCTTCAGGTACTTATATACTTCCTTTTAATAACCAATAATTAAAACTCAATACAAATTTATAACATTTTTTTTAATTTAATATCCAGAATGATCATGATCCATCTAAATTAGTAGCCGAGACACCATGTAAACTACTCAGGTATTTAATCTCAGATGGTAGCCATATTGTAGCTGACACACCTTACGCTGAGGTGGAAGTTATGAAAATGTGTATGCCTCTTTTATCACCTGCTTCTGGACTTATCCATTTCACCATGTCTGAAGGTCAAGCTATGCAGGTACATAACAAGGGTATATTAGTCATTCATTATTTACATTATATTAGCGGGGCTAATCCATGAGTTTTTTTCACTCAGGCTGGTGAACTTATAGCGAGGCTTGATTTAGATGATCCTTCAGCTGTAAGAAAAGCCGAACCTTTTCATGGAAGTTTTCCAGTTCTTGGACCTCCAACTGCTATTTCCGAGAAAGTTCATCAAAGATGTGCTGCAAGTTTATATGCAGCTCGAATGATTTTAGCTGGATATGAACATAATATTGATGATGTAAGAATTTACATACCTTTATTATAATCGAAATCAAACATAAAATACTGTTTTTTTGTTAATGATGGATTTTATTTCAGGTGGTTCAAAACTTGTTGAGTTGTTTGGATAATCCCGAGCTTCCTTTTCTTCAATGGCAAGAATGCTTTGCTGTGTTAGCAACTCGTCTTCCGAAAACCTTAAGATTTGAAGTAAATGCTTTATAAATTCTTTCAGTTTTGAATTTTTTTATATTTGTATTCCTAATATACTTTTAAAAAAAAAAATCAGCTCGAAGGGAAGTTCAAGGAGTATGAAGGAATGTCTGGCTTGCCAAATGTGGACTTTCCCGCCAAATTTCTACGGAATGTTCTTGAGGTTATAAATATTCGATAAATTTAATTTATATTTTTGTTTTGGGGTCTGATAATTTTTGTGTATTTTCTATTTTAGACGCATTTAAGCTCGTGTCTTGATAAAGAAAAGGGAGCTCAAGAAAGACTTGTTGAACCATTAATGAGTCTCGTAAAGTCTTATGAAGGTGGAAGAGAAAGTCATGCTCGTAGAATTGTTCAGAATCTTTTCGAGGAATATTTATCAGTTGAAGAATTATTTAGTGATAATATTCAAGCTGATGTAATTGAACAGCTTAGACTTCAATATAAGAAAGATTTATTAAAAATTGTAGACATTGTGCTTTCTCATCAGGTATTAATTAACATCTAAATTTCCTAATGTATTTTCCTTTTTGATTTTTGATTTTGATTTTGATTTTTATTTTACAGGGTATTAAGAGTAAAAACAAACTGATATTACGTCTTATGGAACATTTAGTGTATCCTAATCCAGCTGGTTACAGAGATAAACTAATCCGTTTTTCAGCACTTAACCATACAAATTACTCTGAGGTTAACATTTCATACTTTTTTTTTATGGTGTATTATAGTTGATTATACGAGACAAAATACTGAATATAAATTTACTTTTACAGTTGACATTAAAAGCAAGTCAATTACTAGAACATACAAAATTGAGTGAGCTTCGTTCAAGTATAGCAAGAAGTCTTTCTGAGCTTGAAATGTTTACAGAAGATGGTGAAACTATGGATACCCCTAAGAGAAAAAGTGCTATAAATGAGCGTATGGAAGCTCTAGTGAGTGCTCCTTTAGCAGTTGAAGATGCCCTTGTAGGTCTTTTTGATCATAGTGATCATACTCTTCAAAGACGAGTTGTTGAAACATATATTCGTAGATTATATCAGGTATTAAGCATTTTCTGTTTCTTATTCCGATTTTTCGAATATTTCGTGTCTAAAGTTTAATTATTATCAGCCATACCTTGTGAACGGGAGTGTAAGGATGCAATGGCATAGATATGGACTTATAGCTTCGTGGGAATTTTTCGAAGAGCATTTGGAGAGAAAAAATACTTCAAAAGCTCAAATTTCTGATAAAAATAAAGAGGAAAAATGGGGAGCTATGATGGTTATTCGATCTCTTCAATTTTTACCCACGGTTTTAACTGCTACATTAAGGGAAACAACTCATAACTCACAGTCAAGTGGGTCCGTTCAAACAAATACTCATGGTAACATGATGCACATTGCATTAGTAGGTATTAATAACCAAATGAGCTCACTTCAAGACAGGTACATAATATAGGGACCTATAACGCAATTAAGTTTAAAATTACTTCCTTTACTTATCTTTTCTCTGTATTTACAGTGGTGATGAGGATCAAGCGCAAGAGAGAATTAACAAGTTAGCGAAAATTTTACGAGGACAAGAAATAAGCTCTACTTTAAAAAACGTGGGTGTTAAAGTAATCAGCTGTATTATTCAAAGAGATGAAGGGCGGGGCCCGATGAGACACTCCTTTCATTGGTCAGACGATAAATTATACTACGAGGAGGAGCCTCTATTGCGACACCTCGAGCCTCCTCTTTCTATATACCTCGAATTGGTTAGTAAATTTATTTAAATAAAGCAAATTTGCGATTATTATATTAAATTTGATTTTTTTTGTGTAAATCAGGATAAACTTAAGCGTTTTACGAATATAAAGTACACGTCATCGCGTGATCGTCAATGGCATTTATACACAGTTGTGGACAAGCCAACGCGTATTCAGAGGATGTTTCTTAGGACACTTGTGAGACAACCGATTTCTAATGAAGGTTTAATGTTATATCAAGGATTAGATCAAGCAGCTACTCAATCTATGTGGTCTTTATCGATTACTTCGAGGAGTATTTTGAGGTCATTAATGTCTGCTATGGAGGAGCTTGAACTTCATGTTCATAACACGACTATTAAAGCAGATCATGCGCATATGTATTTGTATATCTTACGAGAACAGCAAATCGAAGATTTGGTGCCGTACAACAAGTATGAATCTTTACTTTTTATTATACTGTGAATTTTATTTAACTTTGATGATTTATTGTGTAGGAGAGTTGAGATAAATGATGGGAATGAAGAAAGTGCAGTGGAGAAAATATTGGAAGAGATGGCACATGAAATTAGTGGGTCCGTTGGTGTGAAAATGCATCGATTAGGTGTTTGGGAATGGGAAGTTAAGCTTTGGATTTCTTCTGCTCGTGAAGCTAATGGTGCTTGGAGAGTAGTTGTATCAAATGTTACTGGTCACACTTGTATTGTGAATGTAAGTCATTTTTTATCTATATATATATATTGATCTTTAATCATGAGCAAATCCGCAAATGTAGCTTAAGTTGCGTGTATTTACCATTTTAACCAGATATACAGAGAAGCGGAAGATGCTAAGGACCATAGAGTAGTGTACAATTCAACCTCGGGAAAAGGTCCTATGCATTGCTTACCAGTTAACGCACAATACGAACCTCTTCAAGTTCTCGATAAAAAGCGTCTATTAGCCAAGAAAACCAACACAACTTATTGCTATGATTTTCCTCTGGTAAGTTAAACAACTTTACATCAACGCTTTTATTCTAATGTATTACTAATCAAAATACATTATCTATTCAGGCATTCGAGGCAGCTTTAGCGAGAATCTGGGCACAATATCAAGGAAGTGTAAAGCCTATAAATAATTCCCGATTAAAAGTCACGGAGTTAGCGTTTTCCGAACAGAAAGGCACATGGGGTACACCTCTTCATTCAGTGAATCGTCAGCCTGGGTTAAACGATGTAGGAATGGTCGCTTGGAAAATGGAAATGGCGACACCTGAATTTCCTTCCGGTAGAACGATTCTTATAGTCGCTAATGATGTCACCTTCAGAAACGGATCTTTCGGTCCGAGAGAGGACGCGTTTTTCTTAGCGGTGACTGATCTCGCGTGTACTCAAAAACTGCCGCTAATTTATTTAGCGGCGAATTCCGGTGCACGTATAGATCTAGCCGAGGAGATAAAATCGTGCTTTAAAGTTGGTTGGTCTGACGAAACTACCCCTGAGCGTGGTTTTCAATACGTGTACTTAACTCAAGAGGATTACGCACGGTTTGGTTCCTCGGTTATCGCGCACGAGTTGAAACTTTCAAATGGGGAGATTCGATGGGTGATCGATACTATTGTGGGAAAAGAAGATGGGTTAGGGGTTGAGAATTTAAGTGGAAGTGGAGCGATAGCTAGTGCGTATTCACGTGCGTATAATGAAACGTTCACGTTAACGTATGTGACCGGGCGAACCGTGGGAATAGGCGCGTATCTTGCGCGTCTTGGTATGCGATGTATACAAAGGATCGATCAACCAATTATTCTCACCGGTTTTTCCGCTTTGAACAAGCTTTTGGGTAGAGAGGTTTATAGCTCACATATGCAACTCGGTGGACCCAAAATTATGGCGACTAATGGTGTCGTTCATTTAACCGTCGCCGATGATCTCGAAGGGGTTTCCGCTATTTTAAAATGGCTAAGTTTCATTCCGTCTTATTCCGGTGGGCCCCTTCCGATTTTAACCCCCCTTGATTCTCCTGAGAGACCGGTGAAATACGTTCCGGAAAATTCATGCGACCCTCGAGCCGCGATTTCGGGTGTTATTTCCGGGAACGGAGAGTGGTTAGGAGGTATGTTTGATAGAAATAGCTTCGTCGAGACACTCGAAGGTTGGGCTAGAACTGTGGTGACGGGGCGAGCGAAGCTCGGAGGTATACCTGTCGGGATAATCGCTGTCGAAACTCAAACGGTGATGCAAATTATTCCGGCGGATCCCGGTCAACTCGACTCGCACGAACGAGTCGTTCCTCAAGCTGGGCAGGTTTGGTTTCCAGATTCCGCGAGTAAAACGGCTCAAGCGTTGATGGATTTTAACCGAGAGGAGTTACCTTTGTTCATTCTCGCGAATTGGCGAGGCTTTTCTGGTGGACAAAGGGATTTATTCGAAGGTATTCTTCAAGCTGGATCGACCATTGTTGAGAATTTAAGAACTTATAAACAACCAGTTTTTGTTTACATTCCGATGATGGGTGAGCTTCGTGGTGGTGCTTGGGTGGTTGTGGATAGTAAAATTAATTCCGATCATATCGAAATGTACGCGGAACGAACAGCTAAAGGGAATGTTTTAGAGCCACAAGGGATTATTGAGATTAAGTTCCGTACCAAGGATATGATCGAATGTATGAATCGGCTAGATCAACAACTCATAACCTTAAAACAAAAACTTCAAGAATCAAAATCCGAAGCTTTATTACAGCAGATAAAAGCTCGTGAGAAGCAGCTTTTACCGGTTTATACTCAGATCGCTACTAAATTTGCGGAACTTCATGAAACATCGTTCAGAATGGCTGCTAAAAAGGTGACTAGAGATGTTATAGACTGGGAAAATTCACGATCGTTCTTTTACAAGAGATTACTTCGTAGAGTTGTCGAGGATTCATTAGTCAAGTCTTTAAAAGAAGCTGCTGGTGAAGAGCTTTCGTATAAAGGTTCATTGGATTTGATAAAGAAATGGTTTTTAGAATCTAGAGGGACAGGTGGCGAAGAAGCTTGGATGGACGATGAAGCGTTCTATTCATGGAAAGATGATTCTAGAAACTATGAGGAAAAGTTACAAGAGTTACGTGTAGAAAAGGTGTTGATACAATTATCAAAGATAGGTGATTCATCTTTGGATCTTCAAGCTCTACCTCAAGGACTCGCTGCACTTTTAAAGAAGGTATAATTTATTTATTTTTTAACCTTTTTTTCTAATAAATCGATTAAATTAATTTTGGGATTAATGCAGTTGGAACCAACAACACGAGGAAAATTAGTTAATGAACTTCAAGCTGTGCTAAAGTAAAGTAATCCCGGATCGAAGCTTGTGATACGAAATAATGATGTTTCAAGAAAATACATTTAGCTATTATATGGATAGTGTAAATAGGAATAGTCTTAGTATATGTAGCATATGTAAAAGGGAGTAATTTATATTAATATTTATATTATATGAACGAGGCTTTTGTTAGTTGAAATAAATAATTTGAATCCTTATAATAGAATGATTTCATTTGTAATTGTAATACATGTAAACGCAGATTACGAGATTTTACTTTACGCATATCGTTCCCTACATAATTACATTACATAATTATGTTAATTTCCAGATTACAAACGAGAAAACTTTCAATGATTTTCTCATTCGGTATCATTACATTACATAATCATGTTACAGTAACTACACACATATATGCCCGATATGTTACAGTAACTACACACATATATGCCCGATTAGCAGGAAATACGACAAATATAAACGATCAAAATTATGTTTCTACTAGGCACGATACCAAATACATGTAAAGGAAAAGGAAAAGGAAAAACAAGAAAGGAAAAAAAAAGCCGTTATCTTTATCTGATTAAGTGTTTTTTTGGATAATGAACCCTGACCCCACCAAGCACCAAATAAAAATAGGACCCACAATTTTACAATCCTAATCCTCCTTTACATCTTTTGTACGCAAGCTCCATTAGCCTTTTATATTATTGCTTCGTCCTTTCCCTAGTATTCTGTCTAGATTCATTTTCTCTTTAAACATTATCAGCCATTTTTGGTGAACAGGTGAGCACTGCATCAGCTACTGTAAGAAAAATCTTCTCTTCACCAATTAAATGAGGAAATCCAGCTGCATGTAGCTTGTCTAGTACTACTCCTCCTGGGTTTGCTAACACAAGCTGTTCAAAAAACAAAATTATCACGTAAGTTCATAGCTTTTTCAAGATTAAACGAAAAATATTATGTTATTTTACTTGAATTTAAATTTTTTAATTACCTGAACTTCTCTTTTTTGGAGACTCTTGAGCAATTCTTCCAAAGCATGGATACCACTAGTGTCAATGTCTGTGACGGCTGTAATGAACATTAAGACATTATAGTTTGTGAATTAATATGTAAACGATATATAATAATGTTAGCTTATACTAATACATACGTGACATTTCGACTATTAAATACTGAATCTTCGGAAGACCGGCTGCTTTAAGTTTCTCTTCCTCATCGGTTAACCATCTTAATATCCTGCAAAAACAATTCGTTATTAGTTTTCAAATAATTTGCTATTTGATTTTCTTTTTTTGATTATTACCTTTCACGAGTATAATTTGAGTTTGAGAAATAAATTGCGGAGTCAATTCTGACTATGAGAAGGCCTGAAACCTTGGTTGCTTCAGGGTATTGTTGGATATTTCTATACACATGAGTCCTGGGTATACGACCTAGAACAGCTGTCCTTGGGCGAGTAACTTGTAATAGAATCTTAGCAAATGATATCGAAACCTATAATATGCAAAATAAATTAAAAAAATAAATTAATCTCTCGTTATTATTATATGTAAGACTCGAAAATATTATTCTTACAGCGATTAAGAGTCCAATTTCAACAGAGCCGAAAATAACTCCGAAAAAAGCTCCCATACAAGCGACAAAATCGAATTTATCAATTTTCCAAATTAAAATAGCTGCTTCATAATCGATTAAACCAACAACTGCAGATATAATAATGGAAGCTAGGATTGCATTTGGTGTGTATTCGAACAAAGGAGTGATGAACAACAATGTCAAGAAGACAACAAATGACATAACAATGTTGGAAACTGCTGTTTGGCATCCCGCCATGTAGTTTACAGCTGAACGTGAGAACGAGCCTGCAAGGAATTAAAGGTTTTTTGAGTTAATTGCACTATAGGTCCTTATATTATACAAAATTAAAATTATATTTTTTTACCTGTTGCAACATAGCATGATGTCATGGAGCCAACAACATTCATGGCTCCTAATGCGATCATTTCTTTGTTTCCATCAAGGTTATAGTCTTTCATAGCAGCAAATGTTCTTCCAATAGCAGCCGCTTCCTAATATATATTTACAAAAAAACCATGAATAAAAAAGCGCAAAAAAATTTAAGAGAGATAAGAATTAACTTACGGTTAAAGCTATCATTCCAGCTACGATACCAATTTTGATCCCTTTTAGAAGATAATCACCCGAGAAATAGATAAGATCTAGAGAAGGGGGATTTATTCCTTTCTCTATGTGTTTTACCTGATAATAATATTAAATCTCAATTAATTCAGACGAAATATATCATAGATTTACAAATATATATATGATTATTAGATGAAAAGATTTCTTACAATTGCAACTCCATGTTTATCCGCATGAGTTATATACACAAAGAAGGTGGAAAGAACAACCGAAATTAACGGGGCAATTGCAGGTATCCAGAAGAGTTTCTTGTTCTTTTTTCCCTGTAATATTTTATATTTATCATCATCATTTGTAAATTGTAGCTTTAAAATAGTAAAAGTTAAGAATTTTCTTATTCTTACAATGTATTTAGCAACTAGAAGGAAAATTAAAAAAGTCGATGCTATCAGAATTGTTTGCCAATTCCACTGCAAAAAAGCCGTAACAAAATCCGTTCAGTAAGCATACATAATATTCAATTAGGATATAACCCGACCCAACCCGGCCCGTATAAAGGGTGGGTACTTACCCCATGACGAACGTTTCCCCATACAGAGTGCATAACGGAAATAATATCGGATTCCTTTGTGAATTTTTTGATTCCTAAAAACCCTTTAAGTTGTTGAAGTGCGATTGTTATAGCGGCCCCACCCATAAATCCAACTACCGCAGCATGTGATAGGAAATCAATTAAAAATCCCAACCTGTTTATACAATTAGATTACAGTTATTACAGATTATATGTATGTTTATATATATATATATGTTCATGTTAGAATATGAGAAATAAATTTAAATTATACCTTAAGATACCAAGGGTAGCTTGAGTTATGCCAGCAAAAAAAGTAGCGGTAAATGCAAGATTTCGATACTCAATTGGATTTGTGATAGGATCAATTTCATTCTGAAGTAACGTTCCAAGTAAAAGCGACACCACAGCTACAGGACCTATCGCTATATCTCTTGAACTTCCCATTATTGCATACACTAACGGTGGAACAAAACTTGAATCTGCAAAACAAAAAAAAAAGAGTTTGTTAAAATAATTGTTTAATACATGTAAACATAAATAAACAATATATTACTTACACAATCCATATTGAGGTGGTAAATTCGCAAGCTTCGAGTATCCTATGTCCTGTTTCACAAATTAAACAAAATTAGTATCGATTTTGAAGATATTTTTATTCGAATTATGTAACTTATGCTTACCTGAGGTATGCAGAGACTAGCAATAGTGAGACCAGCTAAAAGATCACCACGAAATTTCATTAAATTATATCCTCGACCCCATTCAAGAATAGGGAAAATCGCTTGAATTCCGAGAACCATTTTTCGAGATTTGGATTGATCTTTAAAGGGTCGAAGAGGATCATCAGAAAAGAAAGTTTCTTTGAAAGTTGCTCGAATTTCATCCATAAGATTTTGCTTTGGTGGTACTCCAACTTTATGCATGTAAGGCAAATTATGACGCCTTGAAGAAGAAAAGCTTCTTGATTCATTCTCTATTGTATCCATTGTCTCATCAGTGTTGTAATTACCCATTAGTGATGAGAACTATTGAGTACTACAACTACACAACCTAATAATACACCACAATGTTGAAAGGAAGGTGAGAGTTAGAAATTTAATTTAAACTCTATTAGTTTTAGAATATGAATAAATGTTATTCCAACTTCTTGTTTATATAACTTGTAAGGTAATTCCAAGTCAAACTTTTCAAGCTAGTAAACAAGACTAACAAAAACCATGAAAAAGTATGAACCTGGATTCCCTTTCATATCATATACTAATTAAGAGGTACAATTAGAATCAAACACTTTGGGAAAACACCACGTGGCTCATTTAACAGCCCTTTATTAAATTATTCATGAGATCATTGCTGATTAAAGTTGAGTAAAATGTCTAAGTTTGACAATGTAATAATAATCTGCGGAAACTAGTGAAGTAGCTAGGAATCTAAGTCCATGAATAGCCTTTCTAAGGTGGCCTATTTTTTAATCATTTTCAACAATCAATTTTTTAATTTTTTTTCATAAATCAATCATAACAAACTTCACTCTGTTCATCTAATGTGGCTCTGCTTTCATATATTCAACTGAATTGTCATTAATCAAGAAGCAGTACCTTCATTTTTCGATGATATTTTTAAACTTTTTCATATTAATAATGATAAAAAGCATCTTGGCCATTCATATTGTTTTAATTTCACTATAACACAGTCTACACAGAGAAGTATAGTAGAAGTTGAAAAAAATCATATATATTGTTGACTATTTTAAAATAAAAATATTATAATTCATACTTAATGAGTTTAAAAACAGACAATGTCAATTTTTTCATACTATGAATGACATATTTTGTAAGCTTAGTATCTTAATCAACGACAATTATTCAATTTGATAATCAAAGTACAAGAAATTCAACATTATTCTTTAATCTAATTTCCTCTTTTGAGCTATAAGTCAAGCCTAGAAAGCATTGGAAAGTCAAATCAGACCCTTTAATATCCAAGAGAAAGTAACACTTAACAACTAAATCAAGAAGTTCCCCAAAATTCAAGCTCTCCAGAAGCTTTTATTCTTTACTAATAATTGTTATTCACATGGACTAAATTATAGCTTTTTTTAAAATATTCGTTCAAACATTGTTTTTCAAGTACTTATTTCCACTTTCACACTATAATTTAAACTGAAAGATAATAAACCATACTAATATAGGATATATGTAAATAATCTTTCGTTAAGGCATCGATATTATTAGAAAAATCATTTAGCTGTCATGAACCCACTAATATAAATCTTAAAATACAGATACAGGGTGTCTTTTTCATTGTTAAGGCTTAAAAAGAAAACAGTAATAATTTAGATCAAATTTTCAAGTTGGGAGCACTAGAAAAAACATTCTAAATACAGTGCATTATCAAACAAGAATATTTTTATAGTCAAATACTTTTTTATGTATTGGGTCGGTGAGTAAGGATCAAACCTTACCGTCTCTATACGCTTTCCATGTATACCATTGATAGTGGGTGTCACACTTTAACAACCTATAAAAGGTCCCTAGTTACGAAGATTACACACACATACATACAATATATTTAAACCCCCAATTAACGAAACTAAAAAAAATCAATTTTTTAAAAAGCTGAAAAGACTATAAAGCAGCTATCCACCAAGCCTTTTTTATGCGCACACTCAATGGTTTCAGTTAATCAATTACCAGTAATGGAAAAAAAACAACCAATGCTTTTTCACGAAGATTGTACCTTTTTTTCTCCAAAATTACGTCCAAGTTCAATGAATCTGATTTTTTCTCAAGATAAAATCACGTTACTAGGATGTTTTTCCTTTTCTTGGTTCACAACCAAGTAATTTCTGAATTCTGATGATCCCAGACACAATCTGAGAATTCACAAAGAGAGAAAAACAATTTGAATGCTAATTATTTTATGAGTTTCCGTCTTCGATATATAACGACATACAAACATTAAAGATACGATGACAATAATAAATATGTTATATAAACAAAGCTTACGTGAATTTATCGCAATTTTGTGTCTGGGATAAGTTTGTACTTAAAAAGGAATTAAAATAAAACAGGTAGTAGAGGATGATTTTTCTGGGAGACTCCACGTGTACGGGAAAAGTCAAGGAAGGGAAAAATACGACACCGTATATAGGGTCCACTAATTTATAGGTCAAACGTCAACTGGTAGTAGCGAATTTATATCGCCCACGTGTGGACCCTATGACGATTACGTGGGTACAGAGGTAAGCAGATGTATATAGACTAGTTTACGTCAAGGTTCGGTAAGTGCGAAATGAATGTTGAGATATTTAATGAAAATCATGCTCAAAGTCTTTTGCCGCTATTTATGGAAAAACTTGGGTAACTGAGAGAGTATTTGATACACTAAAAATATGTCACATCAATAAAGTATGTATAAGTATATTTTTTCATTAAATCTATCTACCACATTATACCTATATCTTTTTATAAAATTAATCATATCATATATATATATTCGTTTAGATATTGCCCGTGCCCAAAGGTCATTATGTAAAAGTTAGGGTTAACAAAACCGTTAGATAGTAAACGTATATTATATACAATTGAACAAATAAATAAAAGACCACATCTTGGAATGATTATTATACATTAAATAATTAATATGTAATGTAATCACACTGTTACATCTAAAAAATTTAACATAACTATAGAAATACAACCTAAAGAAAACGTTTGATACCCAAAAGTTAGATATATCTATTTTATTTGTCTTTATGTACCTCATTTTATTAACAGAAAAATGTATTTCTCCCTCTACTTCATTATTCACCACAAACATTTTATATAGACATTGCAAGCGTTGTGCGGAATCGACAATTTACCTCAAATCTTTCTTTTGTTATAGGAATCTTGTAATTCTAGATCTCCTATTTTTCTTTGTGGACCTAAGAAGTAGCACCACATTATTACACTCATGTTTTAATTTTTATGATTGGATTAAAATTTAAAATTCAGCGGCTACTTTACGATAGAATGGATCAGAAAATGTTATATTTATAGCCACATAAATATGTAATATTACAATAACATTTAGTCTATATGAAAGTATTCACAACAATGTTTACCTTTCTTTGTTGGTTACGAGTGATAACAGTAGTTATATGAAAAGTATCATGTAGGTAGAAATATGCTTGCAAATATGACAATCAGTAGTAGGTAGAAATATGCTTGCAAATATGACAATCAGTAGTAAATATTTCTTAAGTCAGTTATCTATTGATAAGATTAAAACTGTGATGATTAGAAACATCAAATATTTTAATATTACGGTGAAGGTGGAAGATACAGAATCCTTGCTTTAGTTTCAACATCATTTCTGTCAGAACACATTTTACTCACAACACAATAAACAATTTGAAGTTTATAATATTAACATCGTAATCTTTTACAAAAAAGACTAAAGATAAAAAAAAAAAAATTGAAAAAATAGTTAGCGTAATCATCAAGATTTTCAGATTCTCAAACATGTAGTAATATTTTATGCACAATTATTCATATTCTTCACATCTGAGTAATTCACTATGACTTTAAGGATGATGACTTTAAAGATGACGGGGAGGATTATTTTGCGTGCAGTTCATATAGATTAAAAGAACTCTGGATAAGGGGAGGCGAGAAAAAAGTTGATTATTAGTAACATGGGGTAGGGAGTGGAAGTATGTTTTACAGGTGTTGATATGTTTAAAAAAATTTGATTATCAGTAACATGGGTTAGAGAATGGGAGTATGTGCGTGGGTTATAATATATTCTTTACATAGTTGACACATGTAGAGATCTAGTCCATCAGAGGACCATATGCGTAGTTTACAAAATTTCTATCCCGTCGTTTGACCTTCAATTTTCCTTTTATAATACAGATGGATGAAAGTATTGTAAACAAAAAAAAGTTACATTTATTAAAAAATTGTAATAGATGAAAACACCTAATTTCTACTCATATGTGACAAATAAAAGATGTTATTCCGTTATGGATATAATTATCTATCAAAATTCACTTAGTTAGCTACATAAATAACACCAAAAAATATAACTACCAGAAGTATAACTACATGTGAAATATTTGTTTAAAATCATCCTCATATAGTATTGGTAATTTAACACCCTATGCAATCTAACCTGTAACATGGTTTGCATATTACGATGCAGAAACATAAGATTAATATAATTGCGAAATTAATGTATAACAAAGGGTAAAATTCCAACTCTTTGAAACATATGTATATGACATTATTATCCGTTAATGTTTAAAACAACAATAAGAAAGTATTACCACTCAATTGATAAATTTTTGGAGGAATTTATACGATTCCAAGAAATTGACCGGGTGCTTTTGGGAGTTTGTTTATGCAACCAATTGACAGAGTGCTTATAGGTAGCGAGTCCCAAGTTTGAGAAAAACAATCATGTTGGAGAGGCATAACCCTTCTACTTGAGCCATTTTAATGTCATACTGGTTAATCTCCATAGGTATAATCTTAGAATCTGCAATTTCAACCTCCTTAGTAACTATTTGATCATTTTGTCGCATTCATGCTTCCTTAGTTATACTATTTGCTTTCTCAGATCGCTAAGCAGGCCGTGTTTTATTTGTTTTTCCACTGAACAGATCATATTCGTAAGAAGTTGGTATATACTTGGGTTGTGTGCCCAAGGTCACTGTATCAAAGTTAGCAGAATTATGTCTGAAAGAACCAATCAACACCTAAATTTACTTCACTACAGAAATTCATCCAACAAACAATCCATATTGATTAGTAACTAAAAAAAAAAATGAACTTCACAATATGTCATTTTATTATTGAAACAGCCAGAAAGAAAAATTAAAATTTAATAACAGCCTTACACTTCACAATATCACCTATGTTAGTATGTTCATCTTCGAAAGTGTTGGCACGTCAACTGGATGGAACTCGTGAGAATATTTTGAATCAAACACTGTATGATGCAGAATCATCAAAAGAATTGTAATGGTAGATCTAAAGAAGTGGTTAAATTAATAATATTGAATGGGGTAAAAAGTAGTTAAGAGTAGTGGGGCAAAAGTAGTAGATTATTAATATATTTTTCTTATTTTTAATATCTGACACGTGGCAGGATCTGAACGATAGGAGATGCCATATATTTTTGCTCTAACTCAATCTGAACCGTTATTTGACTTTCGACTTGTCCCATATAATATAGATATATATCTTTTCATTAAATTTATTTATCATATTATAAATATATCTTTTCATAAAATTAATCAAATTATATATATCTTTTTTTATAAAATTAATCAAATTATCGAATAATTTTCCAAACTAAACCCTATATGTGGGGAATAGTTTTAGAATAAAAATAAAAATATTTGATGAAAAAGAATGTGTTACTATTGATCAGGTAAGCGTGGTTTTTTTTTTTTTTAATGAAAGTTTTTTTTTTTTTTGACGGGAATGAAAGTTTATTTCTTTCCTACCTTTTCACGATTTGGTGTTTATATACCATATAATTTTTTTTATTGTAGTTAGAAGTTAGAAATAATTAAAAATGTATAAAAAATAAAAAAAATAATAATTTAGTATAAATTCTTAACATTTAAAAAAAATATGTGGGTTGACTATTAAAATTTGATAATTTTTCAATTGACAAATTATATTAAACAAAGGGGTTATTGTTGAAAACATCCTCATAAAACTCTTTAATTGTTTTTTTTTGCCTTCAATAATCTTATTTATAAAAAAATGCCTAATGAAATAATTATTTATAGATAACATCCCCTTTATATTTTCTATACCTTTACTACCCTTATTATTAAATATATTATTTTATTTTAATACAATATTAATTTTTAAATATTAAACAAATAATAGGGTACTTCTTTTTCCTCCACCACCACCACCACCACCACCACCACCACAACCACCACAACCACCACCACAACCACCATGTATGTAACCACTACTACATCCACCACAACCATCACCACAACCACCACCACCACCACCACCACCACCACCACCACCTACTACTACTAATTCCATCGCACGCGCGCGTCCGTGATTTTTTTTTTAAAATCGTCATAACTAATTCAAAAAAAATCAGAAAATTAAAAAAATTGTATTTTTGAATAAAGCAAATTAATATTTACGTCTATGAATTTTTTTGATTTTTTTTGAATTTTTTTATTTTTTTGATTTTTTTTTCGCAGACACGGATTTTCATGTTTTAAACATGGAATTTCATGTTTTAAACATGAAATTCCATGTTTTAAACCGTGAAATAAACATGAAATTCCATGTTTAAAACATGTAATTTCGTGTCTGCGAAAAAAAAAATTAAAAAAAATCAAAAAAATCAAAAAAATCAAAAAATTCAGAAAATTCCGAAAAAAATCATAGACGTAAATATTAATTTGATTTATCCAAATATAATTTTTTTTTATTTTTTTGATTTTTTTGATTTTTTTTGAATTAGTTATGACGATTTTAAAAAAAATTCACGGACGCGCGCGTGTGATTATTAGTTTTTTTCTTATTTTTTAATTGTTAATTATAAGGGTTTTTTTGGGATGGGGCTGTTTTCAATAAATATTTTTTCCTAGGCACCTTTTTCTAAATAAGTTTTTTAATAGGCATCAATCAACAATTGGCTCTTAAACAAATTATTATATACAAATTAAAACTATATAAACATAATTTTATAATAAATTTTTTTTATTTATTTTGTGTTCATTTGGTCTTGATTAGGTTTTTATTTTATTTTATAAGTGCGCGTAAGCTGTCCCGGACACCCATACATCAAAAAAAATGTTAGGTTAAATTTTTTTTATTAGATTGCATGGGACGTCTAATCGGTCTATGCAGACGATTAATTGTGTTAGACCTATTAATTAGGCCCAGTGACATATTAATTAGATTGAATGGTCCAATAATCGATGTTTAGGCGAATCATCTAGTCACCCACTAGAATAATTTCTAGATAGATTACATTTTAAAACAACTAAACGTCATTTATTTTAGACTACTTCAAACATATTACTTTGTTTTAATACCTTAAATTAGTTTCAAATATGTATGGAACTAAAAAATAAAAAACTCTTATCGTTTTCTAGAAAACCAAATAAGTCTAACACAATTAATCGTTTGCAGAGACCGATTAAACGTCATATGCAATCCAATAAAAAAAATTAAACTAACATCTAATTACTTCCTACGCGGCAAATCAAACCTATAAAGTAAGAAAAAACTAACCCAGCCCAAATCAACACAAAATTAAAAAAATTGTCTATTGGAAAATTATCTTAATTTTTTTAATTTGCATATAATACTTTATTTAAGGGTCAATGCCCTCTTAAATTAAAATACTAATCGAACTTCCCAATTAGATTATACCATAATTTAGAGGAAAACATTACTATAATACCCTTACCTTTGACAACTAACTTGCTGACTTTGACTAGATATTTTCCCATTTAAATTAAATAATATTCAAAACTAAAAAAACATTTTAGCTCCCACTCCCGTTAGTAAAACCAATCTCACACACAAAATACACACACAACACGCACAAAACATGCATATCAAAATACACACACTAACACAGCGAAAATCGTTCAATCCTTCTTCACTGAAAATCGCTCGGTTGTTGTTCAAATCAAAGCAAAAAATTGAATAGCTTCGACTGATTATCTAGCTTCGAATGATTTCGTTTCACTTGATCGCTTCGACTTATATTTTTGACTGATTTCAGGTAATTTCTGATGTTTTTTTGTTTGTTTGTTTATTATGCATCTAGGCGATTAGTATAGTAGCTTTATGAACACAATGCATGCTTCTTATAACTGCTTTCTAGGGTTTAAATTGTTACTTGCGTGATATAGCACTTGTACCACAATCTGAAATGGGACTTGATAAATTAGCTGAAATGGGATTGATACTAGCTTGATATTAGTGTATTGAGTGTTAGTTGTCCAATTTAGGTTTACTCAATTGATATACAATTTGAAATCAGTGTGATAATTAGTGGTAAATGTTATAAAATATCAATGGGATGGTTTGTGTTTATTACAACACTCATCGTTAATGTGTTATGGGTACCAAATTCCATAATGAAACTTTAATAAACACAAGGATTAAGTGTAATGAATTAGGTACTGAATTTGACTGTTGTAATATGTGTTAATTATCCCATTTACTGTAGTTAAGTGTTAATTTGTCAAATGTATCATATACACATAGATTAGTAAAAAACAGTGTGCATGTGTATTCTGTAACTTATATGTAACTTATTTGCGTGATATAGCACTTGTACCACCATCTGAAATGAGACTTGATAAATTAGCTGAAATGGGACTGATACTAGCTTGGTATTAGTGTATTGAGTCTTAGTTGTCCAATTTAGGTTTACTCAATTGATAAACAATTTGAATTCAGTGTGATAATTAGTGGTAAATGTTATAAAATATCAAATGAGATGGTTTGCATCTGAAAATGATTTGTGTTTATTACAACACTTATTATTAATGTGTTATAGGTACCAAATTCTATAATGAAACTGTAATAAAAACAGGGATTAAGTGTAATGATTCGTTACTGAATTTGACTGTTGTAATGTGTGTTAATTATGCCATTTACTGTAGTTAAGCGTTAATTTGTGCGCATGTGTGATGGGACAAAATCCCATCTAAATTTCTTATTATTTGGTTAAGAAATTGGAAATCACATGTGAGATGGGACTCAACTATGTTTGAATCTGGTTTTTCAATGTTGAATGTATTAACAATTGTGATTCTTGTATCTTGATAAAGATATGACTACTTAGGAGGTTAGATCTTCAGTGGACGGTCTATTTACTGAATTGAAAAACAAACACATCACTAAAGCACACATACGTGCCTGCAAACCATTGTTATTCTATCTTCTAATCAAGGAGATACACAGGCAGACAAAAGAGATGAAAGCATTGAGGAAGGACAACACAGCTTAAAAATGTTATGTTCTTTAATGTAGCCATTCTTTTTTTAGCACGTAAATCGATGTGAACCCTCTGAAGAATATGTTTATCCACGTTATTTCAAATGGTTGAATATTATTCCTGTCAAAGAAGGCGACAAGTTCAAGGCAGAATATCTCGACACTGTTAGAACAAAAAATGTAAGTGTAAAGTTTAAGTTCAAAACAGTTTTATCGTTAAAATCATGGGTACTAAAAGTTTATTGCTTTGCAGGGTAGGGAAGATGACTTAGTGCTTGAGCCATCAGAGGATCAAACTATTCAAATGGCATATGGAGATTAAGATAGTGACAACGAGGATGATGTTGAAGAAGAGGAAGAAGACGAAGAAGTGGAAGAATCAGAAGAAGAAGAAGACTATGATGAAGATGAGGAAGAAGAGGAAGAAGATAATGAAGAAGAAGATTATGATGAAGAAGACTATGATGAAAAAGATGAAGAAGAGACCTTGAATGAAGATGATGATGATGAAGACATGGGTTTCAAAAAATCTGGGAATGAAGATGAAAAAGAAGCTACAAATACAACAGCTGATGATGATATGATGTTTGATAAGAGTGTCCCGTATGATGACAATTCAATAAATGAAAACCCTGAGACAGAGAAAGTAATTAATCAAGAACAAGAAAAAATCCAAGACCGTGAGACTGAACAAGAGAATCCAATTAAAGGCCAAGAGAATCCAATTGATGGCCAACAAAATCCAATCCCCGAGAAAGAAATTAATCAAGACGATGTCCCATATAACAATGAAGCAGAGATACACGAGAAAGAAGATGAAGGACTACAAATCAAGTCCATGAGACCGAGGCAGAAATTAATCATGATCTCCCATGTAACAATGAACTAGGCTCACAAAATGGGACAAAAAGCAGTTCAGATTTACACTTATTTAGCCTCAGATTATTGCAATTGGATAGTGATGTTGAAACAGCTGTGAAATATGGGTATAATGAAGGACAAAGACACAAAAAGGAAGAAATCTGAACAGTTGGAAGGGAGACAAATAAGAATGAAACAAATAATGTAGATCCATTGAGTTCGATGGATGAAAAGATAACTTCAATGGAGGATAAGTTGTATACTGTGATAGAAGAGAAAGAAAATTTTAAAGCCGAGCCGAAGATAAAAGAAGAAACAATAAAATCCTTAGAGAACCGGTTAAGAGAAGTAGTGGATATTGAAAAATTTGCAAGAGAGAATGCAGAAGAGTATAATAATAACTGGAAAAGTGTGCAAATATTGTATGTTGAAGCTACCGCTGAGAATACATCACTAAAGAATGAAGTTAAAGAGAAAGAAAGGGAGATGAGGGAACTAAGAATAAAACTTAGTGAAATAGAACAGAAGCTAACACGTATGGATCCAGATGTGTATAGAGAACACCTAGAAGAATTTGAACAGAAGCTGAAAGAAGAAAGAAACTATAGAAACTAATATAACAAAACAATGAACATGTTTAGTGATGAAAATGATACATTATTTGCAAAAGTAAATAAAGTGCAGGAGGATTTGGATATATTCTTACAAGAACCGGAGTTACCTGTACCACTTACAGAAATTATACCACCAAGTGTTGAAAAAGACATACCAACAAGTGTTGAACAAGAAATGAAAAAAAGCTTTTAGAACAAAAATGATGGTTGCTAGGAAAATGAAAACAAAAACAAACCAAGAAGACACTGAAGACCAAGAGCCTGAGGTTGAAAAAACTGATGAACAAAAAAACCCGAGGATGAACAAACACCAATGCCTGAAACTGCTACAAAAAAAAGAAAAAAATCATCCGAGAAAAAAAGCAAGGGTGAAAAAAAGAAGAAAAAAAGAGCGGACAAATATCTCGTTACGCCTTCTACGATGGTAAAAAGAGTCAAGGGTGGTCATAGGGAAGGGAGACAAAAAGTGATTGGAAGCTCATTCGTAACACAGACAAAAAAGAACAAGCTAGATGGTACCTCAGATGGGACCTCGAAAGTTAAAAAATTGCACCTTTAGCTTCTTCTCAAAGAACATTTGATTTTCTTCAGAAAATGGGAAATAACAAACCTGAGAATGTGAATATTTGGGAAGATGAAGATCTAAGCATCACAGTTTCCGAAGCAATGCAACTTGCTCGAAAAGGAGAAGAAATTTCTGAAAATGTATGAGATTATTTAATATCTAATATTATAATAATTATTATTGTTAGTTAAGTGTATATATATTACTATTTATGAATAATGGGATTTGTATATTAGGTCATTGCTGGACTCTTGAGAATGATGGGGGAAAGGTATAAAGAAAGTGAAGCTGTCGTTGTCCACATCGACATTGGAAACGAGGTGAGAGTGATAATTTGCAAACACTAAGAAAAAACATGTCTTGAATAATTGATTTACAAATAATGTTTAATTGTAGGTCTTTCGAAACGAAGATGATGTTGATGGACAAGATAAATTTATAACCGAGCAATTCAGGACTTTTTTCGAAACACATAAATATATATTAATCTTGTACAAAGTAATAAGTGGAAGTGGTTATTACTGGTCAATGATTATGTATTTCAAACAAGGATCTATGTTTTTTATCCAAGACACAAACAACGGAGTTGCTGCAAGCAAAGCAAATATGGTGGCAGAAAGAATACTGAAAGGACTCGTTGATGAAGTGATAGTTCCTGAACAACGGAAGCAGAAGAAGAAAGCATGTCCAATCGATATAAATAAGATTACATCCTACGAACATGTCCTATTCCAACCAAGATAAATCATCAACGATTCTAAAGTTTATTCCCTTATAATTGCTGCTGAAGTATACAGACACAAGATAGTTCCCCCGAAATACAAAAAAGGGGAGGCAGAAAAGTGGGGCGTCTGTCTTCTAAATTGGTTGATGAATGAAGATTGTGACGAGAATATGTGTTTATGCAAAAATATGGATGAAGACTTGCATATGTACGACAATATATAACGATCTAAATGAGATTATGTCTTATGAACATATCGTATTCCAATCATCAACATTTCTCTTTATTTCTCTTTCTATTTCAAACTATGTGTTACTATTTTAAATTTTGTGTGTTTTTATATAAGTATGTTTGTGTTTTAATACATGTGGGTGTTTTATAAGTATGCATATTTCAGAGAATAGTAATGTGTATTCAACTGGGAGTTTGTTGGATTTTTTTGAATTTTAAAAGTCAAGGGATATTCAATCACGATTTTAAAAAGTCTATTAAAATCTTGGGGTATTCAATTGAGATTTTAAAAACTCTTTTTAAATCTAGATGTATTTGATCAGGACTTTTTTAATTCCATTAAAATTTTAAGGTATTCAAAAGTCATTGGACTTTGTAGGAGTTTAAGCTTTCATTATAAATAAACAAAGTCTTCTAGAAATCTTGTTACAAAAGTAGAGATTTTATAACTCCAACCAAAAACAGGTAAAAAAATTCATAAATTGTTATATAATTTTTTTTATACTATTGCTTGTTCTTAATAATTCATAACAGATCCTATTTTCAATATTACTACCTCGAGTAGCTTCAGGAATAGTCGAATTGATCCGAGTTCTTTGCACGCCTCCTGGTGGAAAATCAATCATCTTTTAGCAAATGTATTAGACAATTATGAAGATAGAAAATCAAAAAATTGATTTTATGATTATCTCTAACATTGAGAAAGATTGATTAATGATCTTCATCATTGAATGTTTTTATGAAAAGCATAGCTTCAATTCTTATGACAACAAATGGTATTTTTTTTTTGACATTACAGCAAATGGAATTTTAAGCAAACTAATTAGGTACATGGAATAGAGAGTGTATACCGTACCCAACTAAAACATCATGTTCACTTATTCATTTCACCATTTTGATTACTACTGGAATTCAATGCTTTATTCAAAATTTTGAATTTCTGCTTTTAACAAGCTATATTAATTTAAGAACTGGATTTCAAATATTTTCCTCATTGTTTGTAATTTTATTGGCTTATTGGGATTTGGGTATCTGACAAAAACCCTCAATAATTATTGGGTTTATTGCACAACTAGTCCTTGTTTCCATGTTAAATAAGCAAATGTACATGTGGTTTCAAGAATCTACTATGTTTTATACATTTTAATGCTGCAATATTATTCCCTGTACGTGAGTATATGCTACTTTATATATTCTTTATTATTAGCTATGAAATTATTCAATGTTTACGGTTGTGTAATTTTTTTTATCTTAAAAATTATTTTTTAAAGTCCATTAAAATCTATTCAAGATTATTAAAATCCTTTAAAATCTTGACGTAAGAATCTATCAAACTCTATATAGAATTAAAAGAATCCTTCAAACTCTATATGGTTTTAAAGTTTATGGACTTTTTAAATTCCAAAAAAATCTAACAAACTCTTAGTTGAATACACCCTCCTAAGATAAATGGGAATTGTCTCATTAAGGTAGATGGGAATTGTCCCATTAAGATAGATGGGACGAGTATATCTTTCAATTTGCAAAATGGTTATCTTCCTCAACCTTCCTTATGAGAAAATAATCAGCTGCATGATTAGGCATATAATTCATAATAAAATCTAAAATCATCACACAAACAAGAAAAAACAAATCAAAACATAAACAACTCTTGCAAAAAAAGACATGGATACTTTTTTTAATGGTAGCATGTGGGATTCAAACTTGGGATCTCATAAATAAAGTACTAGCAAGTAACCGCTAGGCTACGTTTAATAGTCAAATATACTTGTTAAATATATATATAACTTCGCAACACTAAAAATATCTTGATTAAGATATATAGCCTAGGAGTTGTCCAATTAAGCCTATAGTTTATAATAAAATCTAAAATCAACACACAAATAAAGACAAAAACAAATCAAACACAAAAAACTCTTGCAAAAAAGATGGACAATTTTTTAACATAGAATGTGGGATTTGAACTTTGGATCTCATAAATAAAGTGTTAGCATTTTACCGCTAGGCTATGTTTAATCATCAAACACACTTGTTAAATATTTATATATAACAATATAACACTAAAAACATCTTGATTAAGATAGAGACCGTAGGAGTTGTCCCATTAAGCCTATAGTTTATAATAAAATCTAAAATCAACACACAAATAAAGACAGAAACACGTTATAACACCTGATCAAAGGTATATGCATATGAAAGTTCAAAATTGTAGCACATATGAAACTTTAAAAATACTCAATGTGTTCAACAACTAAAAAAATGCTTATTTCAACAACTAAAAGATTATCAATAGTTTTCAACGATTGTGATCAAAGCACAGCAGTGCATGTGGAACGATTGTGGTAACAAAGTTGTTTGCAACGACCGCAAATCCTTCTTTTCCAAGAATATTCTACTCCAGCAAGATGACGATTCTTTTTCGGCCTCCCAGGTGTTCGTTTGGTTGAAGGAGGAAATACTGTAAACTGATTGTCATGATCACTATCATCCTGAAAAGTTGAGAGAGCTGGGATACTATAAGAGTAAGTCTCCCTGAATGAGGATTTATGGTAGTATTTATCGACATACGCAAATCTTGTACATTTCTGAGCAGATTCTATTGCTGCGACAGCATGAACACAAGTAAACCCAACGATTTTTTAGCTGCAATAAGAACAGGTCTGAGATGATATATCAACAGTCATTATCGGATCAGAATGAACCTGGAAAACAATTTCACTAGATGGTTTCACAACCCAAGGGCGGCAATATTTGAATTTGTCCCAGTATCTAACATCTGAATCAACTGACAATGTAGTGGTGCACAACTTCGACAGCTTGTGACGTTTGACCATTTCCACCATGATCAAGTTTCGCATACTATCAATCAGGTAAGTGACAGGTAACTCAAGACACTCTTTTATCTGTGCGTTAAAAGCCTTAGCTGCATTTTCTGTCATTTCACCATATCGCTTGCCCTTGAAAAATGCATCACAAAAATGCTCCTTTTGCAAGATTTTCATAATAACAATCGCTTTGTCTGATCCCGCCTTACAAAATGCTCTGACACATTTATCGTACTCTGATTCGTTAACAGCATGTGCAATATCATCCAGGTAACACATCATACTTTTAGTAAAGCCACTAGAACCTTTGTATTTAGTCTTTAAATTCTTCTTCAGGTGTACCATGCAAAAAGCATTCGGTGAAGATGGAAAGGCAGTTCGTAAAGCCAACACTATATCCGGATGACGATCAGAAACAAAGGTAATCTATCGTTCTAAAATAAGTTGAGTAAGGAAACTCAAAAACCTAGTCCAAGACTAACCGTCTTCTACCCGACCAATAAAAAAAGCAACTAGAAACAAGCCTGAAAAGACAGAAAATCAGATGGGACAAATTGACAGATGGGACAAATCCCATATTGACAGATGGGATAGAATCCCATGCTCAGAGATGGGATTTGCAAAAAAAAAAAAAACAGAACATACCACTGTTTGCATCCTTTGCAGTAGCAATAAGTAGTACACCCTTGGATTTGTTCTTCATAAATGCTGCATCAATAAAGAGCAATGGGCGACAAGTTCGAAAACCCGCAATACAAGCCCCAAATGCAATGTGACAATTCTCAAAAGTTTGGGTTTCAGGATGAACATGTAAATACAGCTGCGTAGATGGATCAACTGCTTTTAAGTTATGAAAATAAGGATAAATTTGATTGTAAGATAGACCGGCATCTCCAAAAACTGAATTCCTTGCTTTGTTAACAGCACTGTATGCACGTTTATATGATATTTCATAACCATAGCTATGTTTTAAATGTATAACGATATCATTTGATCTCGTAGATGGATTACTCTTTACTTGATCCATTATTATGCCCTTAAGGACTTAAGAACTTAGATGATCACAAGTCATAGATTTCTCGGGTACACCACACGTGTGTTCTCCTCGAAATGAACAAACATAAAGCTTTACCTTTGAAACATCAGAAGTAGCTTAAATATACCAACTACACCCTGTAGCTTTCTTGTGCTTGTAATATACACTTGCTCTAGCTGCACGATTTTGATTGAAAGTAAAATCGTAGCCTGTTTCACGTGAATAATTAGCAACAGTGGACCTTAACTCCACAATATCACCAAGGTATATTTCACCAACAGGTTTCAATAGTTTATCCCAATTGGCACTGAGAAGTTTCTTCTCAGTAAGAACATGGCGTTCTTTATCTATACTCCGAGATTCAGTATTTGATCACTACCTAACAAACATGAAGCAGCCGATACAAGTGAAGATGAAGATATTAGAGAACTTGAAGCATCAGATGTTTGTGAAGATGTAGAAGAAGGACCAGTTGCAACACTAATCTCAATAAGAAGGTTACTCAATGGAGTTGACAAATTATGATGAAATAACCATACAATAGTAGCAAAATCAGCTTCACCAAGCATTAAACAAGACTTTTGATTGCCAAAAGTGTATATGTATTCTAACAAGCAAACACTCAAATCTTTCCAGCGACCTATAACATAATCCTTGATCGACTGGAATAAATCGAAAAAGTCAAAGGGATATAGAGCAAGTTGATCACCATATTTAAATTCAACAATAGCATTAGATGCCATAATACAAATCCCGAAAACAAAAAACACAGAACATGAATAAAACAATGATCCCATCTATGAATAAACCGCACCAAAAACCCCAAAAACCAAACACCACCAATTTGTCCCATCTATAAATTGAAGAAACATTGAAGGATTGAAGCTAAGTAACACTAAACCTAGAGAAGGAACTCGCGGCTAACTATAGAAATTGACGTAAGAATCAAAAAATCAAAAAAAATTGCAGCGCAGACCATGAATAAACAATCAAAAGCAAAAACCACACAAAATGTCCAATCAAACACCGAAATATATTAAAATATACAAAAACTATCAACAACTAACACAAGACCCTAACAATTCATCAAATTTATGAAAGGAAGAAACATTGAAGAAACGGAAAAACGCGAAAACTTAAAACTGAAGAACTGGAGATAGAGAAGAATAAACCTCGAGAATTGAAGATAGCGAAGGAAATTGAAGAATAAAAAATGTGAAAAATTTGCAGCGCTGAGCAATTGATAAAGCAATTGATGAAGGAAAAGATGATCCTCCTCTCCTCTGCGACCTAATTTAACAAAGACGAACTATTAATGGAATGAATCTGCTTCAATTGGAAATAATATCTAGAAATTAATGGAATCAATCCGCTTCATAGAAAATCAATTTCACTTGCAAGAAAATCATTGAAACTGGGTTTAGATATAATGAAGAAAATGAGAAAAAAATGCCCTTTATACCGTCGGCTGCGAGAAATAAAAAAATAAAAAAAAATAAAATGCTGACTTTGACTAGAAGGGTACCAATGTAATTGTGCAATGTAAATTTGATTTAAATGGGAAACAACCTAATTTATTTGGGAATGAATATTCACCTGTCAATATTTGGGCATAGACAATGTGAATCATGATTTAAATGGGCATTATCCCTTTATTTAATATAATTTGTCAATTGAAAATTTTAATATAATGTTGATAGTCAATTCATATATTTTTTGAATATTAAGAATTTATAAGAATTATTATATTTTTTATTTTCTATATACATATATATATATATATATATATATATATATATATATAATTGTTTCTCACTTTTAAATACAATTAAAAAATTGATATGGTATTATATATGAACACCATATGGTAAAAGGGAAGAAAAAAAAACCATCCAGGACGCTCACTTACCTGATCAATACTATATTCTCTTACATCAAAGTATTACTATTATTTTTATTCTAAAACTATGTCCCCACATATAGAGTTAGTTTACCCAAGTATTTCCCATTATTCATAACCTATTGGGCTATAGTCAGAGACAACATAGTGAAGACCTATGGACCCGGTTTTGCTATATCATCAAAATTTGGCAAGTTAGTATATTGACTTGACTTTCTTGTTCTATTATTTTGTTGGTGGTTATTCAGTAAATATTTATTTAGGTCAGTGTTATTCAATAATATTAATATTATTAATAATAATATAAAATATATATATATATTCATGTGAATAGTTGTATTAAATAAGAATGAATTTAAATAGGTTAACAAGATTGGTTTGTGTGGGTTAGAATTAGTCAAATTTGTCAAAGTTATATCTAAATTTGACTATATTAATACATTTTACTCTCGATAAAATTCAAAAATAATACAAAATTACATAATGGTTTATAGTTTACTCCATACAAAAGAATAAGAGTATAAGACTTACAAAATTATACATTTCGCTCCCGAAATTCGAGTCGTGAATCTTAATAGACGTATAGTTAAAAGTTATTACAGAACATCAAAATTAACATAAACTACTACAAACACAATTGTTCATGATTTCATTACATTAGTAACCTATTTAATACTACAAGATAAATATAATAAAAATTTAGATTTTAGAATATTCAAAGGTATAAAATTTCAAAATACAAATGTGGTTTGATCTTGAAGTTTTGAACTTGATTCACAGAGGATTGCATATTTAAATGTATATTTGTATAGGGAAGTCAGAGGTTTAGAATATAACATTACAAGTTCAAATATCGTTGTTAATTTCTAACTTTGATCCCAGATTATAACAATCATCATGGACTCAAGTAGTCGAATATTTTTTTCCAGTTATCACTGGCCTTCATTTTTACTTTATAGGCCTAAAAATAATTAAAAATTCATTATGGTAGTCAACTCAATAATAAATAGAAACTCAAACATGACACGACGACAACCATCAACATAAAAGGCTACTCTATATCATGTAACGTAAATTAATTTAATAGAGCGCTTACGAATTACCAAAATATGATAATCAAAAGCCATCAATACCTCTTGATCAAGTTGTACCATCTATATATTGTCACGTTAATGTCAAATGAACCTAATAAAGTATAAATAATAAAATCGTATAGTTTACAATGTAAAAGAATAAAAGTGAACTATTAATTAAAAATTATAAACAAACAAAACATTTATAAATAATTAACAATCTTGTTTTCTAGTCCTTCAATCTAGTCCACTGAGACTCTATAGGAAATATAAATTGTATCCCTTGACCAACTTTGGGTGCAAACAAGGGCCTACATGATATTCGTGTTGATAGAATTTTGAACGTATTTAAGTCATCTTCCCTTGGTTCTAAAAGTCAATTCTTACGAAACTGTAGACATCTAAGTAACCAAGACATCTCTAATCATTCTGGACAGCACCGAGAACCTATTTAGAATTAACCTTCCACAATCTAAACACATTAAAAACATCAACATTACCCTCTATATCCTCAAGTATGTATATGTCTTATATTGTTTTACCCCGTGATATTTGTTTTCAGTCCAAGTAAGGCTTAAACTTGTAGACGAGGAGACGAGGATGAAGAATCAAGGTTATAATCCATATTTACAGAATAAATAACAATTGGATATTGGAAACATAAGAGTAATTAGTAAAGGTATACTCCGCATTTACTATGTTTTTTTAAGTAGTAAACCGGGGTTCACCATATCTTTCAGTGAACCATAAAGACATCTTTTTCCAGGAAATAGTTATAAAGAACAACATGTTCATATTCAAGTAATATCCCACCATTAGTTGAACTTTAGTTCCATTGTCTTTGTCATGTAAGCAAACAATAAACTATCGTCCCCAAACAGTTCAATAATTCCTAAATACATAATTACGATCTCATCAAAGTACATGTTAGATGTAACAAACAATGAACTAAGAAATCAAGAAAGAGAATTATAAAACAGTTTCAAAAACTTAACCAAGCAATGTTTTTCCCCAAACAAGTGCACTAAGGTTAAAATTACCATCTTCAAGAATATAATCATTAAATTTCTTATCATCCAAAAGCATACAACATAAATCTTTTTCAAATATTGCACCCATCAAGTATTCAATATGTATAATTACATCTATTAGCAACATCAAGACAAATAAGAGACTTTTAATCAACATCAACCCACTTGACACATCTTTTAAAGGAAAGACTAGGAGATGACCTAACATTGTAGGATTACTAGAAAAATTATTGTGCATCCTTCAAAATAGGACACATTTGCGATTTCAGCTAAAGAAATTGCACCATCAGAGTTCATGCAACCAACCCAGTTTAATCTGCGAGACAGTCAAATGATCTGTCAGGTACGAATAAGTACATTTGATTGTGTTTATGGATAATTTTTTTAACATATAATGTATTTGGTGTCGATGCAAGAAGTTAGACAAGATATTCTTGTAGATTTACGAGCGGCAGCTGAATTGGTACAACGTTACCAGGACCGAGGTTCAAAAAAATATCTTAGGGAAATTGTATGTTGACTAAACCAACATGGAATATCCTCTGATGTGGATAACTTATAAAGTGAGTTTGGGGGACTTAGTGTTTAGGTATATAACGAGTCACATTCGAACGAAACATCTCCACGTAGAATGTGGTTTAGAAGGAAAATTGTATAATATGTTTGCAATGTTCACTATTGTTTATAAGATAATTTAATTATTAATATGCTTTTGTTGTTCAACTATGATTACATACTAATTTTTACGAAACAAATAAGATACTCATAAAAATGATAAATAAAATCACACATAAAGTCACTAAAAAAATAAATTACAAGGTTACACTTAGTTATGCTTTGCACGTTGTTTTGTTGTGACAGTCTGCTTACATTTGTTGCATTTTCTAGAAACATGTCTCTCTCTTGCATCCATGATGATTGCTTGTTTCCCTTTTACGACCAAGTTTACTAACCAATATCCTTGGGTCTGGAATAACCTCAAGACCATCATATTTTGGCCAATAACATTCGTCTTCTATGACATTAAACGTCGGCTCAAAGTGATTATAGTTTTCTTGGCAAGTATAGTACTTCAACCCTAACTCCCCATCTAACAATCTTCTTTGCTGACAAACTGCCGTTTCATGTGGGCATGGTATGTGTAATAATTGACAGTCTCCACAAGAACACTCTTTGTCTTCCATACATACGCATAACTATCCTAGAGTTACTAATCTTGTGAAGTTTAAGCCGCATATGCCATAACTTTGAATAGATTAGTCTGATCGTGAAAACCAACTAATTTTCAATATATGGACTTTATTTTAATTTTATCAATGATTGTCTGCACACAGAACAATATTTTTTTACCTAGAACTGATAAAGTGATCCTCGCTTCTTCTTGTTTGAGTGGGAAATAATAGTTGGACCAATAGTAAGTGAACAATATGATTGCAGTCATGGGCAACCCTCTTGATCCTTTCAACACGTTGTTGAATATCTCAGACAAATTTGTGGTCATGACACCATATGGTGACCACCATCGTACGCGAGGGCCTAATTTTCTAGTGGGATATGCTCGATCCACTTTTTATAGCTACCATTTGTACCCATTTTTCAAAATTTCTCACATTCTTTATAAAATCTCCACTTACTAGATTGACTGGAAATTTCAATTTTTATAACTTCATAGCACTATTGTGACATTGATGGTTGAATTTGCTTGCAAAGTGATAAGCACAAAAGCGCTGTTTAACACATGTTAAGTGTTATTGCATAGCATTTGCAATGTGTAACGAGTTGTCTCAAACATCTACAAGAGAAACCCCATGTTTCGTTCAATTTGTTATCGGCTATGGGGATAGCATAAAGGATACATCCAAAGTTGAGCATCATAGGCGACACCAACGAGTAATCTACCATCGTATTTACCGTATAAACGAGTTTCATTATACTAACCAAAGGCCTGTAGTGGTGAAATCCTTCAATATCAGCTCCAAATTCCCAAAAGACCATACCAAAATTTGTTGTCCTGGTAGAATGATTAATGTAGCGATTGGATAAATCGTACAACTGCTCCATGGTTTGACCGCATAAACTCACTAAAAAGTCTAGAAAATTTTGTAAACGCTTCCTCATAGGTTCCAAAAAATTTCTCTTAAGACTTTCTACTTCACACGCCACACCTTTGCATACAAAATCATGTACTGGTGTTGCTCAAAGTACTTGCTAATATCACAGCGACATGCAACTCTATATCAGCACCCACTAGCTGGAATACATTTTCAGCAACAAACTCAGATGTAATTTTACGATGATATTTGACCATTACCTAGTTAAGACATGTGTTTGTGTGGTTTACTTTTGATATTTCCCACATCGCAGATCGTTTTCTTAACGCACCTCGGTAATTCTAGGATAACCACTAGCTTGCTTTTCATATTTGAGTACCACATACAGAGGGGTAGACTTGGACACCCTGAATTGATGGTGGTTGGATATGTTCCATGTTTGGATATCCACCAAAAGCTCCTCCTTTGAGTGATACATCATCCTATTACAAATATCACTTACCACTCCCACTGAATCTTTATAGAAGTTCTATCAATCACTGCAAATATTTGGATTTTCCCAATAAACATCTATAAATCCAAGAATAGGTGGCTCGTAGGTGGCTACATGGTAGATGTTGAAGCTCCTTCATCGCTTAACGAACCTTCCTCATCATTTGACAAACCATCCTCGTCATCAGAAGATACATGTTCTTTCTCGGGATTATCAATTTCATCTACAATTGTAGTTTCCACATGAAACAGTACTTCATAGGATGTTGAAGCTTGATATGTAAGGCGACCTTCTACAGCTACCCTGGTTCTAGTCGGTGTGTAAACTATGTGTACACCTTGATACATAAACCTTGCATATCCTATTGATGTCTTAGCATGTAATGAATCATCCCCGTCTAAAAAAACCGGTACTAAATCATACAATAGGGGGTCAACTTTTACTAACATCTTCAACCAAGTCTTGACATTAAAATCTTGATAATCTGTGCCACATTTTTGACATATTGTTTGTTTAAGATCAGTTATTATTGCGTTTTCTTGATTTGGAAAAAAGTTTGATTTTCTCTAGTGTAACCAACAACACCATTTTTGGGACCATAACTCATGCCACCAAAATTACAACTCCACCAAAATGTCATATGACCTACAAAATTATAATAAAATTAACACTCCCAACTATAATTAGATAATAACATAATTAAAATTAATGATAACAATATTAATTATTATAATAATTATAATTATAATTTAAATAAATATTTTAACAACTTTTAGTTATACTTCATGTAAAAATAAAAATAAAAATAAAAATAATTACACTTGTTTAGACATTATAACAATACATTATTAAATATATAAATTAAACTATAATTATAAACAAAATATAATTAATTAAACAGAACTTACTTAAACAATATATTATTAAATATTTAATTTTTGTTATAATTATAAGCAAAATATAATTAATTAAATAAAACTTACTTAAACATTGAAATAATACATTATTATTGTTATAAAAGTAAGAAAAAAATAAGAAGAGACAAAGAATAAGAGAGGAGAGTAGTATGATTGATATAAGAAGAGTGTAGATTATAATGTTTATATGTTCTATTTATAGTGAATATGTAAACCCTAAACCTTAGAATTTGTGGGCTCGACCGTACGTCATTGGGTTGGACTGAATGTCCATATAATATTTCATAACACTCCTCCTTAGAGATTCAATCCTTAAGAATATTCCTCGTTAAAACCTTTCTGGAAAAACCCTTTGGGATGAAATCCAGTGAAGGAAAAAGAGTATGATATCCTTATGCTTTAAATCAGCCTTGTTAAAAAACTTTCTCAGAAAAACTTTGTGGGATAAAATCTTGATAAAGGAAAAAAGAATGCAGTGAGTATTTATCTTCCGCTCATGTAAGTATAGCAATAGTGATCTTCAAGTTGTCATCTACTCTCGTTCTCCATGATCTCAAATATTCTCATAAATGTAACAATAATTCAGATTAGACAATATATTTAGTCACATTAGTACACATCACTGAAATTATGCAAAACGCAAATACATGTATATAAAATATAAGACACAATTACGCTCAATTACGATAACTAGTATTACGCACATAGTCATATATGAATAGGGGTGGAAATCGGCCGGATCGGATCGGAAAATGTATTGTTCGGAAATTTCCAATTTTTTTTCGGAAGAGCAAAATCTGATCCAATTCCAATCCAAAAAAAATCGGAATTCAAAATTTCGTTCCAATTTCGGAACACCTGGAAATTTTCGGAATTTCGGAAGTTTCGGAACTTCTCTTTTATTTATTTTTAAGATACAAAAATAAAAAAGAATATCATTTTTTGCAAAAGTGAAAAGACAAGGCTTGCACTCATTTACCATGCAGTGAGTTAGCAACTCTCATTTTATTCTAAGCAATTGTATCCTTTCTTTTTTATTAAAACGAAAAACTTTACAAGATTTACCCAAATCACCACATTTCGCATACATGAACATCGAAGAAGTAAGGGCGGTTATGTCTTCCAAGAATAAATTCCTAAAAACATACCCGTGAATCTCTTTTCCACCCTTTAAACTTTAAATTCGTACAAGCGGGTAGAAGATTTGTAAAAAAGAAGAAGTGAAAAGACAAGTTTTGCTTTTAGTCCATATCACTAGTGGCACCCTTACCTTTTCTGCTGATGGCGTCATTGTGTGTGATAATATGTGTCTTATATAAGAAGGGGTCGCCGCCGATAGAGTTTTTTGTATGGGCCCAAAAAAACTTGGGGTTTAGGTTTACCTAGGGTTATAGTTATCTATTTTAAAATTTACATATATATATATTATATTTATATATATTATATAATAATATATATAAATATTTCAAAATATAAATATTATTTAGGAAAATATTCGGAAAATAATTGGAAAAAACCGGAAAAAAACCGGAAATAGAAATCGGATCGGATTTCGGAAATTCCAAATTTTCAAAATGTAATTCCAATTCCAATCCAAAAAATGTCGGAAAAATCGGAATTCGGAAATTCGGAAATCGGAAGGTAAAAAAACAATTCCAAATACGAAATTTTCGGATCGGAATTGGTCGGAAATCGGAAATTTCCGTTCTAATTCCACCCCTATATATGAACACATATTTTATTTACGAAATATTACACAAATACATATGGTACACATGGAAATATCTTAGACAATCATAATATATAATGACACTCTAATTTACACAAAGATATTTCTAATCTATATCCTGGGATTTATATATAAGCGCTTTTAGTTTTTTAAGAACCTTTATATGAATTTTTTGTATCTCATAAATAATATAGGTAAATTTACCTTAGACACACATGAAATTCTTTATAAAATTTCCAAGATATAAATCATCGAACACTCATATTTATCATATGGGTATGAATATACCTGAACGCGTTTTCTATATTTGGCCATTTTTTTATTCTTGACAACATTTTAAATGGACTTTAATTCAAGATCCTCGCTAATTATATGATCATTTGCGCATATGATTTGATTATGATCAATATATTTTCCGGTTCCATATATTTATGAAGTAGTATAACTAAACGTGATATTTTTATCTCTATTTCTCAATAGAGTAATACTAGATATCACCCCAAATCATATCACCCTTTTATCACCTCCTATGGATATTTTAAATAATCTAATCATATGATTTATCTTTCCTGATTTATTATTTTTTCTCTCTTTTATGATTGGTCCACATAAGGGGTGATAAAAGGGTGATTTGATTCGGAGTGATAATCAGCGTTACTCTTCTCAATAATAAGAGAATACTCAAGTACCTGATACTCTAAAATAAGTAATATTTTTCAGTTAAATCTTCTATTTACTTTCATCATGATATAAATATGACGTTAAATTTCAAAAAGTGCCAACTTGCTCATTCTACTCAACATTATAAAATTGTAGAATTGAAAGGTCAACTACGCTATACGCATTTTAATAAATATTCTTTCAAAAGAAATGAATAGGAGTAGGAATCTTTATCTGAATATGTGACTTAGTCACTTTATTTATAATTACATCTTTTTGAACATTGATCTCATGATTATTTTTGAGGATCGTGATGTAATATATAAATATTTTTTAGTTATCCCGTTTATCATGAGAATTTTTCTTTATGCATAATATTTAAGTAAAAACAAGACTTTTCCAAATTTGCAAGTCTAAATTGCATATTGGAGATCAAAAACAAATTCCCATATTCGTTCATTATACAAATGGTGGAACATTTATATAATATAGTGCACAAATATAAATAGATGGGATATAATTGGTATTTGATCAATGATGATATTTAAAGTTTAATAGTTGAATTTTTTTTTATATAATGTACAATTATGTAAAATTACAAGTCTATGTCATAAAAGACAAATTTATAAGTGATTGTCTAGCAATTCTATATATACGAGAAAATATGTATTTTGCTAGACCATACAAATCTTCCCCTGAATTTATCGATCGACTTAAGATACTAGGAGATATTCGAGTAATATTTTTCCAAATATATAACCACGATATCAAAACTCATTGTATTCTCCTTCTTGTTGAGTTCTTGATCGTGTTTAAATAATTATATGAACTATACAAAAAAATGAACTACAAGTTTATGACAAAATACAAAAGATATTTTTTTCTTTGACTTTTTAACCCCAACTTATTTTCCGTTTTAAAGAGTATAAGGAGATTAAAACTTATTTTTTGAATCAATAAGAGATTTATACATAAATAACTAAAATATTTAGTTTTTTGATAAATTTTCATCAATTTAATTGGTCATGCAATATTCGGTGATATTCAGACAAGATATAAACTATATATGTATAGACACTATATAATTTATTTTTAGAAATTTATGATACATCGAAAGATATTCACGTATATGTCATAGATACTATCTATTTTAATAGGTTATACAATATCAAAGATATTTTCATAAAATACATATACTTATATGCCATATATATAAATTTTTTGATCGATTATGCTATGTCAAGGATATATGCATGAATTGGTGATACATCTTATATATACTCTATATATTTTTACCATAAGTTATGCATATATCAATACATATTGCATAAGATACATATAAACTTGCTATATAATAACATTTTCAATAGATTATGTGATATTGAAGGTTATTCATATAAACTACATATACAACTTGTATATATATATATATATATCATATATTTGTTGCTATATTTTTTATAGTTATGATATATCAGAAGATTTATACATAAAATACATATACAATAAATGCATATCTTATATTTTTTCATTATAGGTTATATGCTATACTAGCAGATATGCATAAAAATACGTATACAGTTTGTGTATACGCACTATTTTTTTAGATAAAAAAATTATAATAAAAGAGAAAGAAAAAATATTAATCATGAATACTACAATAAAGAAAATATAAAAAAATCAATAATTAACCACAAACATATGATAAATAAAAGGCGATCAACATATAGTCAACATATTAATCCAGATAATTTTTAAAGAAAACTTACAAAAATGACTTGGTTAGTAATCATAAAAAAGATTATTTAAATGCCACGTCATAAACATGAGTACTACATATGGTTGCAAATATGGTCTTATATTAAAGTGTTGCTATTATAATATAAAGTGAATCTATGATAGTATCCTTAAAACAACCAATAGATTATTAAACAATATTGTTTGATAACTAATATAAAGTGAATACATTGTTTGCTAGTATATAAAATGATTAATTCATATTGGCGAAATTATCCAACTAAAATAAATCATTGAATAAAACGCATGGGCTATTTGTTTTTTTTTTGTTTTTTTATCAAGGTTATTGCTTCGTTTCACAGTGGTGAAACATTACTCATGATTTTTTTTCTTCTATTCACAATAGTGAAGCGCAATTGATATGGTAGCAACATATAATATATTAGAAAAAACATTATTGTTTTTTATATAAATTATTTATTGAGAAGAAAAAAACAAAAAGATAATAATAAAATGATGAATTACCTAGTATTTAAATGGTAGAGCCTATCGTACTAATAACGAGCTATGAAAGTAAGAAGAACAATAAAAAGATACACAAAATAAGGGAAGAGAGTAGTATTATTGATATAAGAAGAGTGTATATTACAATGTATAGATGTTCTATTTATAGGGAATATGTAAACCATAAACCTTAGTATTCGTGGGCTGGACTGTAAGTCTTTGGGCTGGGTTGAATGTTCATATAATTTTTCACAACAATTATATAGAGATAGTTTACACTATAATTATAAATAAAATATAATTAATTAGATTAAAATTACTTGATAGAAATTAGTAGAAGAATTAATAGAGAAATTAATAAGAAGAAAAGAAGTATATAAAAATGGAAAAAGAAAGTTTGGTGTAAGAAATATGAAATTTGGTGGGTGTTTATATATGGAAAAAGGGGTAGGACCGTCCAAAAAAAAAGGGTAGGTGGGGAAAAAGGGTAGTTGGGAAGAAAATGGGTAATTGGGAAGGGGTTGGTACTGAAATTAGTTGACTTACCTGTTTTAGAGTCCTCGAAATGAAACCTATATCGGAATCCCAGATTCTGAAATGGTATAGTTTCGCAAATCTTTTCCTTTTTCGATAATTTTGTAATTACCTTTAAAAAGTAAATTAGAATTTTAAATAAATCCCCATATTATAGGAAACATGTGACATTTATCCTTTCTGAGGTAATAAGGTATGAGCTTCAATCAAATCTATGACTGCCACCTATGACTGTTGTTTGTCACTCCAATTCCATCTTAATATATAAGTAATCCAAAATTCAAAACTTAAATTTAAATTTTCAAAAAACTATTTTTACACGAATCTAGATAGAGAATGGGTGAATTTTCACATCATCACTTTGATCACAACATAAATTTCTTAGACATACTATTTAAATTTAAGGGAGTCCTGATATGCCCATAATACCATCAAACGTGTTACTATAACGTTAAAAGATTATGTAGATTTGGTCCAAAAGTCCTCGGATGAATGTTATGTCGAAAATTACTCTTGACACTAAGCATTTGAACTCTTTAAGGATAATTTTCCCGATGACATCTAGGAAAGGTAAATCCAAGGAAGCTCATTGATACTTAATGGAACACCTTACAAATACCCCATATATACTCCCGAAAAAAAGGTACATGTTAAATTTGATAGAATTGATAGATATAATATCAAGGTAAAGTAGAAAACGAGAGAATAGAAATATCAATGCGAGTGTTAAAAAAGGTCAAAAACAAGAAAAACTATAGACTACACTGTGAATAGATAGTTGTTAACTTAGTGAACAAGAAAACTAAGACTACATTCATAAAAAATGTATACGATATAGAAATAAACTCTTATTCTAATAAGGTGTGTGTGTGTGTGTGTGTGTGTGTGTATATATATATGTATGTATAAATTCAAACTCAAGTAGGTTGTGAACAAAAGAATTGAATGGTGAGGTTACTGAGATAAGGACAATCAGATAGCATAATGAGATTGAATTTTACGAGAGAATTTATCGATACAAAGAGAAAAAGAGTGATCGAGTCCTACAAAGGTATAATGATGATGACATATTTTGCACAACTCCTATATAGGATTGGCAAACGAAAAATTTACAAAATGAGCAAAGAATCACCAATTTATGGTAGTACGAGATATGAGAAATTGACACCATACACGTAGAATAACCCATTTATGGCATGTGATCTCATATAGAGAATATGGCTCTGACCTTCCTTTAAATAGACCGTTATAAGGGGTCAAACTAAAAGTAAACCCATATTTTTTCCTTCTAGCAAGTGCGGAGGGGGTAAATTTTTTCTTTTACGGGTAAATTCTAATTTTTTTTTCTTTTCCGACAAGGGGTGGGATCAAAATTTAATTTTATTTTCTAGCGGGTCGGGGGCGTGTAAATTTTTTTCTTTTTCTTTTCAAGTATCGGGCACATGTATTTTTTTCTTATCCAATAGTAAGGCACCGGGGAATAGAGGTCAACTTTTTCTTTTTCAGCAGGGAGTTGGGGTAGGCATATCGACACGGTGATAGTAGTATTTTTTTTTTCAAATTTTAATTATCCTATTCTTTGTCTTTCTCTTCCTCACTACCATCAAAATTCCTTCCTCCACCACCACCACCACCACCATTCACCTTTCTTCCACCACCACCCCAAAATCAGTGTCACGTATCATCTATTTCTTGAGACACCATTATTGAAAGATAAGTTAGAACAAAATACAAAATTTTCATTATATGTACTTATTATGCAATTTTTGCATAATATAAGGTCATTGTGAGAAATTATCTCAAAAGTTTATATCAATATTATATAAAAGAATATATGAAGTTTCAAGACGATGATGGGATTTATTGGATAAATTTTTCTGAGAGACTAGAAATAATAAGATATTAAGCGTTTCTTGAGAAACTCTTAGTAAGTGAAGATGATATTTTTTCATCTATATTTAAAAAAAAAAATATGATACACAATTTGTAGATTTTATACCCAATAACTAAACTAATTTTTATTTGTGAATTGTGTCTATGATGGGATTTGTCCCACCAAAACTGAAATATAATTTGTCATATCTCTATTTTAAGACTGAGATGGAATCTTCTTGCAAGACACAAAAATATTATGACACATCTATTAGAAAGAAAAAAACTCTGCATGCATTCTGATGGAAAAGAAAAAAAATTGACCCCACCCTCCCAACCACCCTGACCCCGCGTCACGCCACCGTTTGGAAAATAAAAAATCTAGAGGAAAAGAATAACCCCATTCTTGGAAAAGAAAAAATGGAAACTATTTCTTTTTCACCCCCCCCCCCCTCCCCCTTGAATTTTTTTGGCCCCCACATCTACACACCCACCGATCGCCGCCTGCTTAAAGGAAACAAATCTATAAAGAATAACAATTTTTGCATCCCCTATCCCATCCCTCGCATCCTCTGTTGAAAAGAAAAAAATTGTTTTTTTTCACCTCTTTGCGCCCTTGCCGATTATTGTATTTTTGTATTTTACTAATTGTGTGCTAAAGGGTAAAGGTCAATGGAAGAGTAAATAAAATAAAGGAGGTTTATGGTCAATAAGTTACTCTAAAGAAGGTTATTGACCATTACCTTATAGATTTATGACAAATAAACTAGTTTTTATGACAGATTTTATTTTTATTTTCTGAGATAAACTTTGTCCACGCGTTACTTATTCCTCGCTTGACTAGTGTACTGGCTAGTTTATTCTTCTATAAATAGAGTTGTTCCTCTCGTCATTTGACACACCAACCTTTACACAGCAATAACACCTTACGAAATCATTCACCAGCTACTTTCTTCACTTCTGTTCTTGAGCGAAATAATATTATACAGATTCCAACCTACGATTATGAGTGCACACGAGAGTAGGTAGTAGTGTTTAAACCTTGGGGAATGTTCAGAAAATACAGTATAGCATCTCGGCTGTCCCGGAATTTTGTTCTTAAGGCAGTGGCTTCTCCACGGCACTACGGGTTTTATTTTCGTCTTCTACAGCTCCGTTTTCACCTTTAATAATTGGGTTCGTCTTTTACTTTCAGCTTTCTTTTAAATTCGGTTTTTACATTCAGTCTTTTAAATTCCGTTCTTTAAATTCAGTCTTTATTTTTTCATAATCGGTAGTTAAAGCGTATTTCCGTTTCCGTATTTAGATATTTAAAATACCATTACAGTAGTTACGATAAATTTAACCAACATAGGAACACATCCTGGGAAAAGTTTTAAATCATAAAAGTCATGTGGAACTAATTGGATAGTACAGGCCAAGTTGTGGATGGACATTAAATACATATAGGAACCTTAATTATAAGCAAAAAATTGTCTTAATAGGTGGTAATGACATAGATGATAGTTGGATGAGGAGTTTCTCGAGGAAAATATATTGTGATTTACCAATGATTACGAAACTAATCACTTTCCACGAGAGTCTTAGGATAGCTGAGAAGATGGGTGCTAGTTATCCTTGCACGGAGGTGGATTTGATGGAAGTTATTACGGTATTGGAATAGGTTGCTCGCCATAAGGCCTCGAGGCTAGCTAGATAGGTGGAATTCAAATTGTTCTAGATAGAAATGATTTTTTGAAATTAAAAACATATTTAGAGAAACAAACGCATGTGTCGATTGGTTTGGCTTGTTCATGGTCATTTCATCCTATCCAGAATTTAGAGTCAGGGCCGGAATCAGGCAGGTGCAAGTGGTGCAACCGCACAAGGTCTAAAATTATTAGGGCCCAATTTTTTGTTATATAAGTCAATTATATAATAGGTTAAAATATTTTTCACATCTTACAATTTCTAAGGAATTACAATTGGAAATAATTAACAATAGGCGAAAAAACACATTTCTCAACCTTTCTTTTTTATTTATTATAAAATCCATTATTATTAATCATTATCCAATAGAGTTTAGGTAATACTATTTGTATATATAAAGACACTCGTGGTTAATATACACTCACAGCTCAATCATCATTCATCAAGTAAATATTTTTCTCAGTATCTAATTTGTATAGTTCTAAATATATTTATGAATGTGTTTCTGTATTACTATTTTAATGATTATAATCTAATAATTCAAAATTATATACAGTTTAAAATAATCTCAAGGTTTTAAGATATTTGATTTTGTATTGTAATTTAATTAGGATTTTAGATATGAAACAAATGATAAAATTAAGATTTAGATAATTTAGATTTTGTATCAAGTTCTTTTTAAAGGTTTTTGCTAAATATGACTATTGAAAATAGTTAATTGTTAAAAGCAACCTTCAATAATTTACTTTATAAGAAATACTTAATGAAATAAGTTAGAAAACCTCTATTTATTTATACCTATACTATCCTTATTATTAAATATATTATTTTATTTTTAATATAATATTTATTTTTTAATATTAAATAAATAATGGGGTACCTCCACCACCATTACCATCACCACCACAACCACCACCATGCAAAAAAATTTGACCACCGTTCCACCCCCACCTCCACCTCCACCACCATAACCACCTACTACTACTAATTCGAACACGCATACGTGTTCGAAATTTTAAAAAAAAATTATAACCCGTTCTAAAAAAATAAAATAAAACAAAATATTTGCATTTTTGGACGAGACAAAATAGTATTTACGTCTATGATTTTTTTTTGATTTTTTATGAATTCTTTTTCGCAAACATGAAATTCATTGTTCGAGACAGTATTCTGAAAATTCATTGTTCGGAACAATGAATTCATTGTTTGAAACACGGAATTTCATGTCCGCGGAAAAAAGTCAAAAAATTCAAAAAAAAAAATCATAGACTTAAATATTAATTTTCCTAGTACAAAATTTAATTTTTATTTTTATTTTTATTTTTATTTTTTGAGAATTAGTTATGACAATTTTTTTACTAAAGCTGGACGCGCGTGTGATAAATTAGTAGTAGGTGGTGGTGGTTGTTGTGGTTGTGGTGGAATGGTGGTGGTGGTGGTTGAATATTGTAATAGGGTAATTAAATTTAAATTATAATTAATAAAATAACTAAAAAAATTATAAATGTATTTCTATTAAGGGCTACATTTAAATAAAAAAAAATCTTATTAAAATTTGTTTGTAACAAATAATTTTGTTAATCAATTGTTTTCAATTAAATGGCTCTTCTTTTTATTGGTCAGAAGCTTTAATTTATTTATTTTGTACTTTTTTTTGGAATATTAAACTGAATGTTGTAGAAAACAAAAACTTCATCCTTTTGCTTAATTTTTTTGTTGAACATTTTAATTTTAATTGAAATATCAAATTATTCGTTTAATTGAGTTCTTCAAATTTCATGAATGAATTATTTATAACAAAAATTTAATTGATTTTCCTTTAACAAAAAATTTCATTTTTTTTCTAAACATTAATAGAAATGTGTATAAGGTTAAATACAAGAAGAAATCATGGTGTTCCATAAATCTAAGGATAATTGGGTTAAGGATGGGGAGCGAAATACTCGTTATTACCACCTTTCAAGAATTGTAAAAAAGAAAAAATTAAATTGTATCCGCTTGTTAGATGAGAATGGAGTATGGGTTGAGGATGAAGACGGGTTAAAAAATTTGGTTTGAAGTTACTTTGGAGAATTATACAAAGAACTGGAAGATAATATTGGAATATTTTCTCTTCCTAATATTTCTTTTGTAGGTGAAGAAGAAGCGCAAGAATTAAACCTTTTCTTTTCAGAAAAAGAAATAAAAGATGATGTCTTTCAAGCTAATCCGATGAAAGCCCCTGGCCCTGATGGGATGTCAGCAGCCTTTTATCCAAAAAGTTGGAGTACAATTGGTCCTTCGATTGTGTCAATGTTCCAACACGCCCTCGAGACAGGGCAACTTCCTTCACAACTTAATGGTACACTTATTCACCTTATCCCGAAGGTGGTCGATCCTGAAAGGGTAAGCTTGTTCCGACCAATTAGCCTCATTAATTCACCGTGTAAATTTATTATGACGGCTATGGTCAATAGGCTTAGACCTTTACTAGCCGGTTGAATTGGTCCTTGTCAAAGCAGCTTCTTACCAGGAAGATCAACCACGGATAATATTGTTCTTGTTCGAGAAATTGATCACAGAATGCGTCAGATTAAGGGGAAAATGGTATTATGGCAGTAAAGATTGATCTTATGAAAGAATATGATAAAGTTCGGTGGGAGTTTATTGAAGATACGATCAAGAGTTTTGGGTTTCCGTCGAGTTGGGTGTCGATCATAATGACAAGTATGGCGGATAATGAGATGAAAGTCTTGTGGAATGGTGAACCGCTCCCTTCGTTCAAGCCATTTAGAGGTATTCGTCAAGGGGACCCCCTTTCGCCATACATTTTCATTTTGTGTATGGAAAGGTTATGCCTGTTAATACAGGAACTTTGTGATAATGGATGGTGGAAACCGATCAAAGTGGGAAGAGGCGGACCGAAGCTATCTCATTTATTATTTGCTGATGACTTAATGTTGTTTCGTGAAGCATCTCTTTTGCAGGTGAACTTGATACAAGAAACTCTAGGGGTATTATGTAAAGAAGATGGACAGACAGTGAGTGCGTAAAAGTCGTTAATCTATTTTTCTAAGAATATACCAAGGGAGTCTCAGCTCGAACTAGCGGAGGTTAGTGGCTTTTTTTTAAGTGAATCCTTTGGTACCTATTTGGGAACACCAATTCAATCGGGTAGGCTACCAAAGGGATTCTATAAGAGGATTATAGAAAGGATGAGTAAACTAGCAGATTGGAAGGCGAAGAGTTTATCCCTTGCTGGTAGAATTACTCTGGCGCAATCGGTACTTAATGCTATACCAACATACCAAATTCAAGTGATGCGATTACCCGTTTACGTATGTGAGGAAATTGATCGAATTACACGCAACTTTATATGGGGTTCCACTGAAGAGAAGAGGAGAATACATTGGATATCGTGGCAACAGCTATGTAAACCAAAAGATAGAGGTGGTTTGGGATTTCGTAATGCAAGATGTTTCAACCAAGCGTTATTAGCAAAACTTGGCTGGAAGCTCCTCCGAAATCAGAAAGTGGCATGGGTTGAAGTGTTTAAATATAAATACTTTCAAGAAGGCCTTCTGCAATATGAGAGCAAAATGAATGATTCGGGTATTTGTAAAGCGATATTCGTGGGAGCAAAGATTCTCCAAGAAGGTGTTATTGAGAGTGGGGACCAGCACGGAAAATTCTATAAATGGACAAAGGAGCCATCATGCCATTTTTCTGTTAAATCAGCAGTTAAGTGTATTGATGGGGTATTACAAGCTCCGGAGTTCGATTGGAAGCTAATTTGCGATTAAGATGCTCTCAGAAACTAAGGGTATTGTTATGGCAGATAGCTTGGAATAGATTAGCTACTTCAAACAATTTACACAGGAGAAATATCATTGACAAACAAGAGTATACTGTGTGTGGAGCTGATGCAGAAGACTTACTTCATTTATTTATAAACTGTAAAGCAGCTAAGTTGTTGTGGCGGGAACAGGGATTGGTGGATTCAAGCCTTGCGAGCCCAAGTAATGTACTGCTGAATCGTAATACTGAACCTGCGGCAGGAGGATTAACTGGAAATCTGCAGCTATCTTCATCGAGTTCATCGGCTGCAGAAAGGCACAGCTGTACAACTCAAGAACTGGTACCACGTGAGTTGCTGGTAGCTCACCAAAAAGCTGCAGAACTGGCGCCAGCTGCTCCGGAAACTGAGGAAGAATACAGTAACGGTAGGAAACAGATTCGAGAATGGTTAGGAACAAACCTGAGGTCTTCGTACATTTATGGTGGAAACGAATGGAAGTTAATATTCGTGGTTGCGCTAAGTGTTTTATGGTCGAGACGGAACGAGACTATCTTTGAGAGCACCACGCTAACGCCAAGACTTGCTAGATTGAGACGCGAAACAATAAGATTGGCTGCTACATTCGTATCCGCGTGGGGTAAAGAGTATGAAGGGGGAATTATAAAGTCGGCGAAGAGCAAGTTGATAAAGTGGACTAAACCAAACAGAGCATTTAAATTAAATATCGATGGTTGTTTTGATAGAATGAAAGCGAAAGCCGGTATAGGAGGTATATTAAGAGATGAAGAAGGCAATTTTATAGCGGGATTTTCAGGTTTGTGTGTGTTAGATTCATCATTCCGTTCGGAAATCTTAGCGTTACACTATGGACTGCGATGGGTGATAAGTCGTGGTATTAGAAGATTAGATGTTGAGACTGACTCGAGTGAGCTTCACGAGCTAGTGAAGGGCGTTGGTAGCTCAAAGATTTGGAATTGTCATATTGGTCGGGATTGTCAAGAGATGTTAAGGAATCATCCGGGATTCGAGCTACTCTCCATATATCGGGAAGCAAATAGCTGTGCAGACTTGTTAGCGAAAAAAGGAGCAGAATCGAGCGAGGGGCCACGTGTGCTGAATAATCCCCCCGATTATTTGTGGGATAGTGTGACTAGAGATAGGAGTGGTTCCGCAATCCCTAGACTAGTTTTAAACTCTCAATGAGAGTGTAGTTGATTAGTTTTGTCTTTTAAACTCGGCTTTAAGCCTCATATGTATGCAAAAAAAAAAAATACAATATTTGCAGATTTTTTTAAGTTTAATTTATAAAAATCTTACTTTTAATTTAATTAAAAAAAATTAAGTCTGACTTTTTTTTTTGAATAAACACATTGTTGTTGGCTAGTTTGGAGATTTTTTCTCATATAAATTTTAAACGAGGCTCCAAAAATATTATTATTTAATATTAATTTTAATGAAATAAATTTTAGAATAAATACCACTTTTTCTCCCTGATTTTTCACGCGATTGACAGGTTGCCGCCCATTGTTTAAAATGCGTATGTATACCCCCTAGTTTTTGTTCTCGTGACTCGTTGCCCCCTACTAACGTTTTCCGTCCAATTCTGCCGTTAAGTGTGACGTGGATATTACATGTCAGCATTTTTATTATTTTTTTAATTTGAATCTTAATTACTCAATTAATTAAAGGGTAAAATAGGTTTTTAATAATTGTTTTAATATTATTAAAAATAATAATAAAATAAAACACCCCGCACCCCACCCCCACTCCCCATTCCCCACCCCAACCGGAACCCCCCTTCCCCTCTTCTTCGTCTTCCCCATCTTCTTCTTCTTCCCCGACTTCTGTTTCTTCAAAAAAAAAAATCATCTAATTGTTGCACCAGCAGGTGGCTATCATGGAGCATCTCAATCTCATAAGCCAACTCTCTCTATGGTCCGGTTAGACACTCTATTCAAAGGCTACAACTCAACTCTCTCTCTCACACTCTCTCTTCAATACCCACCATGAACCGCAGCACCAGAAGATCCTCTTCCCCAAACAACAGCTACCTCCGCTACCTCAAGCCCGGCGCTCTAGCCCAACTTCATGACTCACGAATCAGTGCTCGAACTCACCGAGTCATACCTAAGTTCGTCAGATATATATAATAATAACTAGTAGTGGGTTGTGAAATGGGGTAAGATTAAGAGTGAAGAAGATGAATGAGCATAATTGAAACAAATATTAGAAAGGATCAAGCGATTCATTTAATGGGGATGTTTGGTCTGCAATTAAACAAGGAAAGGATGAACTTGAGAAAAGATCGAATTGTGCTACAATTGCTTCTCTTGTTGTGAAAAGGTTGTCTGAATTGAATTCTTGCTATCTTGAAGATTAAATCATATGGATTTAGAGATTAGAGGATTAATTGAAACAAATATTCGAAAGGCTCAAGCGATTGATGAAGAAGTGAAAGAAAATCAGTTTCTTAAAGTAGAATTACGAGATTTTGAGGAGGCAAAAATTGAAGATGAAGAAAGTAAGATGTTAAGCTTGGAAAAAGAAGCATTAATGAGCGAGAAAGTGAGCTTGGAGAGGATTAAATCTCTCGAGACTCAGGTTTTATCATTACAAATGGATATAAATAGATTTGGAGAGGAATGTGATTTAAAAATAGGTGATTTGGAGGAGAAAGTACAAGTTTTGAAACAAAAAGCAGAAGAATCTAACGATTCTTGGATCCAACAGAAAAAGGTATGTTTAATTTTAATTATTTTGTTCTTCTTCTTGTCTTCTTCGAGATATTGAGAGTGAAGAAGATGAATGAGCATAATTATGTGAGCGAAAGAATATTGACGATGATGATGATGGATAATTGCAGGAGGAAGAAGGAGGAGATAAAGATGCATAAGAAAGAGGAGATGTAATTTCTATTTGCTGGAGATTTTGCTTGATTTTTTTTAGAAGAATCAGAGGCGCCAGGGAAGAAGAAGAAGAAGGGGAAGAGAGGGGGGAGCGGGGAGGGGGGTAGGGGTGTCTCGGTGGGGGTGGGGTGGGGTGGGGTGGGGGTGTTTTATTTTATTTTGTTTTTTAATAATATTAAAACAATTATTAAAAACCTATTTTACCCTTTAATTAATTGAGTAATTAAGATTAGAATAAAAAAAATGCTGACATGTAATATCCACGTCACACTTAACGACAGAATTGGACGGAAAACGTTAGTAGGGGCAACGAGTCACGAGAACAAAATTAGGGGGTATACAGGCGCATTTTAAACAATAGGATACAACCTGTCAATCGCGTGAAAAACCAGGTGGCAAAAGTGGTATTTACTCTAAATTTTATTAATACAAAGTTTTCATTTAAGTAATAATTTAAAATCTTTCATAGGGCCTAGAAATACAAGGACCGACTCTGGTTAGAGGTAATTGATCCCTCAGATGAATTATGGATGGTTTTTTTTGGTACGTGGGTGATCCGAGTTAACTTGCGCGCACCACGACTAATTCTGCGGAGATATACAGGTCTCCCCTTGTATATTCTCAGGTAAATCAGAACTAAGTTCCTCATGTTTAGGAAGGGTTTCGAACCTTGTACCTCTCACTTCATCTATGCTAGGGAGGAGATTCAAACCTTATACCTTTCTTTTAAGTGCTGAATAAATAGCAAAGTGTTGACCCGTTGAGATAACCAACTAGTTATAAATTATAGATGTTGTACATACGTGATAGGTATGGATGGAAGATTTTGAAAATGATGATGGATAGAGTGCTTTTGATATGACATACTAGTTTTTTTATAATTACCATAATCTTTCGATCTCCATGGTAAAAAAGAAAATAAAAAATGTGTACTTGATGTTTAACATGATCCTAAGCTCACAACGTATTGAACTAATTCAAAGTAATAACTACAAAGAACTACTTGTAGGAAAAAATTGAAATCACAGGTTTTAAGACAAACAGAAATGGAAAACCAAAGGAAATATTTAGATTTAAAGTAAGTCTAGTCTATTACAGTAATGAAATAATCAATACGAAACACTAGTCTATTACAGTTATGAAATATTCAATACGAAACACTTACACGGAATCAGAAAGAACAACACACAAAACTAAAGTTGTTAAAAAGATATTCCGGCGTACCAGTAATCTCTAATGAGAGAGAGTTGCTACAGAATAGTTTGAGAGAAATATTTCTTTGTTCTTTTTTGATTATTTTCGTGGTCTTTGGCACATGGAGAAGGGTCTATATTTATAGGTGAATAGGAGGCTCTTGAGACTCGTCACAATAAATGGTCTTTATTGGCTCATTATTGTTGACGTTTTGGAGTTACATATGTTACAATTCTTTCAAATTCCAGCCATGAACCTAGACGCTTTGATGACCCTTGATTAATTACCGTTTTGACCAAGGTCGGTAACAGCTGAGTCTTGATTGAGGAATATTCAAGTGTAATGTGTCTTCAATTGCTGAATATTATGTCTCTTGGCTGGAAGGTTTGAATTGCCAACGACTCCTATAAGTACTAGCCAAAATCATTTCAGAAAACTTGTTTCATTTTTAGACTCCCCAACTACCCCACGAGCCCATGACCCACGAGCCCATGGCCCATGCCGGGCCGGGGTGGTGGTGGTGGTGCGCGCGTATGGGGATTTGCCTTTTCCTCTTTGGATTTCATAGCCTTTAGTTATTTTAGAAGGATTAGATGGGTAAGATATTATAAGCTATTTATTTTTCCATCTCTCCTCTTATGTGGGTCATTTCATGCACAAAAAAGTGACTTTTTCACTTCTCCAAAAGAATGGGAAAGGATAGATATGTTTAATACTTTACATTAATCTAAATCTTTTCCACTTCTCCAAAAGAGCATGATCGGATTTATAATAACAATTAATCTAAATAATTAATCTAAATCCTAACAATCCCCCCACTCGGGGTCTTTAGGAGAGAAGGTGAACAGGTTTCCATAACTACCATCATTTGGGTGAATTGTACTTAAGTGGCAATATCTTTCGATTTGAATTGTCACGCAGTGAAGTGAGACAACTACCGAATTCCGTTTATGTGAACTTACTCTCGAACTTAACGGTTTTCGAGTGAGACCCCCACAACACATACTCTACCCTACTGAAAGTTATAGTTACCTCAAACATCACCCTTCAGTTAGTTCATCAAGTCCTTCTCTAAGGACCACCCCTTGCGGGCCATGAAATTTGTGGACTTATTCATATGAGATCATTTAAGAACGTCTCCTTAATTTCTATCATGAATTTGGGTCTCACTTTTGACTGTGAATTCATCAAGTCCTTCTCTTAAGGACTACCATATAGTGGCTATGAATTCATTATGTGTTGAACACTCATCCTCGTGTTCCTCCTAGAATGATACGCCTTATAAGTGAATTCAAGTCCTTCTCAATAGGACCACCACGAGTGGCTATGAATTCATTAATACGACTTATACATTCATATCATATCTCATGATTATTGAGTCTATTGTATTCGGTCCAACAGTGATCGTACTTAGAACTCAGGCAACCTTTGCTAATCACCCCCACATTTGAGTTAGTGGGCCAGAACCGATTATCATAGCCTTCAGCTATGTCATTACGCAGGGGTGTGTAAGGCACTAAGTTCGTCGATAATTCTGTTAATGTCACAGAGTTATTACAAGGAATTTATAACAACATTTGTGCCCTAAGTCTTTTGATTAGCAAAGTAGTTGGGTACCAACCTCGGGCTCATATTTTATAAACACATGTTCCGTTTCACTTTTAGTATTAGGAGATATACTCTCATAAACCTAAAATAGTCACCTATTAAGGTTATATAGTATGGGTTTTCTCCTTTACTAGCGGAAATTATAAAAACATTTAGGTCCGAATGTACTAATTCTCGTAGTTTAGAATTCTCGTGGTTTCATATTCAAAGGTCGTTTTCCTGCGAGTTTGGACTCTACACATATCATATTATTTTATAAAGTCATCGCTCTTATTAGTCCAAGGATTTTTATCCTTTTAATAAAAGAGAAAATAAAGATTGCCTAATCTACCATTCCACAGATCTAAACATTCAAATAGATAAACAGAATTAGAAACATCCTTATTAGAGGTTACAAGGTTCAACCACACAAATCCTTATTTGGAAAAAAAAATCCCTTCCCCACAAACTCATCATTTTGGTACTAGTCATGGGTTACAGTACCCTTTTCCCACAAACTCATCATTTTTGGTAATGATTATTATTACCCCCCTAGAAAACTAGTTTGAGTCCCACTTTATTAAGAAGGGCACTGGAAATCAAGTTCCTACGGGACGAGGGGACGAAGAGAACATTGTTTAACTCAAAGATCTTACCAGAAGTGAGTTTGAGGGTAACCTGTCCTTTTCCGAGGACTGTAGAAGTGGATGAGTCTCCAAGGTACACGCATTCACCATTGGTTGCTTCCTCGAACTTTTTGAACAAGGCTTTGTTTGCACAGTAGTGTCGTGAGGCCCTAGTGTCAAGGATCCACTCGCTTTTGTTTTTCCACCAAGTAAACCTCAACCATTACCGCGACGATTATCTCATCGGTTTCAGTTAGGTTTGCAGCAAGTTTTGGATCAGGACTAACTCTAAGAGTACATTCAAAATCTCTTTGTCCTTCTTTACCACAACAATAACAAGAACCCTTCTGAATCTTACCAGAAGTTTCAAACCTTCTGTTTTGTTTGTTGGAGTTTTATTCCCCTAGGATTTGAAATTGTTAGCGCCTTGATGTTTTCCATTACCTTCGGACCTGTCCTTGTTACCATGCCCAGAACTTTCGACAAGGTTAGCCTTCGAGAAATGAGGAGGGGAAGAAAGAGACTTATCCTTCAATCGATTGGCTTCTTCGACTTGCATGTGGCTGATGAGTTCTTGAAGGGTCATTTCCTTCTTTTTGTGTTGGAGGTGGTTACAGTATTCACTCCATGATGGGGAAATTTCCCAAGCACGATGTTGGCTTGGAAAACTTTGCACATCTTCATGCCTTTGGCGATTACCTCCGCGCATAGGTTTTCATACACATGAAGTTGTTCAGTCATAGGTTTCTGATCAGTAAGGGTAAAGTTATACCAGTTACCGGTGACGTATTTCGTTTTACCGGAATCATCAGCCACATACTTCTTCTCATGAGTCTCCCATATGACCTTTGCCGATTTTTCTTTGGAAAGAAGATAAAAAAAGGGATTCAAGACATTGTTCAACATCCAGTCCCGAGCCATGGTATTAGCTCTTTTGAACTTGACTTCGAGGGCGAGATGTCTAGCATATTCTTGTTCAGCAGGAGCTTCATTGTCCACCATAAGTGGAGGAGCCTCGACTATAGAAAAGTCGAGATCATACTGCTCAAGACAGATCATAATCTTTTGTGTCCAACACTTGTAGTTAGAACCATTAAGGGGATCCAACTTATTCATGCCAGGAAAGGCCTTTGCATTCAAGGATGAAATAGCTGTGGAAATTGGAAATGCCATTTCTAAAAAACCGTGATAAAGAATAATATCTTTTTAAATTTTAGGAAAAATTGAAATCACAGGTTTTAAGACAAACAGAAATGGGAAACCAAAAGAAATATTTCGATTTAAAGTAACTCTAGTCTATATTCAATACGAAACACTTACACGGAATCAGAAAGAACAACACACGGAGAAGAGTCTATATTTATAAGTGAGCAGGGGGCTCTTTATTACTGACGTTTTGGAGTTACATATGTTAACCTGGACGCTTTGATGACCCTTGAGGAATTATCTGGTTTAATGTGTCTTGCTGAACGTTATGTCAAGGTTTGAATTGCCAACGACTCCTATAAGTAGTAGTAATTTTTCACCAGAATCATTTTAGAAAACTTGTTTCATTTTTCATTTTTTTGATTCCCCAACTCCTCCACGAGCCCAAGCCGAGCCGGGCGGGAGGTGGTGTTGCGCGCGTGGGGCTTTGCTTTTTCCTATTTGGCTTTCATAACCTTTAGTTCTTTTGGAAGGATTAGATGGGTAAGATATTATAAATATTAATTTTTCTATTTCTCTTTCTATGTGAAACATTTCATACACAAAAAAGTGACTTTTCTACTTCTCTAAAAACATAGAAAGGAAAGATAGGTTTAATACTTTAGATTAATCTAAATCTTTTCCATTTGTCCAAAAAAATATGATCGAATTTATAATAATAATTCATCTAAACAATTAATCTAAATCCTAAAACTACTAAACCAAACCCAAAAGAATTCATCTAACATCAAAATACAATTAGTAAGAGTCTAAAACAATTCATCGGCGAACATATTTCATAGGATACTCGGTGCTAAGTGCTAACAGATCACCGTTCTTCCACCCTTAATCCTTCCCACCTTCCCCCTCCCCCCTCCCCCAACCCAAATAATCCACCCCTACTCGATAATATATCAATCATTGTTAGGCAACTCACTCGTTTGTTGTCTGTATCTTTCATATTGGAGAAGGGGCGACTTTCGTCATCGGGAAACTACTACTTTATTATATTCTTCGGAGTCGTCTGGTGGTGCACTCTAGTATATATCATGTCCCTTAAATTCAATTGTCCTTAGCCAAAAAGAATAAAATAGGACGTCAAATGTAACACGTTACCCGTCCAAAAAAAAAAAAAAAAAAATGTAACACGTTAGTTTTGTCCCCACAAAATTGAAGTAGACAAAAACCATAGACTATTCAATAGAACGTGTTACAAACTTTTATTGTACTTTTTTATTATTTTGTTTCTAAATAAAGTAATGCATATTTTCACTAATGTATATTAAAAATAAATTTTTAAGTTTAAAAATAAAAATGTTATACTAGTGTAACATTGATTACACTGGTATAATTTTTTTTTTTGTTACATGAAAGAGTCACTTATTAGACTCGGTGTCATTGACACAGTTCGAACCTATAAGGCCTAGATGGATACCAAGGCTTTGGCCAGTTGAGCTAACCCGAACTGGTTACTAATATAATTATTCATTCTAGTAGTCTTATACAATTATTTATCATTATATCACTGAACAGTTTTTTCTAATACATTGGAAGCCACTTTGGACTCAGAGTTATTGACTCGGTTCGAACCTGTACCGTTTAGAAGGAGAATCAAGAATCTGGCCAGTTGCGCTAACCCCAACTGGTTCACAAAACTGTTAAATGTGGGTTGTTTAATAGTAATTAATATTAAAATGGATAATTTCTTAGTGTTAGTCACATACTAAAATCATTTCATAAAAAATCATAATATTATTTTGGAGAATTTATAATTATCTTTATGTGGATGTGCTAAAGGCACAAGTTACATGAGAATTGTAAATACATCAAGTGAAGGGTCATATATTACCCTATAAATATAAGACTCATTTCATTGTAAAGTTTTGGGAAACAAGAACCATATTCTTATATATATATATTTATCTCTTCTATTATTATTTACAACACATTATTAGCACGAGCTTGTTTTTTTATCTTGTAAAAAAAGGTAAGTAATTTGGTTCGATTTATTTAATCCTTGATGTTGTATTATGTTATCTTTGTATATTTTATATTAATATTCTTTGAAAATTATGATACAAGACTTTTGTTAATTTGAATTACTTAAAGTTATTCATATGGTTTGATATATATTATAAGTAGGCCAAAAAGTTACAGCAAATTCTCTATATGCCAGAAGCATATAGGAAAAATTCATAAGTCTGAAACTTACAACGAATTCTATACGCCAAGAGCATATAATAAATTTTATAGGTACGAAACCTTCAGCGAATTTTATATGTCGAAAACATATAACAAATATTATAGGTATGAAACCTACTATGGATTTTATATGTCTGTAACATATAACAAATTTTATAGACTCGAAATCCTACGATAAATTAAATATATCGTAAAAGCATAAGTCAAATTTTACTAGCCGAAACCTAAATCAAATTGTGTATGCCGAAAACATACAACAAATTTTATAAGTCTAAAGTGTAAAACACAATTTATATGCCTGGAATATTGACCAAAGTTAAAGGTTTCAAACCTATATGAATTTTGAAAGGTTTGAAACCTAGACTAAATTTTAACAGGCTGAAATTTTAAAAGAATTACAAAGGCTCGAAACCTTAATTCAAATGTATAGATTTGAATAAAAAAAATTGGTATATGATGAATAACTTATATGAATTTCATGAATATTCAAGAATTGTATTTTGTCAAATAAAAGGAATTATGTGTTCTTAAAGTATCACACTAAATTAACAAAAAATACTCATGTAAATTAAAGTCTAAACGACACAAGAATTTTTTTATGTGGATTATGGAAAAAATTAATAAAGATGTCACTAAAGGACTATACTGAGAATTTGGTACAATTGCATCACTATCATTGTAAGATCCTAATATAAACATGATTATGAATTTCACATACTCGTGGTTCGATAATGTACATATTAATGGAGATAATTCTCACGAATTAAAAATTTGGTCATATATATAATTCCTGAAGCAATATTATGAACCAGAAGTTTGTTGATACATTTTGCGTATCATTAGATATATATTTCTTTAATGTTAGAGAATTTATTTTAGTAACAAAATGATTCATATTATATAAAAAAGGACATAAAATTGGGGGAGGGGGGAGTTAAGTTTAATAAATAATGTGAAAAAGTGCACAATCTTTTTGGATAATTTATGCAAAGTTTGCATAATAACGGTTTTGAACTTCCTTATAAATATTTAAAGTCTTATCATTTGAATAATCTAATAATTTGTTAGTAAATTGGACAAAAGATACTGTTAGTAAAAATTCATGTATTACTAAATTAATTGAGGGGTTTGAAAGAGCAAATATAATATTACCGGCTAGAATATATATTCGTTTCCGTGTGTCATATCATGCATATACTTCTAAAGTATGTATATCTCGCATAAAGTTTTTAAAAAATATTATAAGATTTTATCTCATAAGCAAGCAAAATAATGAATTGTTGATGCAAGAATCATAATTCACGTTTCATTGACTCAATACTATTCTTTGAATTGATTAGAATTACCACCTAAAAAAAGAATGCAATAATTTTCAAATGTATATTAAAATTGTGGTCACAAGATCTGATTGGATAAAATCACATTCTCTAACTCAAGACCATTCCATTTAGTTGACGGAATTGCATTCCCTGTAGCAAGTGTTATGTTTTTCAATTTATCCAAAAATTATTATGGAAAGGAAAATGGTAGGATAAAAGCCTATTAAATACTAGATTTTATGGCTAAAACTATTCATTTTAGTGAATAAAACTGCATTTCCTGAAGATAATGCTACGTCTTCTAATGTGTATTATAATAAACGTGGTAGTAATCATAGATTCAACTGAGGATGAGATCATGGTATGATTACAATTTTTTCATTAGTAATATGATTATTACTAATAAGTTTTTTACCACATAAGATAAATCATGAGGAATATTATGAAATCAAAAGTCATGAAATATAAGTTATCATGAAATGATAACCATGAATGTTATCAATAAAGTGGAATTATATATTTTTCGTGTACTCGTAGTATGTTAAGTAAATTAGGGGGTGTTTGTTTGCACTTAATGAGATCTTAATCTGGTTCATGAAGACACTGGATTAATAAAACTATTTGTTTTTCCTGACCAATTCAGATCTGAATACCTCTTAACTAGTCTGTTTCATTAAGATTTCAAACCAAGTCTGATTCATTCAGACACTACCTCTTAACAGAATAAGTTATATTCAACTGTTATTCAGCATTAAATACTTATCACTTAAAAAAATCAAACAACACCTTAGTGTATCTAATTAGAAGTTTTGGATGTCCAAAAGTTATGTTGCTTTGTGATACAAAATTGACATAATTGACACATTATGTTACTAGTTATTCTAGCAGAATTTTGTTAAATTTAAGGAAATCTACCAAAATGAATAATTTATAGAAACCATAAATATCTTTAACAATGTATATATTTAGATTAGTTTCAAAAAGTACCACCAAAAGTGTGTATTAAAAAAGTTTCCTACCACAAATGTGTATTAGAAGATATCACAATCCAAAGAACTTTGTATTATGACATAATCGAATTGGCCAGCCAAGGACAATAATGATATGTTGTATAATAAAGAACTCACTCGGTCTCTACTGACAAGTATCTAGAAAAAAAAATTGTACCAAGTGATCACCCATGTGTATTATATTCTTTGGTAAAATATATTGATATCCCAACGACGTTTTGAAACTTTTATATTGAATTTGAATCTCTTTCTATTATTGGATATCTTGGATTTTTTTGAAATTTTATATGTTAAATCACGTTATTCGGAGTGTCTTAAAATATATGATTCACCTCTTATAAGTTGAGAGACAAGACAACCTAAAATTGTGTGACATATCGTAGAATACAATTAAATATTTCATCACAATCCATGAACTAAAGAATCTGAACGTGGATTTTAAAAGACGTTCATTTGCAAAATATTGTTAATAATATACAATATGCATTTTTAGACATAGAGAATATTGTGAAATCTCATTTGATGTAAACACTCTTGCATATATTATTATTCTAGATAGACATATAATAAATATTCCAGTGAATGCATTTAACCAACACATGAAATGTGGTATACCTGTAATGCACCTAACCAGCGCATGAAGTGTGGTATATATGTGAGGCATAAAACCAACACATGAAACGTAGTAGGTCTGTCCGTTTAAAGTATACCATGACCCGAAGAAGGAAATCTCATGAGTAAATGAAAAATAATAAAATATGTGGAATATGCACATCCACTTACTATGACAAGAGTTATTGGGACAATTAATATTGGCACATGCGTTACTCTTAAATGAAGTAACGGTCATTGAAGAGACCAAGGTGCCTAAATACGAGGAAAGTTACGTAGATTATTTATCTACTGAAAACATAAACTGTGAGAGATTTTATGCAATTAATATGTTCTCAATTACTATAGCTCTATAAATAAATAATAAGAATACTAAACCACAGAGTGGTGAAATATGTCGACAATGATAGAAATGATAATAGTAAATTTTGAAATCTAAAATGCTACTTGTATCACGGAGGTTCCTGCATAAATCTAGAATTAATTATGGAAAGACGTTCTCATTCTTATATTATGTATACGTTGCACTGATGATTAGATGGATATTAAACTTATTGATGAACACAATAGGAACTCAAAGGACCATAGATGCCTAAAACATGACAGGTGTCTAAGCACGAAATATGTTTGAAGTATGACATGTGTCTGAAACACGATAGGTTCCAGAAGTACTTAGAGCGTCTAAATTTTAAGTTCACATAGATCGAGAAGTACTTAGAGCATAAAATATCCTGAAGACATATGTCTGAATTATGAGAGGTTACTCAAAATGATTGTTGTCATAATTCAAGTAATAATGAGGATGTGATATTTGTGTGTTGTACCATTTTTCTTTCATTGAGGTTTTTTTTTCATTAGTTTTTCCTAGTAATGTTATAACGAGGTATGTCAAATATTCATTATCAAAAGAAGTATATACTGTTTTTCTTGATCAAGAAAATGATGTTACTAATACTCAATACCCCCAAGTGATAATCCAGAAGATTTGCGAATTAAAGTTATTTAACTACGACAATTAAGGTACAAATTCACAAGTATCTAATGTATTATGAAATACGTAATGCCGTAATGAGGGGAGAATATATTAAAATTCTACACTCTTTTTCCTTCACCATGATTTTTCCCACTATGTTTTCCTGTTAAGGTATTAACGAGACAAATTGAATACATGTCATACCTCAAGAAACGATGCACACTTTTTCCTTCATCAAGTTTTTTCCCAACGAGTCTTCTTGATAAGGTTTTAATGAGGCATATCGTTCGGTGAATATTCAAAGAGAGTGGTATGAAATATTTATGTAAGTGGGTATTACAACATGTCTGAAACAAGTGTGGTTTTTTTTCTCAATAGAAATATACCAAAGATATTATATGAGGATATTGTTGCTTTTATCACACAAATTCAAAATTTCTACTATAAAAGCAATAGAACAGAACATATATCACCTATTTTTTGTTACACACAAAAGTTACCGAATAATGGAGATATTGAGATTCATTAAATATAATCATGGTGATATGTTCACCAAAGTATTGTCAACCAAAACATTTAAAAAATATTTTATAATATTGGATGACCCAACTCAAGGATCTTTCACCAGTATCACGGGAGTATGGGTAAATATACTGTACTCTTTTTATTCGTCCAAGTTTCGTCTCACTAGGTTTTTATCGAGAATGTTTTAACGAGGCGGTGCTTCCATTGATAATTGCCATATCAGTATGTACTCTTTTTTCTTCGATCAAGTTTTCCCCCACTTGGATTTCTTGACAAGGTTTTAATGAGGCATATGTCGTAATAGACGAATATCCAAGAAGAAGCATTATGGAAATTTTGTAAATTTATTTATGTGGATTTCCAAAAGGGATGAGTTACATGAGAATTATAAATGTATCGAGGGTCATTTATTGTCCTATAAATATAAGACTCATTGCAAGGTAATATGATTAGTTTTGGAATTAAAAAACCATATTATATCCATATTATATTTTATTATTTTATAACTAATATAACATATAAAGTATAAAATAAATGAAAGATAGGTATGCAGTTACAAAAAATGCAATTAAATTCTAAACGTACTATGATTAATGGATGATTGACACATAGGGACTTGGAGACTAGCTTTTTGGCTTAAAGGAACTAGTTGGAATCTTACTTCTTTAAAGGGATCTCAAAGATGACCAAATACTAAAATACCCTTACTAACACTAAAAGACAAAAAGAAGTGATGTCACTGTTTATCTCCCTCTACTACCAAACCTATCTCCGGCCTCCGACCTCCGACCTCCGGTCACCGGAAAAAATGATAATTTTCAAAATAAAAATGATGAGTTTCTTACAAAAAAAATGATTAGTTTCGACAAAAATGGCGAGTTTCGACAAAAAAAGATGATTTTACAGTAAAAAAAACTGAGTATACAATAAAAATAGTTGAGAATTCTATAAAAAAAAAATTGAGTATCCTTATAAAATGCTGAGTATTATTAAAAAAAGATGAGTATCACTAAAAAAAGATGAGTATCACTAAAAAAGATGAGTATCTACAACACATTATTACATAAAAACAACTAACCAATTACAACAAAAAAGGAAAAAAACTAATTAATACAAACAAAAAAAACTAACTAAACTCGTTTGACCAAATCTGGAAAAAAAACTAATATGCGTACTCTATACGCGAATAAAAAAAAGCTGAATGCCATGGCCGCAAGATCTGGTGCGGCGACTGCTGGAGATGTAAGTGCTGCGGTGGTGTGGCGTCCTTGGCAGCTCGCCAGAAAGAGAGCTTCGAGCAACAACAGTTCGTCGCCGGAGATCTGGACCAGCGAAGAGGCCTTGCTGCTTCGTCACTACTTCGAGCTCGATCTTCACGAATATGCTTCATCTCTCTCGAACGAGTAACAGAAATCACCGCAGAAATGATGGTGTTGCGAACAGAAATCACGGAGCTCTTGGAACATGGCTAGTTCGATCATCGGCGAACATGGAAGGAGAGAAGATGCTCGCTGCGAAAGGAGCTCGGCGATGGTGGAGAGGTTGTGTGCAGCTCTACCATGGTGGAGAAGGTGTGGTGGTGCTACGCTAGAGGTTCATTGCAGTGGTGGTGGTGGTGTTCGACAGTCTTCGCCGGAAAATACAGTGAAGCCATGGCTATGGCTGAGAGAGCTGCTAAATCGAGAGAGAGAAAAGAGAGTAGAGCTATAGTTTAAATAAAGTGATTTCTGAAATAAAAAACAATATATATATATATATATATATATATATATATATATATATATATATATATATATATATATATATATATATATATATATATATATAGAAAATAAAAAACAAAAGGGGGTGATTTTGTAAATGGGGATTTAGCTTATAGTATTAAAATCTTATTGAGATTCCTAGTAAGAAGAAAAAAAAAAGATATTGGGTTAGGACTAGTCGACTAGAGGATGGTTGTTCAAAACCCTTGGGTCATAATCTCATGATTAATCAAATATTTTTTTACACAATTTAATCAAATATAAACCAACTAAACGTGCTTTCAAATAAAATTATATTTACACATAAAATAATAAAAAAACTTTTCTTTAAGATCCTAGATAATATTTAATAAATTCAAAATTATAAAAAATAACTAAAAAGTTTAGATTAATACTGACATATAAGCATGCATCGAGATTATAAGATTTACCAAATAAATCTATACAAAAACAATTTAAAAGAAAAATAATGATATATACCATTCAAATATTATCCCTAATATAGTATCTTGGCATGAACATAAACACATTAAATTTTTTGTTTTTATATCTTCTTTATTTTATATAATATATTTTTATTATATTTATCTTTATTATCTCAATCTAATATATTACTTGAAATATATTTTAATAATTCGATTACATTCAATTCAACAAATCACTAATGACGGCCCGTTGTCTTCCCCAATTATCCAACAGGCACATCCAACAATTGTTTTCAAAAGACCTCCGATCCAAAAAACACCAAAATCACTTTATCAATTTTGGGTCGTCAATGGACAGAATGTTCCGGATTACTAACTTCTGTTAGAATTAGATGATAATATTATTGGGATGCGAAAATTAGATGATATCTTTATACAACAACCTTGCTTTAATTTTATATTAATTTGAATTCATGAACTTTTTATATTTATCTATGTCATTTATTTGTTTCTGAGAATACAACAGAACAAATAAGAAACCTTTTGAAGGTTGGGTTAAAGATGTCAACAAATTGTTAAGGCTATATTATACACCATCGTTTAATTACAAAGATATAGTCTACAAAAATAGCAACTATCCTACTTTATTTATCTGATTTCCACATTCCAATAATGCTAACATCTAATTTTAACGGAAGTCAGAAATTTTCAACATTTGGACCATTGATGAATCAATAAATCTAAAGTGAATTTGCTGTTTTTGATGGATTGAAGGTCATTTGAAAAACAATAACAATTTTAATTTTTTGTTGGGTAGTTGGGAAAGACCACGGCATCCATTAGTGAATTATCAAAAATATACTCGAATTATTGAAATATATTTTAGATAATATATTACATTGAATAAAGGTAAATATAATAAAAGTATATTATATAAAATATAGAAGATATAAAAACTAAAATAATAATATGTCTATGTCATGTAAGATAATTTAGATGGTATGAATTTTGATGATATATATCATTATTCATAAAGTAAATATATACCAAATAATAAAACATATACATTGAATATTTTAAAAAGGATGAGAAATGAGTTTAAACGTGGTGAACATGGTGTTGTACCACAATTTTCGAAGAACGCATAGTTATATTGGGTTAAGAATGCAAAAAATAGAACGAACCTGCCAAAATACTTATCACAAGCACTTATTAAGTAGTTTAGACTGATGTTTAAAGGCTACGCTTTAAGTTACCATTTAATGAAATATATCAAACTCCCTACCAAGTCAGAGAGAATTAATGTTTGACCATACTTTGGCTAAAATGACTACATTTAGCCCGTAAATTATCAAAAAACACTTATAATTTAGACAAATATTGGTAGTGTTCATGATTTTTTTTTTTGTTCAAAGGGTAGTGTTCATGATTTAATCAAGAGAAAAGATAAGAGATTTAGGAGTTTTTATCAGAGATAGTATTTGTCTGTTGTGTTAGCGAAAAACCAAAACCGGGAATGGATTATATGTATTTTTTTTTAACAGTACAATTTTCGAGGTGGTCGAGTCCAGCTTGAGATATTTACTTAAAAATCCATCATTTTGGAAATAGGCTTAGATTAAATTAACCCTTATATGGGTCATTTCTAATACCGGGTTAGATTGTTATTTCAGAGTGGACCCGTCGATGCTCATTCCTAGTGAATTTAGTCAACAAAAGGTTAGCCAAGTTATAAGAAGGATATGTAAAACCTAGTATAGGGTAAAGTACCCATACTCACATCTATAACTGTAACATTTTCTTTCTACTTAACAAGAAGATCCTAATCCAATGGGTTTCCTTCACAATCTTTAGAATCACTTGCATTATGGTCCGAGATCACTATCGAACTAACTATCATCATTACTCTTTGAGTAATGGCCTGCACGTATTACAATGTTATATTGACCAAAAATATATAAGATCTTAGCTAGTTATCAAGACCAGCATTAATCCACTTGGCGAAATGAAGCAGCTTTTATTCAATAGGACAAATTAAGCCTGGGCATGGTATAGAGTATCTACATATATGCATGAGGAATAATTGTTGCCCCTGAAAAGTAAGTTAGGGTTGGTCTCGTTCCTTTATCGGAGAGCACTATGTAAAGTGAGGAAGAAGTTAGCTATAGAATATGGAGGACCATTTCTTATATGCTTATGCATGGGGGGACCAATGAACCTGGCCACCCCTCTTTCATCCAAGTATATATTCCACTAGATTGGCAATGAAGATGACTACCTAGTGTGCGACTTGTATGTCGTTCAATCTAGACTTACTTGGAGATTTCGAGTTTCGTGGTATTCTTGCTTTCAATATTACCACGATTGGGTATGTGCAATCCTGGTGATATCAGGGGTAACTATCTTAATTAAATCATTCTCTTATCATAGCTTTGGTTGTAAAAAAACAAAACATTAGCAACAGCGAACTTGAAACTAACCTTGTCTAAACTAACATTGTCTATAAACTCGTTCATTTAAAAATAAATTCAAACTCAAACTCTAACTTAAATTCGTTAAAAAAACGAATTCGTTTATTAACTTGTTCGTTTAATTATATGTATGGATTCAAAAATTTATTTATTTTTAAATATATCATTAGACCTTAAATATTAATGGTTATTATTTCTTTAGATTCCAATTTCTTTATTAATATTACACCTCGTATTTCATACTACACAAGAACAAAATTGTTCGTGAATAACTCGATCTCTACTCAAAAAAAGCTTGATCGCTAAGTTAAACAAACAAGTATTAACATATCTGCTTTAACTCGTTAAAATTTGAGGTTTGCTTGACTCGTAAATTTAAGCAAACAAGCTTACGCATAACTCGACTTCTTTAGGACCTTAATCATAGAAAGACTGATAATTTTCTTTATAACATGAGTCATTCAAATTTAGATAAAAATACTACCAAAAGTTTAAAATCTCTAAAGAATAGTTTAACTATTTAATTAACTACTAACCTAGTCTGATAACTCAATCTACCATTTAGTCATTTTTTTATATTTCATAATTGGGACAACAAAGTTGGAGAATTCCACACATTTTGTGATGGTACAAGACTAAGTTCAAGTATTCTCCAATTTTAATAAAAAACTAGAATTAAGCGTAGAAGGATAAATAATAGTTCCAACAACCTCAATTTTTAAAATTTCTTAGCTACATGGTTTTTTTTTTTTTTTTTTGCATACATAAGAGGCTTTAAAAGCCGTTAAGAACAAGGCAATTCAATACAAGTACAAATATTTATTCAACTATCTAACACAACTCTAGGTGTTGCGTAACCACTTCTGTCTCTTGTAATGGTGTTCCAAAGATAATCCGGTGGGTCCGTAAGATCACAGGTTGCATAGACGATAAAGCCCCTTCCTTAGCTAATTTGTCCGCACACTGATTTGCTTCCCGAAATATATGTTTTAACTCGAACATGGGAAACTTCTTCAGCATTTCATAACAATCCATAATTATTGAAACGTGGCAACTACTTAAATTCCCACCGCCCTTCACTAGCGCGTGGAACTTCCCCGAGTCCCTCTCAATGTGAGTAGAGCTCCCACCGCCCTTCACTAGCGCGTGGAGCTCCTCCGAATCTGTTTCAATAATTAAATCCGTAAATCCATTACTAATAGCCCAACGAAGACCAAAATGTAAGGCTAAAATTTCCGAAACAAAGGGAGAAACCACCAGGCAAGAGCCAGAGAAACCAGAAATATATGTGCCAAATCTATCTCTCACTAGCCCTCCGATACCTGCTAAAACTTTGTCAACAAATAGACATCCGTCAACATTCATTTTTAAGCCCGCATTTGGTTTCGTCCATTTAACCATGATGTTCTTTGCAATCTTCACAATCCCACCATCTATACTCTTACCCCAGGCAAGTATGAAATTACTAGCCAGAGACATAACCTCTTTTTTAAACACACGACTATGAGGCATTTTCGCCTCCGCATTAAACACTAATTCATTTCGTTTAATCCATATAGTCCATAGTAAAGCAACGAATATATATGGCCAATCTAGACCTTCATAGCGAAACTTGGATTGGATATGGCCCCCATCCAGTCCTTTATGGCTGAACAATTAACTACTTCCCAACTGAAATCTCCTGGAACAGTAGCTGTCGCGATTTGGGAGCTGTTATTTTCGCTCCTGAATCTATTTTCCAGCCATCTGGAATTAAGTAGCTGCAGCGAGTTCATGTTCTGAATTCCAGCAGCACCATTCTCTTCCTCTCGGTCCCCAGCAGTATGATCATCCATGTCCACAGCAGCTCGGCGTTCCAGGTCCATAACAACATCTTCACCGCGTCTTCCAGTAGGGGTCCACGCGTCCAGTCTTCTCCAATTTCCAGCAGCTTCCTGCTCCAGCCGAGCACCAGCAGAAGCAGCGGAGATTCCTTCCGTTCTTCCGTTATTACGCTCCAGCTCATAGCCCAAAGGTGTACCTGCATTAAACCCGAGTGAATTCCACGCTAAAACAGAAATTTTACAACTTAAAAATACATGAAAGGTGTCTTCCCTATTTGCTCCACAAACGTTGCATTTCCGCGATTCAATGACGTTTCTATTATATAAGTTGTCCGTTGTGGCTATTTTGTTTAGGACAACTCTCCAAAGGAAAAGTCGGATCTTCTGAGAGCACTTTAACTTCCATATTAGGTCCCACTTGAACGATGTATCAGGCTCACTCACATCCATATTCATGAAGACAGATTTCACACTAAAAATTCCAGAGGTTTCGAATTTCCAAACCGCTTTGACACCATCTCCTTCGTTAACTTCAATAATGCCACCACGAATGGCATTCACCCCTGCTAGTATGGCCTTACAAGCACTTGATTCGCTCCCATTTTGAATTCGATTCAGTATCCCATGCTTAAAATACTTGCTTTTGAAGACCTCAACCCATGCTACTATATTATCATCCCGCAAAACCCTCCAACCAAGCTTTGCCAACAATGCCAGATTATACCTCTCCGCGCTCCTTATGCCGAGTCCACCATCAGCCTTAGCTTTACACATTTTATCCCAAGCTACCCAATGTAGTTTTCTTTACGAATTCGAGGAGCCCCAAATGAAGTCCCTAACTACTTTGTCAATTTCGTTGCACACATACTTAGGTAACTTCAACACCTGCATCTGATACACAGGGATCGCGTTCAAGACTGATTGAGCTAGCGTTACCCGACCCGCTAAAGAAAATGATTTTGACTTCCAGGTGGCAAGTTTCCCTCTCATTCTTTCAAGTATTCCTTTGTAGAAGCCTTTCGGAAGCCTCCCCGATATAATAGGAACCCCCAGATAATTACCAAAAGAAGAGCTATGGCAAAAACCACTTGCTAAAGCCAACTCTTTCTGTAATTGTTCCGGGACATTTGATGAGAAATACACCAGTGATTTTTCCGCGCTAATTGTCTGACCCGCTTCCGTGCAAAATCTGTCCATCGTCTCCTTTATTAGCTGTACCTGCAAAAGAGAAGCTTCACCAAAAAGCATTAGATCATCCGCAAAAAATATATAAGATAATTTTGGACCCCCGCGACCAATCTGTATCTCCCTCCATCTTCCAGAATTACACAATTCCTGAATCAAGATTGATAACCTCTTCATACACATCACGAATATATAAGGCGATAGAGGGTCCCCTTGCCGAATACCGCGGTGTGGTATAAATGGGGGTAAAGGTTCTCCGTTCCATAGGACCCGCATTTCGTTCTCCTTCATACTTGACATCACGAGTTTCGTCCAAGACTCAGGGAATCCAAAATGTCTGATGGTTTCTTCAATGAACTCCCATCTAATTTTATCATAAACCTTCGCAAGGTCGATCTTAACCGCCATGATTCCCTTTTTTTCTTGCTGGTGCCGCATCTTATGGTCCATTTCCCGTACTAGCACAACGTTATCAACTGTCGATCTACCTGGTAAGAATCTACTTTGGCAAGGACCAATAATATTAGACAATATAGGCCTTAGTCTATTCACCATGGCCTTCATTATAAATTTAACTGGACAATTTATAAGACTAATAGGACGAAATAAACGTACCCGATTCGGGTCCGAAACTTTAGGAATAAGATGAATGAGAGTACCGTTCAGACCCGAAGGTAAGTGACCTGTATGGATGGCTTCACGAACCATTTTGCAAATCGAGGGACCCACTGTGGACCAACATTTTTGATAAAAGGCTGCTGATGTCCCATCTGGTCCCGGGGCTTTAGTCGGATTAGATTGAAACACTACTATCCTTATTTCCTCATCCGTAAAGGTACCTCTAGTTCATTTGTAATCTCACTGTCCATCGGACCCACATATGGCAATTTATTTCCTTCCATTCGGTCATTAGGTTCCTCATATAGTCCCACAAAATATTCACGAATTAATTCCTTCAAATCTTCTTCTCGTTCCACCCAACTGTTGTCATCATTCATTAGTCTTGTACAGGTAGCTTTCTTTTTCTGAATAGTTGCGGCAAGATGATAGAACCTTGTGTTACGGTCTCCAGATTCAATCCACTTCTCTCTTGATTTCTGAAAATACATAGCTTCTTCCTTTTCTAACACACTTTCATACTCTCTAGTGAGCATTGCTATATATCACCCCTATTTGCTTCACCCTTATTTCACCTCCTATGTGTCAGCTTATGTGGCACTAAACAAAAGTGAGAGAAAATAAATAAATGGGAGAGAGAAACGATGTGATTGGTGCTTAAAACCTCCACATAGGAGGTGATATAGAGGTGAAGCAAAAAAGGGTGATATATATCTTTACTCCTCTCTAGTCAATTGGTCTCCCAGCTGCCTTAGCAAGGAATTATAAGATACATACAATGCTTTTTGAATTCGTCTAAGTCTTGCGCACAACTCTCTCTTCTTCCGGTTTAAGTCGCCAAATACCTCTACCTTCCATATATCTACACTTTTTTGGAAAGCCGCTAATCCGTCCCCAACTCCAAGATTGCTCCCAACTTTTTGCAACGAATTCCTGAAACCCCTTATGAAGACGCCATGCTGTTTCAAATCTAAATCGCCTAGCATTTTGTTTCGGTCTTGCACTCGGGCAAACTTGAATTAAGATTGGCATATGATCCCAGTGAATTCTAGCCAAATGGATGACACGAGTACTCGGACAGAGAAGCTGCCACTCTACGTTACCATAAGCTCTGTCCAACCGTTCCATGATCCTTTGTCCCGAATTCCATGAATCACACCAGGTATATCGGGGGCCTTCGAATCCGAGATCGATTAACCCACAGCTGTGCCTCCACTCTTCGAATTTCTCCATTCTTCTTGAGACACCCGTTACTCCACCTTTTTTTATCAATTTCCTTACCCACTTGATTGAAATCTCCGGCAACGAGCCAAGGAGATTTTATGTTGTGAAACGCGTGATATAGCGCATCCCACAAGTGTTTTCTCAACTTATAATCTGGGCTCGCATATAAGGCTGAGAAGACCCAAGATTTGCAACCTTCTTGACTTATCTCTACATTTATAACTTGGCGACCCGCCGATAACACCCTCACCTTTACATTCGAATCATTCCACAAGAGCCAAATCCCTCCTCTATAACATTCCGAATCGACTCTTACCGAGTTATCTCTTTGTAATGAATTAATAATGTTATTTGCTGCAACACCACTTACGCGTGGCTCGACTATCACTGTAAGCCACACATTATTGTTTATCATCATTTCGCGTAAAACGCGTCTAAATCTCTGTTTAGCTGCTCCGTAACAATTCCAAATCAATATATTAATGGGAGTTTTTGTCCTTTCCCAAGACGTACCTGTATCATTTGCACAATTCATTAATAAATAAATCAATTGACGAGAAATACCTTCGGGAGCTTCATGCGCGAGAAATCATTTCAACGTCCTCGTCTGCTCTTCGAATTTCGCGCGCCTGCTGGTCTTCACTCGCTGGAGCTGCAGGTTCTGACCACATTCCATCCTCTTCTCCATCGGTTTGGCCCAATTCCCACAGCGGATCAGGTGGTCTTGAGTCAAGTCCTCCCTTCGGCGAGCTGTAGCAGGGGCTATTGGCTTCGCTTCCAGGAGATTCTGCAGTAGAAGGAGGCCTGTGTTGTGGCTTTTCCAGCTCTGTGTCAGTAGTGGCCATTTTCTGATTTATTGCAAAAAAGCCCCTGCTGCAATATTGGGCACCAGCTATGTTTACATCAATTAATCCATCTGTTCCACTTTCCAATTCAGGCCCCATTGATGCAACTTTATCCATGTCCAAGTTAGTAGCTTTATCATTATTATTTTTCCACGAATTAACATCAATCCTTAAATTGTTCGCCCCTTTAACACCCCCTCTCTTTGCTCCTGATGATTCCTCTATTTGCATTATATTAGCCTCAATATTGCACACTTCAACAACATCATCTAAGACCCTTCGTTGCTCAAAGTTAGGTGTCGTGATTATCCCATGACCCTTCGCGCCACCATTCTTTTTATTACTCGTATTAGTTCTAGTAGCATTTTTACCTTTATTCGAAGTAATTCTTGACCCCGAACTTTGACCCCTAGATGGTACACTTTGATTATTGTGTCTCACTTCCTCCGTATTTTCCTCCATCCTTAGCACCTCAAATCGAGTTGCCATATTACCATGTAAATTAGTTCTTACATTATTATTCGAGGCACCACGACCCCCGCTCTACTACCACGTCTTACCGTCATCCACTCGCCATATTTTTCCTTGGGCGCCGGAGTTATTTCGACTTCTTCTACTATAACCTCTTTTCCTTTCTCGGTCCTCCTCTCCTCCTCCATTCTATCTTTTGTGTTAGGCGGACAATTTTCTTTTTTATGTCCGAACTTTCCGCATTCAAAACAAATCAGGTGAAGCCCTTCATATTCGACTTTGCATATGTCCGAACCAATTCTTACCTCCGGCTTAAGCGGTTTACTAAGATCAAGTTCAATGGCTAACCTTTCATAGTTTCCCCTTAGTCTTGCTTTAGTCATAGGATCAATTTTAATCGTTCTTCCAAGTTTATTTCCAATTTTCCTCAAAATTCGCGCCGTGTAGTTTTGCATACCAACATTCGATACCCTTACCCACGCCGTTGTTGTTGTGATTGAATTAGAGATCGCATTAAATTTCGGAGTCCACTCCCTGACAATTAAATAGTGATCTAGTATCATCCAGGGACCTCCCGAAAGCGCGAAATCAAAATCATCTCTATGTTCAAATTTCACCATGTAATAGCCGTGTCCAACATCAAAAAGTTCAAAATGCCCAACTGGAGACCAAATCTGTCTTAATTTCGAAGATAAATAAGTAAAACCAACTTCTCTACCCAATAGTCTAATCACCGCAGTGTTTCGCCACAGTCGAATTCCTTCTTGGATTTCCTCCCTAGTCCTAATAATCGTGGGGATTGAATCATTGATTTCGAAATCATCATCATCCTCCACTAGTTCCTCTAATTCGAGAAAATCCTCTTCATCCATGGTATGTTTAGTCTTAGGTTCCTCACTATCCTCAATAATAGGCATAACTAAATTATTCCCCGTAACCGTCCCTTTCCATCCACCCAATTTTGGACTAATGAAATTCTTTGAGTTGTTACCTGAAGCGGCAGTAGTGGTCTTAAATTGATTACCATTTTATTCTGTGTTCTGAGTTCCAGGCGCAGCAGTTGCAGGTTGAACCTCCTGATTTCCGCGCTGCCTTTTGCCTGCCCTGCTCTCTAGAATTTCCGCCGATAGCTCAGGGTAGTCTTGCACTGATCAGAAACATTGTTCATCTCCATAACTGGTGCAGTGTTTGTGGCTCTCTCAACCGATGGTGTGCTGTTAATTGTTCTTGGAGGATTCACGGTGGGTTCAGGTGGTCGGTCAGACCTTGAGGAGTCGCCGGCCATAGGTGGCGCAGCAGTAGCAGCCATGAAAAGCGTTGAAGCTGTTTTTTGGAAGCGCAAAATGTGGAGCAGATTTTTTAATAGTTAACTTTAAGAGATATGGTAAAATAGCTACATGGGTTTAGCTGATCTTGTTCCCAATTTAATTGGATTTGATTTAATATCTTATATTATTTTTATTAACCGAAACACCTCATTTCACTAATTCAACACATATTTTTTTTTAGTACATGAAAGAGCCACTTTGGACTCGGAGTCATTTTGACTCCAATGAGATTCGATCCCAGGACCTTTTGGTCTCTGCGAAGTAGTCTAACCACTAGGCCAACTATCGATCTCAATTCAACACATATTACTAATGACACATTATGATTAATCTAGTCATTCAGTTGATTTATTTTACTATTCAAATATTAATAATTTAATTTATATTTATTTTAATAATTATTAAAATTAAAATTTTAAAAATTCTTATACATAATTAAATAATAGACGTATTATTATAACTATTACACAAAAATGAGATAAATAACAAATTAGCTAATATCGAAAAAAAATTGAAGCAAATTTAGAATTTAAATTTTGTTAAAATATTTATTCGAAATATTCTTATAACATATTAAAACGTAAAAATAGATAAGAAAACTTTATTAAAAAAAATTAAGGAGAGAGAATGGAACACAACTCACTATAGGACGCGGCATCTTTAGCGAGGACCGCGGTCGTCGCTAAAGACCCAGCAGGTCCCCGCTAAAGACCCTGTTTGCTCTTTTGCGACGAAAGGTCCTCGCTAAAAATTCGTCGAGAAAGGCCCCTCTTTTGCGACGGCGTCACGTGTCGTCGCGTGAGCCACAGTCTTTAGCGACGACATGCTGTTCTCGCAAAAGACCCCCCCCCCCTTTTGCGAGGACTTGGTTCTCGCTAAAGGGCTGGTCTTTTGCGAGGAGGTGCTAACCCACAGCGAGGCAGAGATGACTAGTCAACTCTAGCTAAAGACCTTTTTTTTAATTTATTTCAATTATATTATTTTTTTTAATTTTTTTGATTGTTTTTATTTATTTCAATTATATTATTTTTAAAATTATATAATTTATTTATTTTTGCTTTTGTTTTAAATTTGTGTTTTCTTTTTTTTATTTGAATTTAATTTTTTTAATTCTATGTATGAAAAGAGACAAAATAATACTATACGAAAACTAAATTATCCGATAGTCAAAGTCATAAAAAGTCAAACAGTACAAAACATAAACCAAAAATATAAAAAGTCATAAGAAGTCAACATAACTTCAAAATAAACACAAACTCTTAACAAATTAAACAACACACCATCTAAGGAATAATATATCTTCCTCACCATCTTCTTCTTCTTCTTCAACCACTCTAGAAACTCGCGTCGCTTATCAACTGTCATCGCATACTTTGCTTGTGGCATAATCGTCTTACCACGTGAATCGACAAATAACCACAAATCAGATCTGATGTTCATGGCTTCCAGATCTTTCCTCGACTTTACAGTATCTTTGTAGTTTTCCCATCGAAACCCACATCTGTTCCTAAAAGAGCATCACAAACATTCTTCTCACAATGCATCACATCGATGTTATGTTTCAACAAGTTTTCCGACCAATACGGTAAACAGTAGAATATACTCTTTTTCTTCCAATTCGACTCACGCGACCCTGTTCTCTTTACCACTTTGCCACCAAAGTCCTTGTGTTTTCCAAGAAACACAATCGGCAACCCATCTAACTGCGTCTGAATATCTGCAAGAGTAATTTTCTGAGGGGGGGGGGGGGGCTATTCTCAGCTTTAATGTACACGGTATCGTTTGTCCGAAACCGATGGTTCAGAGGCAACCACCGTCTGTGATCAAAATAAACAACTCCTTTATTAACCCGCACGGAAGGGGTATATTCCATGCATTCAGGACAAGCTAAGTATCCTTGACCCGACCTACCTGAAGTATACGATCTAGCTGGAAAATCATTTGTCGTGAACAACAAACCAACCTTCATCACAAATACCTCCTTCTTATGTGCATCCCATGTAACTATCCCCGTACCCCACAACGTTTCCAACTCATCTATAACCGGACGGAGAAATACATCCATATCTTTTCCAGGTGATCGAGGACCCGGAATCAAGAGGGTAAGCATAAACGTGGACTCTTTCATGCATAACCAAGGCGGCAAGTTGTATATCGTCAATATAACCGGCAAAGCCCATAAATTTCCTCGCTAAAGAAGGTCTTACGAAGATGGACTCCGGTGAAAGGGCGCGAGGACATTTTAGTTCTCGCTAAAGACCCCCCTTTTGTGACGACTTATAACAGATACATTCTTTTTTTATTATTTTTAATTGCGTAAGTATTCCGCGACTTATTAGCGACGACTTAGTCGTCGCAAAAAGGTGTCCTCGCTAAAAAGGGGGTCTTTAGCGAGGACATTCTTGTCCTCGCTAAAGACCCCACGTGTAGTAGTGGCTGTTTTAAAGAATTACTATTTAGTGAAGAATGCGTGTTTTGACTCCTGATTTTAACTAAGGAGTTAAGAAGTTAATGACTTACCCTAATAATGTATATATATGTGCTGACAAGATAACAAATCTACAAATCATACACATAACTAATTTTTCTAGATTGGTTTACAAATCTTATTTGTAATTACTTAACTAGATATATAATTTAAACATTAAGTAAATGATAAGATAGAATTAAGACTTGATCGTATTTATTTAGCATCCCCTATCAAGTTGATGGGAGTATAATTAAAAACTTACAAATTGACTTGAAGCATTTTAAATCACGGACGGTATCACTGCTTAGTGAGGATGTCTTATTCATATCATTACTGATAATGTATGAAAGACGAAATATGTTATTGATAAATCGAATGAATTGTATACGGTGGAAGTGCAACTTTGCAATAAATTTAGAAAGTCTAAAAACTAAAGAACCCATAAAAGTTTGGATCCAAGTAAGGCGGATGCTCTAAACTTCCAGTTTAGAGCTAGATTTTGATAAAATAGGTTGTATCTTTGTGCTAGAAATAGAGTGAGTATTGTCTAAAGTAAATATCATAACCAAGTGTTGATAAGCCAAAATTATTCATAGTCAACTAGTGATTGGAACTACAGCCTACTCTTTATCTCGGTATCACCTAGTACCATCAGACATGGTAAGCCAAAAACTGTCTACATTAATTAGACACACCAAACTCTATGAGAAACACCACGATGGAATAAGCACCAAATATTATCCATCCATGAGGTCAGCAACTCCTATTGGAGTGTCAGCCAATCAGAAGAGCAAGGACTAGGGGGTCGTAGAAAAAAAACACCATGCATGTTAGTCAGCAACGGGAACTGGAGTCGACCAGCCTCAAGGATGCAAGCATTATGGGTTGTGAGGTTCCGTAATAAAGAGCGTTCATCATCTCGACCACCATAAGAAGCATCTTTCTAAGATAGTTGTTGCAAGAGCTTTCGACAAAATAGTGTGTAAGAAGAACATTAAAAGGGAACTTGGGTGCCTAGGGAATAACACTTTGACATGTAAGACACTAAAAAAAAGTTACACCCCTTGTGGAAAGGACCCAATCGTGTCACCTAAGAAGTCCTTTAAGGAACATTCCAAATTGGAAGTAGACGATAGTCGACTCCTAAAGAATACATTGCATGCTAAGCATCAAATAAGATATTACAGGAGGGAAACCCCTACAATAGTGCATATGTACTTGTTTTTGTTTTTGTCTCTTTCAGGTTTTTCCTAGGTATTGGTGTATGCTCTCGGATCCCGAGAAGTTATCCTAAGCTTAGAAATAGTGAGAAAGAGAGCAAAAGAAGTTAGAATCAATGGACAATAGAAACAACGTGTTGTTGAACCTTGAAGATGCACCACACAGGGATAATAATAATAAGCAAATTCTCATTCTCCCAAGAGACAACCACAAGGAGTGCCACAAGGAGGAAATTCACAAAATATTCAACACCACGAACAAGATCTTCCTGGTCAGGGAGCATCTATTGGAGTACAACTTTTAGGTATTCACCCTCCAGTGATCCAAGCTGCAAGATTTAATACTAATAAAGGTATGCTGAGTCAATTCATGAGTTTCGGACACTACAGTGGTGCAACACAACAAGATCCGGTAAGGTCGATTATGAAGTTTATGAAGATTTGTGATGCCTATATTACTTAAGGCATTACACGCGAGCAACTGTATTACTTCATGTTTCTATTTTTCTTGACCGAATGTGCTAGTGAATGGTTGGATAGTCAACCATCAGATTCGATTACATCATAGGACGAGTTGCAAGTCAAGTTTTTTCATTGCTATTATCCAAAGAGCATGAGAATGAAGGATCAAATGGCACGTGCAATTTTTTGCCAAGACAATGGAAAGAGTGTAGAAAAGGCATAAACAAAATTTCAACAAAAATTATCCAAATGTCCACTTCATGGTCATATCCCAACACTTCAATTAGCGATATTCTATCATGGCATCAATGTTGAGTCGAGATTGAGGGTAAATAACCTTGGAGAAGGAAGTTTTGTGTCTATAGATCCTACATAAGATGCAGTTGGTATGTCAAAAATAGTAGAAACTGAGAGGAGCTGGCCACAGTCGCAAGCTCCCATTACAAATACCAAAGGTACCCTATGTTTCGATAGTTAAACTGATATGGACGCCAAATTCTCTGCGATGGAGAATCAATTGAAGCAGTTGGAACTTACAATGGAGAAAGGTTTCCAAGGGAGACCACCTGAGATGAAAGTAGTGCAAGAAGCACAGGGTTGTCCGCATTGAGGGGTCAACTATCATGTATGGGAAGAGTGTGAAGGAAATCTAGAACCAGTGTGTTTTGTGTAAATTGTGGGAATTACCACTCGGGTAATACTAGGTTTCTGAAAAGGAATCGCAATAATCCTGGACTTCATTGGTCTAATCTGAATAGGGCCATGAATCAAAATAATTCTTACCAACCACGACCTCAAAACAATAATTTTCAACATAGATCGCATGATCGTTATCAAGGGGTACTCTTATTGGAATCCAACCACTTCCATTTAATAAACAGTCTATCAATTTTACTAGCTCTAATTGTATCACTAGTACTCTTATTGGACTAAGTGAAGAAGCTACCACCAAATTAATGCTCAAATAAGTTTGCATCATCATAAAGCACTAAGAGCTATTAGGGAGAAAATCAGAATTATGTCACTCCTCAATCTTGAGAATTTCATTAAAATTACCAAAGAAAATTCATTAGTATAACTATTACTCTGTGTAACTAAGTCATTCCATAACAAATCCGTTTGTCAACATCGTTTCTAGCATAAGCAAAATAGAATATGAAATGAGATTTTCATCAACAACTTCAACATTACATAATATAAACTAAGGTAAACCCTCAATGAGCTTAACAGGAACAACTACATCATCCCATAAGATCCAAATTATACCTGAATCATCTTTTGAGTAATTATTCAACAAATTATAATAAGCAAAATGAGTATTAATAATACTACTCTTATCAATCTCAACTTGGTTTCAAAAAGGCTAATTAACCTTATTTTATTGGTATACATAAAAAAATTCACATTTAATTATCTAAGACGCTTATTGAAACCTCTTACTGTCCATGTAACAAACTTCATAAATCAGAAGGAATTCCACCTCATCACCTCCTTTTTTGCACTTTGATTCATTAACTCCACAAGATTAGATTCAAGATTATTAAGTGGATTATATTGCATCTCTTTAAAATTATTATTTCTCACAACTAAGGATTCACCAACCTTAAATTTTTTTAATTCTTACTTCGAGACACGAATTTCCAGAAATTCTTATCTTCATTATAATTAGGAAGATCATTACTCATAATTGTTAGCTTACTTTTTTCATTATTTTGCATATTTAGTCTCAACTTTCGTATCTTTGTTTCTGGTTTTATATTTCCAAACTTTCTTCTCATTTTGACATTTCACATCAATATGAAAAACTTATAACATTCACTACAAATAAGAGACTTCCAGACATATAACTACACCTACTTCTTGTAGGTCATGAATTTCAATGTCAATAAATACTTTTCTAGGTAAGATATCTTTAGTATTCATTTCAACACAACCCCTAACATAGCCCAATATTGCTCTTGATTCAGTAATTGAATCAATTTGTATGGTCTTGCGAAGACTACTAGCCCCACAACTCAGTACTTATTTAGTCCAAAGAGACATATGAAAATTTTGAGTTAAACCCAAATAGGTTTCTTATTCACATCTATTCTTTCTATTTGCATTCTAGTATACAAGCTCTAAGTAATAGAGTTTTTCCATTAAAGTGCCATATATGTTCAAGATCTTTTCTATAGGTAATTTCATTTTCAAATTTGAAAATGAGCATACCTTTTCCACTTGATTTGATCTCAACACGTCCGAAATTTTTTCATTGAATCTTGGCAAAGTCACTAACTATAAAAAAAAGTGGCAGCGAGTCAATAAAATGACCAATTAAACAATTGATCCATATTTTAGCACATTCGATATGAACATGATATATAGGCTAAATTATTTGCATACCTTCATCAGTGATAGGTTCATGATAATTCGATTGTAGATAATCTCACCGCTAACTTAACCTAATGCTGCTTGGTTGAACTCACAATTTGATGTACTTCCAATATAATAAAATTATCAAAATATTTTTCACATTAATGTCATGATATCTCGAACTCATGTTTGACTGACATTAACTAGAAACGTCATCGTAATTTACTGGATTCAGAGAAGAAAGTGATCCAGTTACTTTGGAAGCAGTTGAGTTGTATATAAAAATTATCACAAGTAATATCTCACACAGATTCTCTTCGTGGTACTATTATTTTCAAAAAATAGTAGTCAAAAGAATAAGAAAAAAAGAATACAAGAAGTAGATATTAAGAAATAATGGATTGGTAGAGGAATTGGTGTAGAATTTGAGGTAGAGGGCGTAGTTTTTGGGTTGGTGGTGCATTGAAAATTATGAGAGATAAAGTTGATAGAATAATCAGTATTCTAAAAATCGGTCTAAGTGGCGCCTAGGCGCTAGAAGGTAGCATAACTTCCAGAAATGGCCCAGGCGGCCTCCAGGTGGTCCCAGAAGGTCCTAGGCGGCGTTTAGGGTCCGAAGCGAAAAAATAAAAAATAAATCTATTTTTTGATACAAAAAATTAAAAAATATTATTTTTTAACACAAAAATTTATATAGATTTATTTTAAAAATTATATAAATCTAAAAAAATATTTAAATAAATATCAAAACCGCCGAGCAAGAAAACGCCTAGGCTCCGCATAGGCGCTCGAAGGTGGTCGACCGTCCGCCTAGTGCCTAGCGCCTTTTAGAACACTGAGAATAATAGACTAGAGAGAAGGGAAAGAAAAATGACTTTTGGTGACTCTCATTGGAAACTTTGTAGTTGAGAAAGCTATTGAATTCTTAGAAGTTAGAAATAGTTTATATTAAGTGGGTGAGATGAACATATTGTTGTATAAAAAAATGATGGCTTTACTATGTGATGTCTCCCTTTTTGTTATTAATAAATGACCTAAGGAGACATCATTTTAGGTATAATTAGACTTAGTTAGTTGATTTATAAGCATATTTTCTATAATTGCACTTTCTTCCTTCAGATTTGTATTATTATTACTTTAAGAGCCTTTGTGAGTTCATTTGCTTGTTTAGAGTGAAATTCTTAGGTACATGGATGCTCGGAGGCATTAAGATGAAGAGAATAAGTAGAGTTTAAAGTCCAAGAGTAAGAGGAAGTGTCAAAAGAGCAAAAGATATCACTTTAGTGATGGAGGAGCACTAGAGACTGGAAAGTCGCCACTTCTAGCCCTTCTTGAGCCCAAATGGTGCATATTCACACCTGGTGGTTCAAATAAAAAAGATGCACCTCTTAGTTAGCGAAATTTAAGAATTGTAATCAGGTGATTTGGACTTACGGTGTGAAAATCACACATGTTTTACTAAAATATGATGGGAATTACAAAATGGAATTGGGCCCTTAACCATTTAATTAAGTCAAGTAAAGGCCCAGTCCATTCTAAAGCTCTATATAAGACTTCCTAAGCCTCAGAATTACATATGCTTCAATATATTTCTAATTTTCTGAGAGAGAGTAAAGCAAAGGCAAGAGCAGAAGCTGGAGAAATTCTTTTCTTCAACCAACAGTTCAAGTCATTCTTCTGTTTAGGTTCTTATTCTATTATGTTATTAGAAACATGTATACTTTTAATTTATTTTCAGTATTTAATTTCAATATGAGCTAAACTTCCAAATACTTGTTTCAATTTAATTCAAGTTAGGTTTTTCATATTGCTTATTAATTCATGTTTGTTTACTATTTTTAAATAGGCCAGTTAGAAATAGGTATTAGTAATTAGGCTATTAAATAGCGGAGGTGATCATCTGGAAGGGGGGGGGGGGTTTAATTACTGAACTAATTAATAAACGTGTGGTGTTCGTTATTGATCCTGACAGGCGTGACTAACCGTGTAGCCAATTGCTAAATTCTTAATTCATCTAAAAGTAGCTTACCTGACGGGGTCTGAAATATCGTAGGATTGCATATAGAATTGCCAACTTATCCCTTAAAAGAAAGCACTAAATATATGAACTTAGGTGGATCTCTAGCGAGTCTCAAGTATACTTCTCACATCTGTGTCTACTCCTTTAGTCTTTACTTTATTTTCATTCTATTTTAATCCTAGTTAATTTAAATTCTTGCATCTAGCCTTTTTATATTCAAAAACCAACAAATATCTATTTATCTTTTATTTATCTCGTACGACAATCAATTCTACTTATCATTTAAACACATATGCTTACCTAGCAATCCCTGTGGAGACGATTAACCCGTTTTTACTGATTTATTAGTTGGATGACTCGTACACTTGTGGTAGTCGCTTCTCTTCTTTAGTGTTGATTTTTATCACACTCTAGGAGCAACCACTATGTTATGTAAAAAAAAAATTAGGCTGATTGGGCCAATGTTGGATAACAGCGGGTGTACTTAAGGTGGTTAAAGACTTATATAAAATAGAGTAATGCTGGGTATCACACAAAAAGCAATCACCCAAAAATCACCCATGATGTGGATCATGTATGGTCCAATCATGCAAGAGGGAGAGAAAAAAGTAGACAGGAAAGAGAAACGTATGATTGGACCACCCAGGATCCACATCAGGGTGATTTTTGGGTGATTTTTTTTTGTTGATTCTAACATTACTTTATAAAATATAACTTCATGGAATTTGGGGCTTGCATTCGTTTTATTATATATATTCAGATTGATATGAAAACGAGTAGTAAATGAATATATAATCTGTGTGTCTTCAATTGGAGTTTTGTAGAGACATGAAGGGTGTTACAATTATGATTTGATTATAAGTCGGTATCCCAAATTTGGAAGAGCTTGTTTATTCATTTGATTTCAATGGTTTGTATGTGTATTTGTTAAATGGTTGTGATGCATTGAGTTTGGAGGATGATGACCTTATATATACCAACCATATGATACAAGGCTAGTTCTGGAAAGGAATTGAGATTCATTCTCATATTGGAAAGTTTAGTTTGATCACTGTTCGTCTCTCTCATTACTCTCTGGTCCAAACCTACTTTATTGAATATTTAGGAGGATTTGCGATGTTGTACAATACTGTAAGTCACGGTTGCGATATGTTAACCATAAATAGGTACCTTAGAATGGTATTAGGATCTGAAATTCCCATTGAATTCTCAATGACGGTACGTCCAGAGGGAATGGTTGGGGTGTTTGAATGAAGACTTACTGCTAAGAAATGAATCCTTTAGTTTTGTGGTCGGGATAAACTAGAAATGTTGTTATTTCCAGTCTCAAATATCTACAAGCGTATTTTGTGTAAATATCACGATTCTTTTTGGTACGTGGATGGTCCTGGCAACTTGCGTGCACCACGACTAATCCCAAAGGAATATGCAAGCCTTCTTATGCATACTCCAGGTAAGTCAGAACTAAGTTAAGTTATCCATGTGCAGGGAGGGGTTCCTCTTACTTTCCAGCTTTTAAATACTATAAAATAGCAAAACTCTGACAAATATATTTCATTTTTTTTTATCGAAACAGAATTTTATCCGGACAAAAAGAACTACTATGCTCATATTCTCACCAAACCAAGTATGCATGTTGAAATCTTTCCTTGTACTAATTTAATTATACAACACACCTTCTTTTTGGGTACCTTTAAGATTTGGGGACCAAAACAATCGTGTTGGTGGCTCTATATATGGACCAAACCTAACGTATGTACTTACGCATCGAATCTTGATCTGATTTCGTTAACAATTATCTCTTATCACCGAATATATGGTTTTTTCTTTTTGTCTTCCCAACTCAACACTCCTTCATATCACAACCTACAACAACTGGTTATTAACCACACCCAACCTCCCACCGCACCATTATACACCCATAATTAGCTGATAACACCTGCCTATGTCACAAAAAAGAAAGGTCCTATATATAGGAGCTGCATCTACCGCACAGTAGTGATAACAAGAAAATAGACTATGTTTATTTACGGCATTAAGAGTCGCGTTAAAATGGTATAACATGTAATCGTGATTAGTCTACTGCGCACTTCTTTAGTGGGGTTTCAACGAATAATATGGTAATCAGATATATAATAACACCGAAATTTCTTTGGAAGGCATTACGTCAACCTCAACTGAATTATACAACAATTTTGTAATATATTATATAGGGATGATGTTATGATGTGCGCATGAAGAAGTATGGTGTCGTCCTGCAGTCCAAGACAACATCATTAATAGTAAATAAGGGTTACATCATTTCTGCGTTGGTCACAAGCTAGAATAATATTATTTATTGTTATGTACTTGTTGAACTATCTCAGTTTATGGACATAACACCTCCCCTAGCTATATTATATATAAAGTCCGCATACCAGAAAATTAAAAGAATAGATACATAGTCTTCTTTTTTTCTCTTTAGGTCAGAAAAAGATACATAGTCTGATACTCAACTAATATAGTTGACTAATTTCTTTGGTTCATTAATTACCAATCATTTGAAAATAAATATTTTGAACAACAAACTCTTATGGAGTACTTATTCTCAAACTGAATTGGAGTCCATGCAGAATGTCTTAATTTTATCAAAATTAAATTTATAGTGAAAGGAAATTTTATTTTATGTAAGAGTAATGATATATACCATCTAAATATATCCTCCATGACGTGACATGAATTGGTTGGATAAAAATCTTTAATCAATTTATCTTTTTTTATTTAATTAAGGATTTACTTCCAACCAATTCACGTTACATTGGTAATTGGATGGTATGAATTTGAATGGTATATATCATGGCTCTTTATGTAAATAAAGATATCTTAGTTTTTAAAACCTCATCCATATCGGGATGTATAATGAAAATAGATAGAGAATAACTGAATAACTAAATTTTATGATCCATTTTTTCACAAAATATTTACTTTATTTATCATCATTAATCACTTAAAAAGTTTCACTCCCCTCCACCCGTATTACCCATATATCTACCATATGATTTGAGAATAAGCCTTTAAATTTGTAAGCAATATGGTTGCGTAGCTAAATTTTTATATAATTTAAGTTCATTTCATCATCATTAATAATAGTTATTTTCATTTTTTTTAGAGGTTTCAGAGGCCGTTAATAAATTATTTATATTTTATAATATGTATACTTTATGGTATTGCAAAGTATATTTAAAAATGTCCAAAAAAAAAAAAGTATATTTAAAAGAATATCGTGTGCATGTACGTATGTGTTGATGAGATAAATAACACAAAGGACAAAATAGGTGCACATACAATGTGAAGCATAGGATCAAAACCAATTCATATAAGACAAAAGCTGTTAGGATAGTGGAGTAGTGATCAAGCCATTGTGCTTATATAATAGTAGTACATTCCTTATGTAATTGTACACAACAAAAATCAATATATAAAAATATTCTACTCTATCTTCTATTTCTATCATGGTATCAGAGCTGCCAAAGGAGTTTTTTGTCATTTATTCAAAAATTCGCCATTAATGGCTTGCTTGTTTCTTCTCTGTGTCAAAATTTCTTTACTCCGAAATTGAATCGATCCTGTTTTCCGCTTTCTCGTTTGCTTTCTTTACCCTATGGCGTCAAGTTCGTCTTCATTATCGCCGTCTATCACTTCGAGCTCGTCGATTCCACCTGGTCTCTTACTTTTACGCCAGAATTGGAGCTCTCTTGTTCAAATTAAGCTTGATTCTGCAAATTATGTACTATGGAGGTCACAACTTGAGGCTGTGTTGGAAGCTCATGGCTACCTCAGTCACATCAATGGTTCTCGATCCAAGCCAGCTACTACTGATTCTCTGTTTGCTACTTGGTTGATCGAAGATCAACAACTAAAGGTATCTCTACATTCCTCTATGATTCCATCTATACTAGCTCAAGTTGTTAAACTCCCTCATGCCTTTGATGTGTGGAATAAACTCGAAGAGATCTTTGTGTCTCAATGTAGAACACATATTCATCAACTTAAAATGAAATTGTGTAATATTAAGAAAGGAGATCGAAGTATGTCTGCTTATCTTACTGAAATTCAGGAAATCTGTGATGGTTTAGATACAGCTTCATCCTCTCTTGCACTTGAGGATGTTATCATGTACACATTAAAGGGGTTACCTAGTGAATATAATCAATTTAAATCGAGCATTCGTATTTCCAATGCTCAAACGTCTACACTAAGCTTTCATTCTCTTGGTAGTCTCCTTGTGTCTGAAGAATTACATATGCAGATGGTTGAATCTCATGAGACTATTGCTTCTCATACTGCTTTATTTTCTCCATCTCAATCATCACCCACACCTTCTAATACTTCTTCTGCTAGAGGTCGTGGTTACTCTCCTCGTGGTAGAGGTTATGTTACTAGAGGAAGGTCTCGTGGTGGTTTTCATAATAATAATTTATCTGCTGAATTCTCTCAATCATCACATCATAATGGTGTAAGTTCTTCAAATTCAAATATCCCTACCTGTCAAATTTGTTTAAGGTATGGACACTCAGCTATTGATTGTTGGAAGCGCGCAGATTTTGTGAATTTTCCATCACCTAGAGCTCAAAATAAAACTGTTTTAATGGCTAATTCTCAATCTTCTAATAATGCTTATGATCCAGAACTATGGTATTTGGATTCGGGTGCGAATAGCCATGTTACCCCTAACTTAAATTTGCTTCAGAATCATTCTACTTATGATGGAAGTGGTGTTGTTTCAGTTGGAAATGGTCAGAACCTTGACATAGCAAATGTTGGGACTAGTAAGCTTCTTACTCATTCTTTTACCTTTACTTTACAATCTGTTTTACATGTTCCTTCAATTGCTTCAAATCTCCTGTCTATTTCTAAGTTTACAAAAGATAATCAATGTTATTTCGTTTTTCATAGTGATTCTGTGTCAATCTATTCTTCTACATCACATAAGTTGTTGTTTCAGGGCCTTTGTAAGGATGGTCTCTACTCACTCTCCTTTACCTCTAAAGTCAAGTCACCTGAGTCTCCATTCTCTTCATTTCAATGTCTCTCTTCAAAGTTTGTTTCATCTACTTCAAATAAGTGGCATCTCAGACTAGGTCATCCTTCATCTAAAGCTGCAGATTCTCTTTCACCTATTTTACAAACTAAGATTTCTTTGTCTCAAAATGAATGTAATGCATGTGCTGTTTCAAAAAGTCACAAATTACCTTTTACATTATCAAAATCTACATCTAATGCTCCTTTTGATTTGGTTCATAGTGATGTATGGGGCCCTTCCCCGATTAGTTCCTTTTCTTCTTATAAATACTATGTTATTTTTATTGATGATTATAGTCGGTTTGCTTGGGTTTATCCACTTACACATAAATCACTTGTTTGTCAAACCTTTCAAAACTTTTATACCTTAATTCAAACACAATTCAATCTTCAAATTAAGAAATTACGTTCTGACAATGGTGGTGAATACATTAATAACTCCTTTGCTTCATTTCTTCAATCAAAGGGTGTTATTCATGAAACTTCATGTCCACATACACCAGAACAAAATGGTGTCTCAGAACGTAAACATCGTCACCTCATTGAAACCACTCGAGCTCTTTTAACACACAGTTTCTTATCCACTAAATTTTGGCTCGAGGCTCTTGCTGTAGCAGTTTATCTTATTAATATCTTACCTACCCCTATACTTCATAACTCTTCTCCATATCAAACTCTCTTTAATAAATCCCCTTCCTACCTGCATCTTCGTGTTTTTGGATGTTTGTGCTATCCTTGGTTACGCCCATACAGTCCAAATAAGTTGTCTCCACTCTCAGAACCTTGTGTTTTTCTTGGTTATTGCTCGACTAGTAAGGGCTATAAATGCTATGCTTTAGCTTCTAAAAAGTTATTTATATCTCGTCATGTGGTATTTAACGAGTCTATTTTTCCTTTTCAAAATAAAACTCTATCTAGTGTATCATCTATTGAGTCATCTTATACAAATTATGTTGATCTTTTTAACAATACTATTAATCCTCATGCTCTTAGTCAGCCCTTTCATCCAATACTTTCCTCTTCAACACCTATTCCTGAGCCTACTTCTAATCTAAATTCTCCACCTTCATCTATACCACAACCTCCTCCACAATCTTCTTCTACACATCACATGGTCACACGACGTCAAACGGGTTCCCTTAGACCATCTTATAAGTGTCAGTCTACTATTCTAGCTCCCTCATCTATTGAACCTACAACTTATAAAGAAGCTGCGAAATCTCAACATTGGCAACAAGCTATGTTAAGTGAGTTTGATGCTCTAAAGAAACAAAATACTTGGGTTTTAGTGCCAAAACCTCTTGGTAGAAACTCTATCTCATGTAAATGGGTTTATAAAATTAAACGTAAAGCTGATGGTTCTATCTCTCGCTATAAAGCTCGTTTAGTAGCTCGAGGCTTCTTACAAGAACATGGTATTGATTATAATGAAACCTTCAGTCCTGTGGTGAAACATCAAACAATTCGACTAATATTATCAATTGCTACTTCTAATAATTGGAAAATACATCAGTTAGATGTCTCTAATGCATTTTTACATGGTGTCTTGGAGGAAGAGGTATATATGGATCAGCCTATGGGTTTTATTGACTCTGTGTTTCCTAATTATGTTTGCAAATTAAAGAGGTCCCTTTATGGCCTCAAGCAAGCACCCAGAGCTTGGAATCAACTACTTACATTATTTCTTGATTCGCATAGCTTTGTCGTTTCTCCTGCTGATTCATCTATGTTTATTCGTAAAAATAAAGATACATTAACTATTGTTTTAGTTTATGTTGATGACATATTAGTTACAGGTGGTGATTTTGAGGGTGTTCAGGCTATTATTACAGCTTTAAAACAGAGATTTTCTATGAAAGATCTTGGCTTCCTCTCTTATTTTCTTGGTCTAGAAGTTATATCATCATCACCTAACCTAATTGTCTCTCAAGAAAATTATGCAGCTTCTATTTTGCAGAAGGCTGGTATGAGTGAATGTAAAAGTTCACCATTACCCACTCTCAACAAATATACGATTGTATCTTCCAAAGGTTTGGATCTATTTGAAGATCCTTTTCTGTTTCGAAGTATTGTTGGGTGTTTACAATATTTAACTATAACTAGGCCTGACATTTCATTTGCCGTTAATCAACTATGTCAAGCTATGCATAAGCCTTCTAATGCAGATTTTGAGAGTATGAAGAAGCTTTTAAGATACATTAAAGGTACTCGTAATTATTCATTAACCTTTTCACCATCTTCATCAACTCTCTCTGCATATTCTGACTCTGATTGGGCGAGTAATTCACAAGATCGACGTTCAATCACTGGCTATTGTATTCTCTTAGGCTCAAACTTGATCTCTTGGGGTTCTAAGAAACAAACAACTGTTTCTCGTTCATCTACTGAAGCAGAATACCGAGCTATGGCATATGTTTCTGCTGAGCTTAAATGGTTATCTTTTCTGCTTCAAAGCTTATCTATCTCGATTATTACACCTACTATTTATTGTGATAATCTGTCTGCGATTGCGTTAGCATCTAATCCGGTTTTTCATACAAGAACACGTCATATAGATGTTGATTTTCACTTTGTACGAGAACAAGTTAAAGCCAAGAAGTTAATCATCTCTCATGTATCCTCTTCGCTTCAAATTGCAGATATCTTCACCAAAGGGTTATCTGCTTCTATATTTAATGCACTTCTTTGCAAGCTTCCTCTCTTACGAGCGTTCAGCTTGAGGGGGGATGATGAGATAAATAACACAAAGGACAAAATAGGTGCACATACAATGTGAAGCATAGGATCAAAACCAATTCATATAAGACAAAAGCTGTTAGGATAGTGGAGTAGTGATCAAGCCATTGTGCTTATATAATAGTAGTACATTCCTTATGTAATTGTACACAACAAAAATCAATATATAAAAATATTCTACTCTATCTTCTATTTCTATCATGTGTGAGAGAAATTTATTAGCAACGGTTGCTACTATAATACTCCATTATTTATTAGGGATATATATATATATATATATATCCCTAATATATAAATAGAGTCGAGGTTCTTGTATATAAAAGTTGGAAAGTATCTTACTTTTTAAATTACAGATCAGTTACATCTTAGTCTTTCGAATATGTGGACGATATATGATGATCTTTTTGTGTAAAAGTAGATTTGATTCTAGTATTTTACTTAATTAGGTGCTCCAATTTTTTACAGAAACACAAAAGCAGTATTCTGAGGTACTCTTTGATCGGATTGCAAACTATTCACTCGGTACTGACGACCGAATAAAAAAGCCAATGATTTGTGTTTTCACAACTTGTAATCGATATTTTGTTTAAAATAGATAATAAGTAAAAACTTACGATTGAAAGATGCATTAAGTACTTACCAATATATAAAATTTTATCTGTGTATTAATCATAGGCAAGTCTGTCTCACCAAATATTTACCATTAATAGGGATGACAATAGATCAGATTATTGCAAAAAAATCTAAAACCATGTCCATCGGACTTACTTTTCAAAACTATATCTGGATAATTCGGATTCGGTTTTTTAAACGGATATTTGGATTTTAACAATAACCATACTATAATTCTTTAAATATATTGAAAACTCTTAAAACAAGATCACAAATACAAGAAAAATCTCTAATATATAAAATATTATGTTGGTCTTTAATTAAATATCGTTTTTATTACTTTTTTTGGTTAAATCTAATATTCAGATTTTAGTTTTGAGATATGAAAATACTTTTTTATCTATATTATTATAAAATACACAAAAATACATGATAATAAACGGGTTTTTGGTTATTCGGTTTTATTTTTATTTAAAACCATAACCTAACGGATTTAACCATCAGTTACATTTTTCAAAACCATAACCTAACGGTATTATCCATGGTTGCATAATCGGTTTTTGATCGGTTTGGATTTTCATCAGTTTCGGTTTTAAACCATAACCATTGACATCCCTAACCATTAACCTCACATAGCCAAGAGACTTTATCCCCTTCAACCTCACCGTTATTAACTCTAACACCCGTGATCTCAAGTAATTTGGACACGAGGAGCAAATGTTGGAAGTTCTCCCACTCCCATGAACCATCATCACACAAATAGTCACTAACCATACACAAAGTTTCTCTACTCTTAACAGTTCCCAAAGCATGAACCAAAAAGAAACATTCTTCGCATTTCGTAAAAGCCATCGAGACCCCCATCTTAATACAAAAATATCTTCTACGATAGCTCCACATATTCGCGGATCACTTTGTTTATTAGTATAATAAAGTATATTACTCTTGAAATACTTTTGTCTCATGACTAATGGCCAAATGGTTGGCTCTTCATGTATCAACTTCCAACTTAGTTTTCCCAAAAGTGTGTGATTCATATCTTTCGTTAATCTAAACCCAAGACAACCCATACTCTTTGGTCTACACAAGTCCTTCCAAGCCACCCAATTAATGTGCTTTTGACCATCTATAGAGCCCCAAATGAAATCTCTTCTTATTTTATCAATTTCTTGACAAATATAGGACGGTAATTTCTCTCCTTGCATGATGTACATCAGAGCCGCGCTGAGGGCGGATTGCGCTAGTGTTATGCGACCCGCCAACGATAAAGTATTCCCCTTCAAGTTCACTAACTTTTTCCGTAAACCATTAATAACCTCAACAAAGAAACCTTTTGGTCTATGTCCCAAAAGGATAGGAACACCAAGGTATATTCTGAGCTCCTCGCTTCTTTGATACCCACTCCGTTTTGTTATATTTTCCGCCAAGTACTCATCCACATTCTTCGAGAAATAGATGATTGACTTTTCTTTGCTAATAGTTTGACCCGTGTCACGACAAAATGTATCCAAAATCTCTTGCAACAAATCAAAATTATGAGAAGAAGATTCAGTAAATAAAATACGACCGTCATTTAATGGTTTGATATCCACTCTGTTTTGTAATGTGTGTATATTATATATACTACATAGTGGCTTTATTTGTGGTTACTTATTCAGTCTAATCTTTCAATTACAAATCTAATTAATTAATGATACGGAATGTAGATTGAGTTTGAAATAATATTAGATAAATAAAATTTAACGTTTATGCTAGATAATTATGAAAATCAAATGAATTGGATTTTTCTTCTGTGTATTGTTTAGCTCATACGAGATTTTTTTTATAATAATTATAGAAGACAACTAAAATAATACGAAGGTAAAGTGAGATACTCGTATAGAATTTTAATAATATATTTTATAAAATAAATAAATTATTTATTTTCACTCGTATATATTTATATTTTCAGTAGTATATATTCTCATTATTATAGTATAAGTCTTCTTATTCAGCATCATAGACTCTATTTCTATAGTACAAATCTCTACCTAATAGTATAGACATCCCTAAGTATAGACATCCCTATCTAATGGTACAGAGATTGATCACAATAGTATAGCCATTTTATTCTTAATAATATAGATTGCATCTAGGGATGGCAATGGTTGCGGATAAAAACCGAAACCAATAATAACTGGCAGATTAAAAATTGAATTATATAACCGTGTTCGAAAAGTGTAAATGGTGGTTAAAACCGTTAGGTTATGGTGTATGATAAACATACAATCGAATAACCAAAAACCGTAATTATCATTAATATTTTCATATTACATTATCTAGGTTAAATTAGATATATTAAAATTCTAAAACCAAAATCCAAATACTAGATTTAACCAACTAAATAATAAATATACAATTTAATCAAAGATCAACATAATATTTTATATATCTTGAAATATTTTCTTATATGTGTGGTACGATTTTATGAAAATTAATATTTTTATTAAAGTGTCATTTGGTTATGGTTAACAACCGCGAAACCGTTTAAAAAAATGAAACCGAATAATGCAGTTATGGTTTTAAAATGTGTAACCGATTGTTAAACCCGTTAGGATGTTGTTCTTATTGAAATAAACGGTTATGGTTATGGTTTTTGATATTTTTGTAAAAAACTGAATCGTTGTCATCCCTATTTGCATCCCACGAGTATATACCATATCGAGTAATATTAGTATGAATATATATATATATATTCTAGTATTATAGATTTTTATTTTTTATTTTTTATTTATAAATTAAAAATTAATAATTTGATTAATTAAAAAATGTTATTCTCAACGATAGTGGTCATTTGACAAAGAAAAAGAGGAGTAAAAGGAAAGAAAAATAGAAAGAAATTAAAAAATGAAAAGGATTTAGAAAAAATAATATAATATTATTCGACAATTCATTTTTATATTATTATTTGATTAAATAAAATTTGTTTAACGATAATTGATATTAAAATAGGTAATTTAGTGGTGTAGATTCCTTAATTTAAAAAAAATTGTTGAAATAATAAAAGTAATAAAAATTAAACTATAATAAAAAAAATCGCAAGACACAATCAACAAAGAATATAAATTTAGAGTTAAAATATATGACAGATGATTTTTTAAAATCAAAGTATATTAGAAATATAAAAAATAAAGTAAATTTAAATATTCTAAAAAAATAAAGTAGATGTTAAATAATTTTACAGTATTAAAGTAAAAAAAAACTACTATCATCTCTAGATTGTTATTTTTTATTTTAGTTTCTTTTTTTTCCCAGGTCTTATCGGGATCCAATCCAGATCAAAAACCGCTGAAATGATCGCTTTGAACTCTAAATTTTAGAAAGGTACAAACAAAAAAATATATATTATAGTTATATTAGGATAAAAATGTAATGGTAAAAAAACATGTGTTATGTACCTATTGTTTTAAGTTCAATCTCATTTAGAAGCTAAAATTTTACACCCATTCTTGTAAGTAAAAAGTTCTTTTTGCGTGTTTTAGGTACCCCAAGATTTCATGTCGATCTCATTTTTCTCCTTTTTGGTCATGATTAGTACCATTATTAAATTCTTTGCTCCACGATGTTGCTAGTTGGTCTTATTTTATTTACTTTTTTGTTTTTGTTGTTTCAACTTTCATTGGTCGGATATTTAGTAAGTCGGTTTCTCAATGATTGTTCTTTATGATAGCTATTCGTAGAGCAAATTTTTCATCCCGTTTCTTTTGAAGTCCAACTCCTCTTTGTTGATAGGTATCGCCTGAGGACTGCTAGTTTCTACCATTTTAAGTCTCAGATTTCGTTTGCTTTATCGTTCAAGGTTGGGCTATCTTATCAATTTTTTGGTGGTTCATTCACGTAGTCGTTTCAACAATTTTAGAAAATGATTCGAGATAACTGAAATATGTTTTATTGGTTGACTTGCTGTAAAGATGGCCTTGTGATGTTTTCTACTTGTTTTGATTCTTATTTTATGTTTGTAAATAAGTAATGCTTTTCATAGTTGTTTTTGTACTTTTGTAAAAAAAATTATGTTAAATAAAAATGATTTTTTCCAGCCAAAACAAATTGCAAGATGTAGATACCTCTTTATATATGATATAAGAATATTGTATTAACAAATGTGACTATATGTATATATCCTTGGACTGGTAAAGAAGGACCCTAAATATTATTAAAAATATGGGGGTTCCAAGCGACCACTTTCCCTGCCTACCCTTAGGATCCGATATGATCATAGGGTTAATCTAATGGCTTATCTATGTGAGCGACCAAAAAACCATTTATGTAATAATGAACGATGTTCAAACTAAATAGTGTACAAATTTACTTACAACTTAAAATATATCAGACATAAAACACGCCCAGATTTTGCTAAGATTAGTAAGTTTATCAAAAAAAAATGATGAACAAGTAGTTTTATTCAGAATATGGCTCACCACTTTACTAAATTACACATTTGCCTCAACTACAAGAACGGTGGACAAAATAAATAATAAACTAATTGAATTAATATGAAATTTGCAAAAAAAAATATTCTTATCCTCAAATAATTTTAATAACCAAGCTTAATTTAGATTTTTGTTGGTTGTAGAACTCCCAACCTTCTTATGCCTTAAGGAAATTGCAATTATTGAACTAATTCTTAGACAAATAAACTTTTTGATCCTTATAATTTCTTAAAAGATGTAAGATTTCTTTCTATTCCACATGCACATTAACTTGAAAACCTACTCTCAAAATATTTAATAACAAGCTCTTACTACTATATTTTTGCATCAACGTATCCATACAAGTACTCCATTCATATGCCTAAAAGATCATACCATCATTCTTTACAATGTACTCCCAAGCACTATATTCAAACTCACACCAAAAAAATAAGATGTATCTTATGTTGTATTATTACATAAACAACACCCATCATCTGTAATAACCCCCAATTCATTTCATCTATACTTAGTAGATAGCCTTTTCAAGAAAGCAAGTCTGACTATAAATATGTGTTTAGGAACTCCATGACCTTTCCAAAATAACTTAAACCATTATATATGTGTAAAAAGAGGATATGCGGGAAAAGGCAAAAATCAAAGCATAAAAAGATCAGTGCAGAAAGAAGAAACAAAAATTAATGGATCACTCTATTAATTGAAGAAAGTGCAATAATTGATCATAAGGCAACCCAGCCTTTCGAAATTGCAGACAAAGTAGAATTACAAATCAAATTAAATCAAAAGTTAAACTAAAAAGGATATACCAATACAATAAAGGAAATGAGCTAATCAAGAGTAGAAAAAACCAAACCTGATTTCCAAGCAATACTATCTCAAACAAAATTAGTTCAAATAATGATGTTGAGAAACTAAAACTAATCAGGGAAAATGGTTGGCATGGTAGCGAGGGTGAAAAGGGAGAAGGAGAGAGGATAGAAGAGAGAAGAGAGGGGAGAGATGAAATATATCTGCTAGCAAACTACCTAGCTAGATAAAGAAGCTAGAGAGGGAGACTCTCATCACATAAATATGTGCGCTCATAATCAAGATATTTTCTTTGTTAGGCATTGTATGGTTCAAATAGTGATGTGTATATGAACTAAAAAAGTCTCTCATTAGTTATTATTAAAAATGCGCATTAATGCACCATTATTTCTCTGATATCGAGATATTTCAAAAGTTTATAAATATTAATACTTAAATTTTTATAATTTGTTAACTAAATACTTAAAAATTACTACCACTACAATACAACATCAACATACACACTCATACATACCACCCACCCAACATACAATCATCACCCCCACCACCACTGTCGTCCCCTAGCGTATGATATAAATCAACACCAAACAGAGGGTGACTTCCCGCAAGTGCACGGGTCATTGAAAAGTAATAAAGATAAGTAACGGGATATTTCATCTCCACAAGAACTATCAGTGTTATAATAATTTTGTTTTGAATTATATGAATGGAGAGTTGTGTGGGGGTCGACAAGAAAAATAAATAAATGTATTTATTTGGATTTTATAATTAAAACACTAAAGTAAAAATAATTTAGAAGACTAAATTGAAATAAACTAAAGGAAAAAATGGGGTTTTAATATGGGAAGAATATGCTTGAGTATTGCTAGTAACTCCCAAAGTTTATTCATTTGATGTTTGTATATATAAGGGCAAATTGTTTTATTCGTATTAGTCGGGATTCTAATCTCTTCCCAATCCCTCCTGGGTAAATAAGAAGTTATCTTACTATATTTTTGGACGTAATACGCTCAAACCCTAATGACTACTTGGCTAGTCAAGACCTCCCGGCTCACTAACACATACCAAGCGTGTATATGTTAATGTTGCAATTAAACTCCCTTCACATGCGATAGCTTAATTACTCAATCTATACACTATTTGGCCAGAATATGGATAGGATTCAAGCACAAACATATACCTAATACAATTAAACACAATTTATAAAAATACACAATCCCAAAATCCAAATGACACCATAAAAATCAACTAAGGTTCATACATTTAAGCAATCCTCAAGCAATGAGGGTTTAGTTCATATTAAAATAAGAAAACCTAATGAAAAATAATTCTAGAATTATGTTTAAAATACAAAATAAATTAGGCTTACTCTTTTAAATGAAAGGAAACTAAGCTTCGATGAGGAAAAATGGTGGTTTTTTGTGGAAAATCCCTTTCTCCTTCATCTCTTCTACTCTTCTCCAGACGTTGAAATTTATAAAATATGAAGTGGGTAAATGTAATGCTAAATAATGCGTGGTTAAAGTGTTTTAATATTCCCTCCGTCCATTTTTATTTGTCTTACTTTTTGTGGAACAAAGATTGAAAAAGATATTAAATACACCCCATTTTTACTATATTACCCCTATTCATCAAGTATAAGGTCATTTATTGCACCATTGCTTTAAGTTAATTAATTAAGGGTGATATTGGAAAAATTGGGGAAAAGATGTCTTGATAATGTAAAAGGACAAATATCGTTGGACACCTCTTTTTAGAAAGAAGAACAAATAAAAGTGGACGGAGGGAGTACTAGTTAAACACGTTTGGGGTCTCCATGGGCTAACTTAGATAGGTTAATAATATCTCAATTCGTTTTAGCTAGTGTTGGACTGGTTTGAGTCACGGTGAAAGCAAATGACATAACTTCTTTATCTCAACTCCGGATTGACTTCTGTCACTTCTCAACTTCGAGATATATCCATATAAAAGGTATTAAGTCAAATCTATGACCAATATATCGTGTTAACCGAAATAATATGATGTCAAGATTTCTCCGTTAGACACTCTAACTTCCCAAAGTGACTTTAAGCTTGTTTCACGCATTGAATTAGGTTTGATTAGAATTTTTGAATTTTACTCATCATATTGAAATCTTCTGTCAACCATGTACCTAAAATCTACAAACTTAACACAAAATTAAGACACACAAGCTCTATAAATAGCAATATGTCTAAAATAGGATGAAAATAGAATGATATGTCAAATTCTAGGAAAAAATCTCTCAGTTAGGCCCAATAAACACCCAAAACGATGTCTCATGAATAGATTAATCTATCACAAAAAGGGAGACATCAAGACCCCCACGAACTCAAGGTTTTTTCATCCGACAAAATAAAAGGAAAATAAAGCTCAAACGGGCCTAAATTCGATCAATCAAAGAAGAGAGAAATAGAAAAATAATTAATGAAATTGAAGAAATTATCCTAACAGGTATCATATATCAATATTTAGAAACTAAATCAAATATATACTTATTAAACAAAAATCAACATGTATCAAGTTTCAAGATTAGAATAGCTTTGCAATGCACGAAGGATAGGTTTTTCTCTTAGTCTGCTATGGTGGCTATGTGGTGTTCCTCAATAATTACATAGACTCTTATGGTTCATCTAACTACTCTCTATTGGTTCTATTGCTCCCAGATCAATAGTTAAGAATCATAAGGTCTTTAAGGTTGTAATTTTGGCTTAGAATGTATGATCGTATTTTTGGGTAATATAGATTAAGCTTTTGGATCTCTCCTCATTAGACATCAACGATTTGCACTAGATCTTGAGTTACTCTCAAATATTTTCTCACTCAAACCAGGTTTTGATGCACTTCTGAACATCCCCAATAGCCCAACTAAAAACCTTGATGATCACATAAGAAATCCCACTTTGCCAGTCCTTTTTGTATATGTTTTTTTAAAAGTTAGCTATGACTCTATTTTTTATGTGAGAAGTCATCCAACTGTGCTTCAACATTTTTTTTTCAAGACCCCTAAATCAAAACATTGTTATCCCGACTAAGTAAGAACAAAAGTAGAGGTCTAAGGTAAGAAGCAAATGCAGAATCTAAAGAATGATACCCTAAACAAAACTTAAAATAAATCTCATATAGTATAACCTAAGAACTAATGCACACATACACCTATCTTACAAAATCAAACACATAGATAATGTCAATCCAAATTACTTTGACAATGCTAGAAAGTAACCTTGATGCTTAGATCGAGATGGTGGCTGTAGGGCGTTGATCGATCTTTACTTGCTTTGAACGCTCCACTTAACTTACTTTTTATTAGAAAAACTTTTATTTCACCATATACCTAGAAATCACGAGGTCTTTACGGTTTTAGCGTAGGCTTAGGGAAGGTATGGTACATTAAGGTAACGAAAAATGAGCTTTTGGCTCTCTCCTCACTAACCTTCAAGAATCTGTCCTAGAGCTTGAGTTTACACTCATATATGATCTCAATAACTTCTCTTGACGCACTTAATTAGCGTCCCAATATAAATCCAAACCTATCAATATGATTACAATAAGAATATTCCTTTGCCGCCTCTTTTATTTCAAGATTTATTCAATCTTTTTTTTTTTGTAAGTTAAGCATGACATTCATTTTGTGATGTGAAGTGTCATGCTAACTTATTTACTCATATCTTTTATTCTTTTTTTCTTTTCCATTTCTTAGAAACCGACAAAAGAATTTACAATAAAGTGCATAATCATTCAAGCAATCACAAATCTACCCAGAGTTTTAAGCATCGCTATTCAAGTGCGGGGTCATATGGTATAACCCTAACATCTAAAGGATAAGCTTATAATGTGGCTTCAAAAGAAAGGCTTAAAATTGGGGCTAAGAAGGATATAAATTAATCACGGGTTAGAAAGCTAAAAAGGTCTCAAACGGCTATCAAATAACTACCTATATCATCTTCTTAATAACATAGTTTTGCTCCATTATCACCTTTAGTTCATAATCAAGTGGGTTCTCAACTTTCTTAGATATCACGTTCTACACACCACTCATTCTTACTAAGTACAAGCTTACTTCTTTTTCGTTGTTCATTAATTTTTCCTATCTACAATCTAGTGTTTGCGTGCATTCAAGGGCGTTATGCACTAACTCTAAGGTCTATCGTTTTCTATCATTAATTTACAAAATGTTTGCTTATGGGGGCACTCAATAAACTCTACAACCAAATCATCTCTTAAACTAATTTTTATTTTATTTTTTAAATTTTTAAAAAGTTGATAAAACAGATCAACGAGGATGAGAATAACGAGTACCCCATCCCCAACTCAAAACTATTCATGTCTCCCACGACTCAAAAAGACACTATCAGCAATACGATACACTAATAATGAGAAGAAAGTTAAGGAAACATATATTTACAAGCACTAGGACCGTCTCTATCACCATCATATCAAGGCTTTAATATGTTCAACTTTTCTGGTTCTTCTCGCACTTTGATCATCCTCAACTACTCATGTATTGTTCATTCAAAAGTTGGTGATATGAATCACCCCCAACTCAATTGTTTAACATATGCTTAATAATACTTGCACATACTAGAGCATTATGATCATATACAATTCACAATTCCAAATAATATAACTAAGATTTTCAATTCCCAAATTGGCCAGAAATAGAAAAAGAGGAGTATTAGCTATTTTACAGATTTTAATTGTTTGAATTTGAATCTCTATGATGCTTTGGGTGATTACTGTGCAAGCTCCAATCTTCAAAACTTCAAAAACTCTTGATTTCAAACCTTTTAAGGTTTGAAATTTTTGGATAATTTCATGTCTTTTGATGTTTTTGGTGATGGATTTGGTGTTTTATGGTGATTGAGGAGTTAGTCAATGGATATCTTGTGGCTTTATGGAATATTTGATGGTGTTTTACTGTGTTGGTAAAGGTTAGATAAGCTTACTTGGTGTTTTAATGAAGTTTGGCATTGATATGTTCGTTTTTTTGACGTTGGAAGATAAGATTAGGTTTACTTGATTTTAGAGATCATAAGGTCTCACTTTCATGTTCTTGGTCGTCACCGCATCAGCATGCTGCTGATAGGACCGGCTAGCCGGTCAAAGTTTTGTAACTTTCTGACTTGGAGACCATCGCGACCCTTTAGCGCGAGTGACGACACGGTTCGGGACCGGCATGTCGGTCATGCATGCTAAAATTTTCTTACCTTGATCATATCGTAACCTTCGCGACCCTTTGGAGGACCGCGATATGTCGGTCGTGGGATTGGTATGCCTCCCAAAGTTGTTGTAGCTGCAAATTTTTCTTCCGTTTTACCCCCAAACTCATGATTACACCTACCTACACAACAAAATACTAAACCTTTCTCTCCCATTAGCTGTAATATACACAAAGATACATATAATTAACCTACGAAAGCATTTCTAGAAACATGTCTCCCAGTAAGCACTTCTGTTTATTACATCGTTAAGTTTGACGAGTTACCTTTCACAAAGATTGTATTGATGCCCTTCCGGTACTCCTCCGCTTAAAATCGTCTCTCCCTTGATATGGTGCCTTTGGAATTTTACCATCTAAACTTTGATTTAATCGATCTTTAAAAGAGGGTGGGTAGTTTCTCCGTTTCGCCTTCTTACTTTCTTTAGAAAGCTCATACTCTTCCGCGTGATAATTGATGACTGTCCTGAATAGTATAAGCGCTTTATTCTTCTCTTCAATCTCGCTTTCATCTTTGAAAGGCGGTGGCTAGCTTCCCCTCATTGTCGTCTTACTCTCACAGTTTGGCACCTTGATTTCACAACAAAAATTGATCATTTCTGGTGGTGGAGTTTGATCATTAACAGGTTGAGCTCTATTTTCATTCATGATTCAAGATGGGAATGGTGATGGGTGAAATTTTTGTGGCGGAGATTCAACTTCTATTTTATCGTGAACCTTGAGTTCTTCAATTGACTCCTCAACCACTTCAGATTCGTCTTCGTCTTCAACCCAATCTTCTATTATTACCTCATCATATTATTGCTTTGGAATCTCTCTAACCTCACTCACCACTTCTTTTGGATTGCATTCGCTATCTTGATCAGGTGCACACTTCATAGGAATAACAATTTCATTTTCAACTTCTAGGATTTGTGTTGCTACTCCTTTTCCACCATGCTAGCAAGATTCTCAACCATGTGGTGGTTTCCATTCACATTTGGCATGATGGTCATGTCACTATCACAAGTGTCTTCTTTCAATCCTCATCCTCAACTACTTCTTCCGGTTGATCTATTCAATCCCTCGCGAGAGTGTAATCTTTATAAGACTTGATATGGTCCATGTGAAGACTTACAGGTTGGTTATGAGTCTTTAGTACTTCTTTCAATGCGTCCTTTTTTTCCTCTCTTGCCTTCGCTCTTGATCTCTTACCTTTTCTTCCTCAGATTGGTGCATATATTCTTTGAATGTTTTATTCAGTTTGGAACCTTGAGGTCTAGGTGGAGGTTGTTGAATATTCTCGACCCATGCTCCATCGTTGCACTTACTGATAGTAGTAAGGTGGAGGTTGTTTAATTTTCTCAACCCACTTGTTGCTCCATCCTTGCTCTTGTGGCATGTGGGTATTGATAAGGTGGTTTGTAGAAGTTACTACCCCATTGTTGATGTCCGGAAGAGTCTTCTCAAGACTCGAATGGACTGGATAATGTCCTACATACATCTATAATGAATCTCTGGATCATTACTCTAGTATAGACCTGTGAAAGAAAACAAAAACCAAAACCAAAACCAAGCGTAAAATAAAAACAATTAATTCTACTTAACGATGTAATCCCCGGCAGCGGCGCCAAAAACTTGGTGGAACTGCTGGGATGTTAAAATCAATGAAAAACATAATAGAATAATTAGAATAAATCCCCGGCAGCGGCGCCAAAAACTTGGTCGCTCCTAGAGTGTGATATAATTCAATACAAACGAAGAGAAGCAACTAACCGCAAGTGTAAGGGTTGTTCCAAGTAATAGTCAAGCAAACACGGGAAATTCGTTTCCACAAGGATTACGAGGTTATGATTAAGTGATTAAATAGAAAGTAGAAATGATTGCTAAAACAAGTGAAGTAAATCTAAAGATTAAACAAATGTGACACTAAATTAACTATTAAGAGGTTACGCAGATATGAGAGGTATACTTGAGTCTTGCTAGGGAATCACCAAAGCTAACAGTCTAATGTATTCGTTTAAGGGTACAGTCGGTATTTTAATATTATTTGGGACTATAATAATTTCCTAACTCCTGTCAAGGTAGACTTAGGAAGCTATTCTACGGTATTACCGGCCCCGTCAGGGTGACTATAAGCTACTTTCGAATAATTAAGATTATACGTAATTGGAAACGTGGTTAGTTAAGTCCTTCAGGCTCAATAACGGACACCACGCGTCTATATCCTAATTATATAATTAGACCTCCCTTCCGGATGATCATCACCACTAATTAATAGCCTAATTATTAAAATATATCCCAGATTAGTTAAGTCATTGATAGTCAACAAGCACAATATTATAGTCAATACAAAATACTTCGACTTAATTTAAATTAAATAATCACAAATATAAAAAGCATTAAATTATCAAACTAGGGTTCTTCCCATATTACAATTCACAAGTATAATAAATATAGCACATAAGAAATACGGGAATAACATAAATAAATACATGATTTGGTGCTGATTTGTTGAAGATTGGCCGAAGACCAATCTTTTTCTCTTCAACTCCCAGCTCCAAGCGCTTTTGGCTTTTGGCCTTTTCCTCTCTTAAAAATAGTGTAATAAAGTGTAGTGGTTTAAGAGGTCTAATAAGTTTTATATAGAGGTAACAAATGGATTAGGTCTAACTTGGTCTTGATTAAGTGATTAAGTGGCCCAAGTTCGTTTTAATAAATCTGCACTGTTGTACACCACTTCAGTATAAAGGATGTAACTTTTGTATTGTAAGTCCCAATCCACTAAAACCACTTCTCATGTTTCACTAACTCAATGTACCATCTTTTTCATTTGAACCACTAAGTCTAAATGTGCACCGTTTGGGCTCCAGAAGGGATACAAGTGACGACTTTCCAATTTCTGGGACTCCTCCACCTTTACTAAAGTGATGCCTTTTGCTCCTTTAACAATTTTTCGTGATCTTGGACTTCAAACTTCACTTCTTCTCTTCATCTTGGTGCCTCTTAACATCCATATACATAATAACTTCACACTAAACACACAAATTAACGCACAAAAGCTCTAAAAGTACAAATAATTCAAATCCGAACGAAAAAGTGCATTATATCAAATTATGATAATAAATCAACTAACTAAGAAAACCTTCAACCTAAAATGATGTCTCCTAAGGGTGTTTTTCTCTTACAAAAAGGGAGACATCAATTATGTGTAATTTTGTTTGGTGTTCATCAGAAGATATATGAAAAATCAGCTGGGTATCTTGGGATGGGTTGTGTGTCTCGAAGAGTAGAGGTGGTTTGGGGTTTCACAGATCGGGGGATATGAATCCAGCATTTCTTGGAAAGCTTGGGTGGAATCTTATAAATGACGACTCAACCCCTGTGGGTGCAGCGTTGAGACAAAGGTACTTTAAGAAAAGATTTCTTCAATACATAATTAAGCCGCATGATTCTCAAATTTGCGGAGCCACCGTGGAAGGTATTGACGTAATTGGACGGGTATCCATATATGGGTTTAAATAATGGCAAAAATATAGTATTTTTAGTTGAATATATGGGTAGGATATGAACCTTTGATAGAGAGTGTGCTAGTTTCGATCAGAAATAACATTTTTTATATGGTAAGTGAGCATGTGACCGAAGAGGGAGTGTGGGATTGTGGTCTATTTCAGAAGTTTTTTCTAATACATAAACTTCTAGAAATTGCGAACTTGAAATTGCCTTCGGTCAATGACGGGGGGATGTCCTGTCATAGTTGGGTGAGACTCATGGATTCTACTCTGTTAAGTTGGCATTGATAGACAATATAGAAGTAGATGGAGAGGCTGGAATCAATTGGGAAAGAGCTTGGGGATCCACTGGCCTAAGAAAGTCAAAATCCTCCTTTGAAAAGTGTTACACAAAAGGTTAGTGACAGTGGGTAGCCTAATTAAGAGGGGTATCGATGTACCATCAACGTGTTCTTGGTGTAGAGTTTCGGAGGAAAGTGCGAGTCCCCTTTTCAAAACTTGCGAGAGGGTCAAAGATGTGTGGAAGAGAGACCTATTAGAAGTTAATTGGAGTGCTAGTGATGTAGATGGGATTTCGGGTTCTTTTGATAATCTGGTAGCTGAAGGAACTGCTTCAAGATGGGGGAGACAAGGGAGTATGATGCAAGGTGGGGTGGTGGCTAGGGAAGGGACTTCGAGACAGGAGAAGTTCAAGGAACTAGAGGTGAAATTGTAAAAAAATACAGGTGCAAATGGGAGTGGGACTATACTTCAGGGTCATGGAGTAGAAATTTATAAAATTTTAGAGGGCGGCATACTTAGCAGCGAGATAGCAGTAATGGGAGAGTAGTGCAGAATCCTTAGATCTCGAGTCATCGATAACAAACCCCAAACTAGTTGGTAAGAATCTGGAGTTGTAATGTTCAGTCAAGTCTTTCGGAGACACCAAGACAATAGACTAAAAGAGAGAAAGACCTGGTGCAACAGGTCGGGTTTGGAGCTGGCTGGCGAATTGAGACTAGCGGCATTCAGGATTTAAGCTGGGGTAGCACTGATGGTGACAACAGTTTTGGTAGCGTAGCAAGACATGAGAGAGGAGATTGAACGAACCTGGTGGTGATGCATTATGGTGGAATAAGAATTTAGCAGATAAAAGATTATTTGCAAGTTTAAAATGGAACGCTTTCTTTGGTGCGCTAATTGGGGCAATTTTGGGACGAGAAACGAAGCAATTTTCAATTGTAACGAATTTTTGAGAGGGGAAATACTAATAAAAAAGGCAAATATCATAGTTGAGGAGAATCTAAGGGTGTGACGAGCTCACCTGAGTAAGAATGATATGAGGAAAGATCGTGAGAATGGATTGGATGGAGCAAACCCCCCAGAGGACTGAAGCTAAATACAGGTGATAGCTTTCTCATGACCCAAGTTAAGGGAAGAGCGGGAGGGGTCCGGCGAGACAAGGAAGGAAAATGGATAAGAGGTTTCTCTATGAAGCTTAGTTGTATTTCGACAGAGGTGACAGAACTTGCGGCGTTATATGAGGGATTGTGTATGGCGGTAGATATCGGGGGTGAGAGAGTTAATAAGTGATGATGGGAGAGTGGTGAAGAAAATAAATATATTATATAATAAATATTGAAGATAATAAGAATTAAATGATATATCTAATTAAAGTAATAATTAATAGACATATAGATATTTTGTAATTTTTGTAATTTTTTGTTATTAATTGAAAATTAATTTAAACTCGTAGTTAATTGAGAATAATTTTACTTTTCGTGTAATTAATTGGACGTTACATTTTCTTATAATGCTAATTATAAAAACTCCTAAAAAATATTAAGATTATACATGACCTTTTTTTTTTTTCTGAATACATGAGAGAGCCACTTTGGACTCGGAGTAAACTACTCCAATGAGATTCGATCCCACGACCTCTTGGTCTCTGCGGAGTAACCTAACCATTAGGCCAACTATCAATCTCTTATATATGACCTTTTAAAAAACAATCTTTTTCTTCTTTTGAAATAACTTGGAGGATTACAAAATTAATTATTTTAAAAAAATCTAAAAAATTATAGAATTAACTGAATTGTTCTTTTTTTATTAAAAGATTCATTCAGACAAAAAAAAATGAATATTTATTCTGATTAATTCTTATATTCAATAATACAAATTTATATATTTAAACAAAATTTTATGAGAGTTGTGACAGTGTTGATGTGGTTTGTGGAATAGGTACGTTCTATACCTAGGTAGACATAATTTTAAAAATGATTATTTAGCCAATCTATGATCGTCGGCAATTGGTTGATCAAAAGCTCATAATTAACTTCGGTGGCAATTAGCTAATGCTAGGGGTGGAAATCGGATCCGAAATTTCCGATTTCCGACTTTTCCGATCCAAAAATTCCAATTTCGGAACAGATATTTAAGGTTCCGAAATTCCGAAATTCCGATTTCCGATTTTTCCGAAAAATCGGATCGGAATTGGAACTACATATAAATTTCCGAAATTTCCAGGTTTTCCGATCCGATTTTATTTCCGAATTATATTTTCCGTTCCAATTTTATTTTCGAATTATATTACCGAATTATAAATTATATTTCAAAATAATATTGCATGGAGTATTTGAAATATAAAAATCAATTGCCTGTTTCTTTAGTCCTTGAAACATGTAATACTGCAGGATCATTTTCCAAAATATTTATGCAATATTTGTTTTTCCATGTAATTGAAAAAAGTAACATTGGTTTTTTTAACTATTGTTACTCTTCGTGTAAGTTTTATAAGTTCAGTTTTTACTACGGTTACACTTCGGGTAAGTATTAAACTACTGTTCTAATTTATAACCCTTAGTTCCGTAATTTTTGAACCAAAAGTTCCGAATTTTCAACCCAAATTTCCGAATCAATAGTTCCGAAATTTCTGAATTTCCGGTAAATTCCGAAATTCCGAATTAGGAATTGTTTTTCTCATTTCCGAAAAATTGGATAGGAATTGGAATGAAAAAATCTATTCCGAAAAAAATTGGAATTTTTCCGAAATACCCTTTTTCCGATCCGTTCCTTCCGATTTCCACCCCTAGCTAATGCCAATAACTGATCTGACCCATTTATCTGGCTATATTCATTTACCCGTTGTGGTCTTGTAGGTCCTTAATGGATCGTCAGGGGGCATTGCCTATGCCACTAATGGCACCATTAACACACCGTTTTGATAAGTTTTAAACGAACCGACGGTTATGGGTCAATTTTATCAATCTGCCTGAACCTGACGATAAGGTTCCAAACTTTCACGCCAAAACTACCTTAATGATCAGGGTGATTCCTGTCCTGTTCTAACATCTACAAATGTATGAACCGGGCCATTTGGCAACACTAAGTTCCTTATACATAATGCTGATAATGTAGTATACTCTCTGGGAGAGGGGTGAAAATTTAATAGCTCGACGTCATTATAATTAATATCCGATTTTTCACCAAAGACAATAAAAGCAATATGAGATAATGCTGTGATTACTGTTACTCATATCTACTTTACAATTAATGGAATGAAAAAGTTGTAATGAATATTAATTGAAAGGAATCATAAATATATAAATAATCTATCAAGTGCAAAAGGTAGAAGAAAAGCTAATAGTTCGATATGCCAACCCGAAGAAGACTACAGATATCTCCACTCTCCAAGTGCCTTAGGTTCAGGTCCATTCCATCCATTTGAAATTTCACAATTATCGTTAAAAAGACAAGGTAAGATGAAGACTTGCATCTAATTATTCTTAGCAAGTCTTGTAAGTATGTTTGTGTATTTATAACATCAGTCCTCAAGTGGTCCTCTACAGAAAGAATATTTACAGGGTTCACCCAAACACTTCAAATAATTCATGGCTTCTTTACCAATTATGACTGAGAGCTTCACCATGGACGTTGTACAAATGGTGGATGCTGATGAAGCACGACGAGCTGAGAGAGCTCGTTGGTTGATCGATTCACCTGAACCTCCTAGTCTATTGCAAGAACTTACTAGTACTATTAAGAAAAAATTCTCCCCTCGTGGAAATAAGGTTTCATCATCTTCTTCCTCCTCCTCTAAGAAACGGGCCAGTTCACGAGCCGCCTTTTCTTTCTTTCAAGGACTGTTTCCGGTGCTCGTATGGGGAAGAAACTATAAGGCGGCTAAGTTTAAGAATGATTTAATGGCTGGCTTAACTCTTGCTAGTCTTTGCATTCCTCAGGTAAATTAATTAAATCACACACTTTTTTCCTTTTTCTTATTTCTTTTTCGTTATATCAATTTCTCTACACAGAGTATAGGATATGCTAATCTGGCGAAACTCGAACCTCAGTATGGTCTATGTAAGTTTCGATTAATGTTGTTTAATTTTTGTTATTCTGATTATTCAAGTATTTAATACAATTGATTTTTTGATAGATACAAGCGTGGTGCCACCTTTGATATACGCCTTCATGGGAAGTTCACGAGAGATAGCTATTGGACCAGTAGCTGTGGTTTCTCTACTGTTATCTGCATTGATTCCGAAAGTAATCGACCCTGCAGTCGATTCAACTGGTTATACAAAGCTTGTGTTCACCGTGACCTTCTTCGCCGGAATATTCCAAGCAGCATTTGGAATATTCCGGTTGGGATTTCTTGTGGATTTTCTTTCGCACGCTGCGATAGTTGGATTCATGGCAGGTGCAGCTATTGTTATTGGTCTTCAGCAGTTGAAGGGTCTACTAGCAATTAGTCATTTTACTACCAAGACTGATGTGGTATCTGTTATCAAGTCTGTAATCCAATCACTTCATCATTCAGTAAGCACAGTTATTTATAGTTTTTCAATTCATTTGCCTATTACTTCTTCTTAATTGAAAATCTGTGCGTATTTTTACAGTGGTATCCTCTAAATTTTGTGCTCGGTTGCTCGTTCCTCATCTTTATTCTAGTCACAAGATACATAGTAAGTATTTAGGCGAATCCAGATTTCAGTTTATTTATCTTCATAATTATGTGATTGTTTATGATTGATTAAATTGCAGGGGAGAAAACACAAGAAATTCTTCTGGCTACCGGCAATTGCTCCACTATTATCAGTAGTATTATCAACTTTGATAGTCTATTTAACCAAAGCGGATAAGCATGGAGTTCAAATAGTGAAACACTTCAAAGGGGGTTTAAATCCAAGTTCGGTTCATGAGTTACAATTCAAAGGTCCACATGTTGGAGAAGCAGCAAAAATTGGACTAATATGTGCAGTTATCGCTCTAACTGTAAGATCCTCCCTTATTTATGTTTGTTGTCTAAAAACAATTATGATTAATTATAAGATTTTGTTCAGGAAGCAATTGCTGTTGGAAGATCTTTCGCTTCTATTAAAGGCTATCATCTAGATGGAAACAAGGAAATGCTTGCTATGGGATGTATGAACATTGTAGGATCATTAAGTTCTTGCTATGTAGCAACAGGTGAGCTTATTCTTTTTAATTTCCACTTGTTCAGATTGCGCAACCCAAGGAAAAGTGTATTATAATTTCAATCTTTCATTATTTTTCCTCTATAAATAATTAATAATAATAAATTGTTGGAAACGATGTCCAGGTTCATTCTCAAGAACAGCTGTGAATTTCAGTGCTGGGTGTGAAACAGTGGTATCAAATATAGTAATGGCAATCACAGTTCTTATCTGCTTGGAATTTTTCACCAGACTGCTATACTATACCCCAGTAGCCATACTTGCATCAATTATTTTATCAGCTCTTCCTGGATTAATCAATATTGATGAAGCAATTCATATTTGGAAAGTAGACAAGCTTGACTTCATTATTTGCATCAGTGCCTTCTTTGGTGTCTTGTTCGGCTCCGTAGAAATTGGTCTTCTCATTGCGGTATTTCAAACCTTATCTTCTTCCAATATTTTATTTTAATAATTATTTCCTCGGAACAAAAAAGAAATAGTGTTGTGACTTGTTACTGGTAGGTCCATCTGATAAGAGAGGTGTATGATTTAGAATGAATGTTAGGCAAGTTGTTTATGTTGTCTTGTTGAAAAGGTGACCTGAGGGTCAACCGTGGGTAGTATCAATATGTCATCTTGTTACAAATTGTAAGTACCAGGCCAGCCAAGGTCTATACCACTTTATGAATAAGGTGGGTGCCCACTGCCCACTGATTTATGACAGGACTTCTGAAAAAAAAAGTGCATTACATATAAGTGAAGTACAATCTTATAATTTCCGATACACTAAGAATATTTTCAACCACTAGAACATTTATTGAACATAATGACTTCATTGTTGATTTGTTAATACATCAATTGATAGTCTTGAAAATGTAGTCTATATCGGTATTAATAAAAGTATCTAAATCTTACACAATGAACTCAAATGTTTAATACACACAAAAGTGAAATGTACCTGAAAATCATCTCGAATGCAACCCTATTTTTAGTTGGTCCGTTTAAGTTACTAACGGTTGCATTTCACGAGTTAGTTTTGTAATATTGGATCATCAATAGTATGACGTATTTTAAAAATACGAACATGTGTTGAGATTTTTTTAGTAATATACAAGCATGTATATAACTAATTTATAAAACTGGGGGGTTTTTGTCATTTGTGCAACATTATAATATACAAAAGGGCCATTTAGATAAAACATAGTAATAATTAATATTAATTCTTGTTACTGTTGCAGGTTGTTATCTCATTTGCTAAGCTATTGTTAAGCTCAATTCGACCTCGTACAGAGGTTCTCGGGAGGCTTCCCGGAACAGATATATTTGGAGACGTCACCCAATATCCTATGGCGACAAAAACTTCAGGCCTCTTCATTATCCGCATAAATTCTGGTTCGCTCTGTTTTGCAAATGCTAGCTTCATTAGAGAAAGGTACACATTTGTTGTTTATTGAACAACCTTATAGGATAAGGACACATTCTTATCGTGATCTGTTTTTAGGATATTGAGATGGATGAAAGAAGATTATGATATTGAAGAAAGTACTAAGGAAAATATCCGTGCATTGGTACTAGATATGTCCAGTAAGTTTAGAAAATTAACATTACAATCATTTAAAACAGTCATATCAAATAATTATATAATTTTTTTTCTTGAGTATGACAATTATGTTAATGTGACAGATGTGATGACTATCGACACATCGGGGATTATCGCTTTAGAAGAATTGCACAAGACATTGCTTTCAAGAGGAATAGATGTGAGCCTATTCTCCTGAATCTTCCAGACAAATTTTTATATAAGATTTCTTATTGATTTTGACCTCCTCTCCTCTGAAGTAATAAAAAATAAATATAGTCAGTATACGAGTAAGATTATGAGCATTTTTACTCACAATATCTCATGTATTGTGCAGTTAGCAATGGCAAACCCAAGGTGGCAGGTGATTGACAAGCTAAAATTAGCCAAGTTTGTTGATAAACTTGGGAAGAGATGGATTTTTCTGTCTGTTGGTGAAGCTGTTGATGCTTGTCGTGGCCCCAAAATGGTTGGAATTGGAAACTGACTCACTGCTAATTAATATGTATTAATAGCAGCAGCACCCTTATATGTTTACTTACATGAGTACTGTACAAATAGCTGACCATGATGCGATCTTATGTATGTTTTTATTTCGTATGGTTTGAGTAAAATGATCAGCATAAACTTCTCTTGAATTTGTGGCAACTAAAGAATTTATGTAATATAGATCTGCCAAGTGCTATATGCTATTCTCATAATCCAAATTCAAGCAGTGTTGAAGGTTTATTTCTAATGTAAAGTTACATCAGTTATATATATCATGAGAAATCAGCCATCAAAAGAATATATATACAAGAGTACCAAAATCTAGAGAAGAAATATGCCAAAGTCACCCACCTAAAACCATAAAATAATTGTATTAACCAATCTCCGTCGGTATAAATCAATTAATAGCAGTCATAAAATCGATGAGCACGAAAAAACAAACCAATTTGAAAAAGAAAAAATAGACCCTCGTAAATAATATCTTCGCTGACAAAAACCACCACAAATGTTGAGCTATCGGTCTCCTTCTTTAATGTTTACACTAAATTTAGTTTGATCTTTAAAAGCAAAGTAGGAAATTAAAGTTGCGCGTAGTTTGAGGGTAAATATGTAGATTTTAAGTACTTGAATGATAGGATATTCTAAAATAATGATAAAAACTTAAGAAATTGAGCTTATCCTTAATGATGGCGAAAAGGAAAGATTCGAACACTTTTAAAATGAGAAAGCATGTGTCGGTCAGATTTGGAAGATTTGGAAGTAGATTAATGGAGGTGTCATGCGAGATTGATAAGGATTCTCGAGGAACCCTTCCATATATAGATAGTATTTGAAGTTATGAACGCGTAAAAATTGAACGGTTCGCGGCTTCAGAGCTAATTGAAAATGTTATGTAATTTGCCGTTCTCGTGGTTCGAGTCGGTCTCCGCTTTAGTAAAACGTTTTGAGGTTGGACTATGTTACTTAAAAGAAGCCCACAACCCATAAAACGTGATGGACCTTATACATATGACTTTTCAACATTAAAGGAGATTCCTTAAGCATATTAACACCTATAAATCGCCTGGAGTAGAGAAGAGAAGAGGAGAAGAAATTTGAAAACAGTTCATGTCTTTTAAACTTTTCGTTCATCGCTTGTCAGCAATCATTAGATTAACTTTATTCTGTTTTATCTTCTGAGCATGAATTGTACTTTTAATTGCTAGTTTTAATTTTCTTAGTATGAACTAAATAATCATAACTTGAGAATACCAACAATGTATGAATCTTAGTTTTATTTTATACTTTTATTGAATTGGGAGATTAAATCTTTAAAATGAATTGTATTTTAATTGCTTTGTATTATGCATGTGTCATATATTCCAGCCTTTGCTCTGGCCAAGACGATTTTAATACTCATTATATTACTTGGCTACCCGTACACTTGCGCTACGCGACTTCCTTAATAGCGATTTTATATCACACTTCGGAAACAACAGTAACCTTAGTAGTCCTTAGTGGTTTTGTAACCTTCTATCAATTGTATTAATTCAAAAAACGGCTTTGATTTAATTATAAGGGTTACAATTGGGGGCAACACCCATTTAATTACATGGAGAGTGTAAAAATTCTCAATTAATTACAATTTCAACTTAATTCCCACTTAAACACAAAAAATTGGAAGATTACAAAAATACCCATAGGTCTATTTATTAATTATAATTTTTTTTTTATTTCGATTTTTTTTTTCAATTTTTTTTTTCAAATTTTTTTATGTGTTCCATGAATACGCAATTCTGAGATTTGTGTGTTGCAGGAACACACAGAATTAGAACAACTAAAATCAAGTTTTATGTTTTCAATGAATACACAAATTTGAGTTTAATGTGTTCCATGAATACACAAATATAAGATTTGCGCGTTCTAAGAATACACGAGATTTGTGTGTTCAGGAATACACATAATTGGAACAAACAAAATCAAGTTTTGTGTATTCTAGGAATACATAAATTCGAGTTTTATGTGCCATGAATACACAAATTTTAGTTTTATATGTTCCATGTATACACAATTCTGAGATTTTTGTGTTCAGGAATACACAGAATTGGAACAAACAAAATCAAGTTTTGTGTATTCCAGGAATACATAAATTCGAGTTTTATACGTTCCATGAATACACAAATTTGATTTTTATGTGTTCCATGAATACACAAATTTGAGTTTTATGTGTTCCATGAATACACAAATTTGAGCTTTATGTGTTCCATGTATACACAAATATGAGATTTGTGCGTTCTAAGAATACACTTGTGTGTTTCAGGAATACACATAATTGGAACAAACAAAATCAAGTTTTGTGTATTCCAGGAATACATAAATTCGAGTTTTATGTGTTTCATGAATACACAAATTTGAGTTTTACGTGATCCGTGAATAAACAAATCTGAGATTTATGCGTTCCAAGAATACACAATTATGAGTTTTGTGTGTTCCACGAATACACAGAATTGGTACAAAAAAATCAACTTTTGTGTATTCCACGAATACATAAATTCGAGTTTTATGTCTTCTATAAATACACAAATTTGAGTTTTGTATGTTCCATGAATATACAAATCTGATATTTGTGCGTTCTAAGAATACACAATTCTGAGATTTGTGTGTTCCAGGAATACATAGAATTGGAATAAACAAAATCAACTTTGGTTGGTCACACAAAACCCTAAAACATAAACACACAAAAATAACAAAAAAGTGTTGGATAAAAAGATAATATATCAAGATAGTTAAAAACGAGTAAAAATAGGGTATATGCGATTAATAAAGAGAAAAAAACAATTTTGTTAAAGAAGAGAATCATTTAGATCGATTTTATGACTTTGTGTGTTACAGGAATATATAAATCTATATTTGTGTGTTATAGCAACACATAACCCGGAATTTCGATTTAAAAAAAAAAGAGCCAATTGTTGATTGATGCCTATTAGAATACTTATTTAGAAAAAGGTGCCTAGAAAAAAATATTTATTGAAAACAGCCTCATCCCAAATTACCCTTATAATTAACAATTAAAAAAATAAAAAAAAATAATAAACACGCGCGCGTCCGTGAATTTTTTTTAAAATCGTCATAACTAATTCAAAAAAAATCAAAAAAATCAAAAAAAATTATATTTGGATAAATCAAATTAATATTTACGTCTATGATTATTTTCGGAATTTTCTGAATTTTTTTATTTTTTTTTATTTTTTTAATTTTTTTTTTCGCAGACACGAAATTTCATGTTTAAAACATGGAATTTCATGTTTATTTCACGGTTTAAAACATGGAATTCCGTGTCTGCGAAAAAAAAAATTAAAAAAACTCGAAAAAACTCAAAAAAAATCAAAAAAAATTCATAGACGTAAATATTAATTAGATTTATTCAAAAATATTTTTTTTTTAAATTTTCTGATTTTTTTTTTGAATTAGTTATGACGATTTTAAAAAAATTTCACGGACGCGCGCATGTGATGGAATTAGTAAAGGTATAGAAAATATAAAGGGGATGTTTTCTATAAATAATTACTTCATTAGGCATTTTTTTATAAATAAGATTATTGAAGGCATAAAAAAACAATTAGAGAGTTTAATGAGGATGTTATCAACAATAACCCCAAAAAAAAATCTAAAAAAAATTGGGAAAAAATATTTCGAAAAAAAAATTCGAAAAAAAATATTTAAAAAAAATATTTCGAAAAATAAAATATTTGGAATTTTTTTTTTTTAAAAAAAGTTAAAAAATAAAATAAGTAAAATTTAAAAAATCATATAAGAGCAATAATGGAAAGTATATATGACAATGTGTTTAATTGGGAATTAAGTTGATGATTTGTGAGTAAGTATGAAATAATTTGCACCTTCCTTTTATTTGGGAATAAAAAGTGTGGAATTGTAATTAATTGGGAATTATCCCTTACAATTGTTACTTACCCGCTATATATATATCGAATTATCCTTCTTCTTCTCAAGTGGATATACTTATATAGAATATTACAAAATGCTTAGAGCAAAATTATACTTTTTTTCCAAAATTATGAGCGAAAAGTGTTTAGATATACTTCAAATCTTTAGTTGGAAGTGCACACGACTAAGGTACGTAGTGGTTATACCATTGGAAAAGACCGACAAAAAGCAATTTAACATTGAGGCCCACACTCGTTTTTAAGGTAGTGGTATCCACACCATTACAACAGATAAGTTTTTATCACAATTTATGTTTGAGTAAATACACTGGATTCCCCCTGTACTTTAACGAAATTGACAGCTTACCCACTCAATCGTATAAAGTATAAATTTACCCCATAACCTTTGTTTTTGCGACTCGTTATCCCTTGATGACGGAATCCATCCAATTCCTTCGTTAAGAAGAAACAACTATACTTGATTTTTGATTGTCGATGTTGGTGATCGTGATGATGGTGATGGTAGTGAATGGCGAATGGTGGTTGTACGATTCCTTCATCAAGGGGTAACGAGTCGCAAAAGCAAAAGTTAGGGGGTAAATTTACACTTTTGGGTTCAAGTGGAAAAACTGTCAATTTCATGATAGTATAGGAAATAAAAAAGGTATTTACTCTTTATGTTTTTGTATTTTGTTTCTTGTGCTTATATATATATATATATATATATATATATATATATATATATATATATTTGCAGTTATCAGAATATATTTACTTAAACAACTTGTTTGTAATACCCCTGTTTATAATTTTCTTTTTGATACGTAGTATGCTAATACAAATGATAATCTTGTGTGATTAGCGATGCATATGGTACCCTTAAAGCTGAGTATTTTTTGTCCAATCTTCCCTAATTATTAGATACGTCTGTTTTTGAATGGTTATGCCTCTATTATGAAAATTATGAATCAAATTACTTTTTCTTTAAAGACTTTTTGAATGCTTAATGATATTGTTCAATCGTCTCTCCGATCATAGTATTATATTTTGAGTAATGCTGGATATCAGCTCAAATTACATCACCTTTATATCGCCTCCTAAGTGGATTTTAAATGCACCAATCATGTGATTTTTCTTTCCTGATTTATCATTTTCTCTCTCTTTTATGATTGGTCCACATAAGGGGCGATATAAAGGCAATTCGATTTTGGGTGATATCCAGCATTACTCTTATATTTTTCTACAAACCTAGGAAAATGAATAGGATTATTTATTCGGTGGTAAATTATATGTTGTTTAATAACTATGTTGAATTAAACTTTGTTTTTGTTTTTCACATATTTAAATTATGTGGGTTTATAAAACGAGATAAAGTTCAATTGGCCAAAGTCTTACTATTTCTTCAGCACTTAAAGAGGAAGTATAGTGTTCGAATCTTCTTTCTAACGGGTATAAAGTGAGAGGTATAAGTAGCGATGGCAATGGTTATGGTTTAAAACCGAAACCGATGAAAATCCGAACCGATTAAAAACTAATTATGCAACCATGGATATAACCGTTAAGTTATGGTTTTGAAAAGTGTAATTGATGGTTAAATCAGTTAGGTTATGGTTTTAGATAAAAATAAAACCGAATAACCGAAAATCCGTTTATTATCATATGTTTTTGTATATTTTATAATAAAATAAATAAAAAAGTATTTTCATATCTCAAAACTAAAATCTAAATATTAAATTTAACTAAAATGTTATTAAATTAGGGATCAACATAATATTTTATATATTTTGAAATTTTTTTATGTACTTGAATATATATATATATATATATATATATATATATATATATATATATATATATATTATAATTTGGTTATGGTTAAAATTCGAAAAACCGTTTAAAAACCGAATCCGAATGATTTGATTATGGTTTTGAAAAGTAAGTCTGATGGTTAAATCCGTTAGGATTTGGTTTTTGATAAATTAAATGGATATGGACATGGTTTTGGATTTTTTTTTTTTTGCAATAATCCGATCCGTTGCCATCCTTAGGTATAAGGCTCGAACCCCACCTGAACATCGGTAACCTACTTGTGATTTACATGAGAATCTACCTAAGAAGACGTGTATATTTCTGTGAAATTAGTCGTGATGCACCTGACTCATATCGTACCAAAATGAAACGAGATAAGTTGTCATATGATGATTTTCTTTCTTGAAATAACTCGTTTTGTTTTGTAATAAATATTTTCCAAAACTAATATGTTTGTTGACTAAGGACAAAGAAATTCTAGAATAAATAAGATTGTGTTTTCTTTTCGTTAAATAAGATTGTGGAAGATCCTGTTTAGACCCTGCTTAGACGACGAAAAACAGAAATATGGGGGCAGAACCAAAAGAAAAACAACCACAGCAGCAAGACGCAGATCCAAACCCTAACCCAAACCGCATCACACAAGCTCAATTCCTCTCTTGGAAACGTCAGAAGGTACCAACAAGATTATTTTATGCCCATCTCGTTTAATTTTAGGTTATTAATCTTTAATTTATTGAAATTTCATTTTGCATTTTTTTGGGCTGTTTATTCAAATTCGGTAGTTTTATACTTGTAATTGAGCACGAATTGTGTTTTAAAACATGGGTGATAAACATGTATTTGAATGTGTTATTATTTCGTGTTCCAAATTTGTTATTCGATTATAAAAAAATGTGCTATCTTGGGTTCTTGAAATGTGCCGGGTAAATTAACGTGCACAACATATAAATTCGCATTACCAGCTAGTAGAGCAAAAAGTTTGGTGTTTATATGAGAAATTGGTTCAGGAAGTATAGATTGAATTGATGATGCATAACTATAGAGCTGGTAGTGTGCTTTTGTTAATTAACAGGATATAGTTTTGAGTTTGCACCGTTAGGAGTATAAGAATAAGATTAGATAGAATCTTGAACTTCAGTTTTGATACAATGTCTCATCTTAGTCAAAATGTTATTTATACTAAGCACGTAAACTTTATAAATTTGTTTTAATGTTTATGGAGATTGTAATGACTAATAAGACACATGATCGTATCTGTCTCTAGTGAATGTGGAGCTTTTATAATGGCTCTTTACTTCATTACTTCATTAAACCTTCTGATATGTGTTGTCGTGTATATGCCAGACTTATGCCTGGCTTTTCTACTTGTATCTGAATTTTGTATGGAAAGAATCAAATAACATGAAAGAAACTTGTACATTATAATTGTACTTTTGTAATTGTTTTTCTTGCTATAACTTCTATATTGGCTCATTTTCTTTTGATGATGACTACTATTTCATTTTGCTTTTCAGGATGAGGAGGCATCAGCTAAAAAAGCCGAAGCGGCAAGAAAACGTGCAGAGGATATAGCTGCTGGAGTAGAACAAATGAATGGTCGGGAATTGTTTTTGCATGAACCATGGGTGTTTGATAATGATCACTAGGTTGGTCTCAGCGGAAAATGATTTGGGTTTGTGGATGTAATGCATCATCAATCTTCAACATCAATGGTCTTTTACTTGATCATTTGTGGATGTTTAAAGTATGACAAATTCTGCTTCAATACTAACTATGTAACATTTCCAATTAATACCAGTAATATATATAGGAATCACATATACTCTACCAAATAACAATTAAGATGTTAAGTTGTGTAAACGACCCAAAAAAGATAAAATGTGCAAGGGTGCCCCCTTCTGAAAGGCCAAGCAACGAGGGACAAATTCCTAGTTTAGTTGAGCACATTCGGATTTCACTTTATTTATTTCCTTAAAAAAAATTCCCCTTAAATACCACATTTCATTTTTCATACAGCAATACTTCATCCAACACAAATTGTTTATATTCTAGTTTGGCCATAAAAGGACGAAGGATTGAGAACAATTTGATTCCAACTAGAACAAAATTTGTTCAAATTTGTTTTTAAGAAAGTACATGAACCAAGCTTAAACAAAAAGGGGTTCAAAGTCTGACTTGTAATCAAGCTTGACTCTTTAATTTTAAGTTAACCAAAAAAAACATTTCATTCGTTTATAATCTTAGATGGAATTGTCATGACTATGACAAACAAAAGGAAAAAAAGAAACTAAAATTATCGG